>CM042085.1:49209068-49461568 GCA_023512835.1 Taxillus chinensis
CTCTTCAACAACTTTAGTCCTTCTATTAAACACACGATAAGCCTTGCTAGTCATGGAATATCCAACGAGATATCCATCATCTGATTTGGCATCAAACTTATTCAAGTAGTCCTTGCCATTGTTCAGAATGTCGCAAGTACATCCGAAGATCCTTAGGTGACCAATGTTTGATCTTTGCCATGATCACTGCGAATGCACTTAATAGAAAGACTCTTAACATTAGTGACCCAATTGAAGAGTTTAACAAGATTTTCAAATGTTTCAATTCTGTTTCTGAGAAGCATGACCCATGTGTATCTGGTATAATCATCTACTACTACAAGAAAGTATCGTGCACTAGATAACGAAGACACATTGATTGGTCCACATAGGTCCATGTGCAGAAGTTCAAGTGGTTGTGTGATTGAGGTTTTATCTACATTCTTAAAGGAATGTTTAATCTGCTTACCCAGTTGACAATCCCTACAAGGGTGTTCTTTCTCATAAACATGCTTGGGTAAGCCCTCAACCAAATCAAGAGATGCCAGTTTAGACATAGTCTTAAAATTTAAATGACCAAATCTCTTGTGCCACAACCAACTAATGTCAGGTGAAGCCTTGGACAGAAAACAAATTGGTTCATTAGATTGAGCATTACCAAAGACCAACTTATAGACATTGCCTTGTCTATGCCCATTCAGCTTCACCTCTTTGGAGACAGGGTCCATAATTTTGAGGTGTGTTTAGTGAACAAAACATCATAACCCTTGTCACATAATTGACTTATGCTCAACAGGTTATGTCTAAGACGTTGAACAACAGATACATTCTGAATTGAAATAGAACCATTAGAGAGAGTACCCTTACCAACAATCTTACCCTTTTTTGTTGTCCCCGAAAGTGATAGATGAAGCTGCAACCTCCCTTACTTCACTTAATAGGGAGGCATCATCTGTCATGTGCACTGAATAGGCACTATCAAGATACCACTGGCTGGAATTGATCTTTTGTTTCCGGTGGCTTCTTTCAGCTTCAGGTACTTGTTCCTACACAATGAGCAACTAAGTCTTGGGGGCCCAATTAAGATTGGGCATTGGGTAAGTGTGAGCTGCAATTATCATTTTACGTTTCTAGTAACAGGGAGCATACTTAATTTGCCATGCTAATTTAGGTGATCCAGAATTAGTCATGTTAGCAAGGTGATCCTTGGAGTACATACACGACTCTCCTTCTTCACTGTTACCTACTGTAGCTTTCTTAGGCACAAAATTAGCAGTTTTCTTCACAGGTTTACTCTTTAAGTCCTTTGAATGGGTAGTTTGTGTGTGCCTGGATTGTTTCTTCCTATCAGAGTTGTTGTTGCACTACAGATTTTTAGAGAAATTCAGCTATTTAAGGTTTACCCTGATTTCTGTGGCAATCTCCTTCTTAAGATACTCAGGGTAGAATCTGCACTGATAGGAGAGGTGTCCAACTTCACAACAGATGGGGCATTTAACAGGTTTGGGTTGAACACTCTGTTTCAAGGGTTTTGCTGGAGTGTTAAGAGGTTTCCTAGGTTTTCTCACATATCCTAGACCGTTCTTAACTCTACCACCAGGGACAAACTTAGGGTCGGGAGGTAGCGGCCTTGCTTGGATGAACCGGGCCTCAAACGTAGTAGTGTGTCTACTTGGTTTTGTCTCCGGAATAACTACACCCTTACCCTTGCATTGGGATGTAGAGGACAGGTTGACTGAAGGTTTAGCTTCTAGTTCTATCTTAGCAACTACTCCATCACTGTCCTGAGATGCAACAGTACCCAGGTCTTTGAGTTCGGGTGTTACTGGTTTGGGTGGACTAGTAACAGCCATTACCTCCTTTCCATAATCAAGGAGCACACTACCAGCAGGAACAAAGCCAGTAAGACACTTGGTTTGCATAGGGTAAGTCTGGGCCTTGGCTATTTGGTCTTCAGAGAAGCCTAGACCTAAGGCGAGACCTTTAACATCTGGAGTGGTCCTAAAGTGGGCTGCAATTTCAGCAGAGTTTTGCTACTTTTGACTGATTTGTCTTTCCTTTTCCAGTTCTGCTTTGGTTTCAGCTAGTTCCTTTTCAAGCCTATCGATGTCTTTATTAGCCATTTTTAGTTGTCCAGCTTTGTCTAAAAGATCATCGTGTGTGCTTCTCATCTCACTCACTTCAGCTCTTAATCTTTTCTCTGTTCTTTCATAGTCATCTATAGAGTCTCTATATTCACATGAAAGCCTTTCCAGTTTGGAATAGTATCTTTCTTTGTCAGCTTTCATAGGAAGAAATTGTTCCTCTATTTCTTTAAGAGCTTTATAGGTATCTTCATATTCAATGTAGAGCTATTCATAAGTTCTTACCTTGAGGGGAGGTGAATGGTCAGCCATGAAGCAAATGAGACCTTTTTCCTTTTTCTCCTCATCAGACGATTCTTCTTCCTCCTCAATTTCACTATTAAACTTGTTGGTGACAAGGGCCTTCTTCCTCTTGTCATCCTTTCTGCTTGAAGAGCCTTTGGTCTTCTTCTTCTGCTCAGCTACCTCCTTTTCCTCCCCCTTCAGCTTGTAACAGTTGGCAACGAAGTGGCCAGGCTTGTTGCAGTGATAACACTGCAACTTCTGCTTATCCTTTCCCTTAGAGAAGGATGAGGATGACTGCCTTGCTTTTCTCCTATAGTTCCCTCTTCTCTTTAGCAGTTTCTTGATCAGAAATGCCACTTCTTCATTTGAGGCACTATCTGAAACAAGTTCATCAGCTTCATCTTCTTCCTCTTCTGAAGATGGTTCCCTTGGTTCAGCAGCGGCCTTAAAGGAAACAGACTTCTCCTTTTTCTTGGAAGGATTCAAATGCCTTAAGTTCTTCCTTTCACATTTCGAACGTCTTGAGGTCCCTATATAATGCTTCCAAGGCACAGGTTTTCCATTCCTTCAGCTGATGGATGGCTGATGTCTTTATCAGAAGTCTCAAGGGTAGAGATCTCAGAAACTTGTCATTCTTGTCCTTCTGAGAGATCTCAACATTATAAGTCTTCATCCGTTGAATCAGACCTGTGAACCTTTTATAGATAATGTCCAATGACTCCTTTGGTTCACATCTGAAGGCTTCATACTCTTGCTTGAGCATGGAGATCTTGTTGTCCTATATTTGCTCATCTCCCTCGTAGATGAGATAGAGCTTGTCCCATACCTCTTTAGCAGTCTCAAGATCCTGCACATCTGTGAACATGTTATCGTCGAGTGCAGAGAAAAGTATGGCTTTTGCCTTGAAGCCGAGCTTTACTTTCCTCTGCTCCACCTTAGACCAACTGTCTGGGTCTTTTGTCATTAACCGACCTCTCTGCATAATCTTTGGAGTGAAAGGTCCGTTCTTTATTGTTTCCCAGAGATACGTGTCGAGCATGTCTAGGTGTGCTCTCATTCTCGCTTTCCATTTGGAAAAACGTGCGAGTGTGCACATAAGTACTTGGGAGGATGAGCCAGGTAGAACGTCGTAGAAGTCTTCTTGTTCTTTCTTGTTGCTGCTGGTACTTGGTTCTTCCTGCTCCTGGTCTCCAGTCGCTCCTTCTTCTGGAGCACGACTGGCTTCAAGTTCCTCAATAGGAACTGGAGCATGCTCGGAACTGGAGCCGCACCGCTAGAATCCATGTAATGCCCGTGTAGTAACTCTTGGAGTTAACCACAAACACCTTGGATGTTGGTACACAAGTTTAAGGTAAGATGGCCCAAGAGGGGACTTTGAGAGGTGCATGTGCGAAGCACATTTATGCCATAGGAAGATGCTATGCGTAAGCTTTAAGTAGTTGCTATCTTGGAGCTCACGACCTAGTAGGGCCTCAAACAACGGCGGCAAAACAAAAGTTTCAGATGAGGTCCCATCTACCATTTGAGCATTTGGAGCTGAACGTGAATTCACCCATTTCACGGCAAGCTATTTTGCTCTGCCTCTACAAGATGCAAGGAGACTTGTGGTGAAGTTTGAGCATTTGGAGCGACGCCATGGGGAATGGCGTGCAAATGCGTCTTTTTTGCGGTTCCCTTGGTTTTGTCATTCTAAGTCTTTCAAAGGACCATGTTGAAATTCGAGTATTTTGGCTATATGGGTGCGGAAAGGTGCTAACGGTGATCAAAACACGCGTTTTGATCCCGGGTTACTTAATCAAAATACGTCGTTTTGATTGGGTGGTGTTATAAAGGAGGGCTTGAGTTTGAGTTTAGGGTTCTTGGGTTCCTTTCGCATCTTGGAGAGAGAGAGCTGAGAGAGAGGGAAGGGGAGTTGCTGGTCTTGGGAGTTTGCGTGGGAGGACGCGTTGGCGCGGGCAAGGATGACGCTTTAAGGTAGGGGTTCGGTTTTCCAATCCCCCTCGTCCAGGGTCCAGGGCGTCCGGGCGTATCCGTTTATATATACGCGTAATCCATATAAGGTGTGATCTCATATGGATGTTGGCTCATGGGTGGTGTGATTTAGGTTGGGTGGTTAGGCATGTTAAGTGTTTGATAAAATGCCTGTGGATATGCTGTATGAATAGCCAGTGTGTATGCTCGAACGTGTTAAATAAGCCGTGAGGCTATGTATATTCCGTTCCGAAATAATATCCGCAGGCGGGATCGGGCGTGAATATGCGTGCTAAGTGTTCGACGTTTTCCCGTGTGATAAGCATATAAGGTTTGAGTTAGCCTGTTTAGGGTGTGGTTGCTTTACACGGTGGTGAAGCCGGACCGCTTGTGTTAGCCAGAGGCCGTGGAAACTGGCCCGAAGAGGCTAAATCACGGCCCGAGGGTTAAATCACGGCCCGAAGAGGCGGTTAAATCACTTGGCAGCGGTTAAATCACTTGGCCCGAAGGGCGGTTAAATCACTTGTTAAAGTGTGCCTCGTGTGGCGCATGAATTGTTGATGTGGTTGTGTTATCTTAAATTTTGTAACACGACACCGCACTGTACACATGGCATGTTGCTAGAGCATGGGATGGCTGGGGAGACATGTCCCTACGAGCGTGGACGCCACCCCTTATGGTGTGCTTTCGGATCCTTAGGAACCGCTATTTGTGCAATGTGGTTTAATGAGAACTGAAATGTGTGCAGTGTGTGTAATTGCATGGATAAATGGTTTGAACGTGATAAAGTTTCAATTGTGCAACTCTGAAATTTTGTGATGATTCGAGCATGAAAACATGGAAAAGAATTTATGGTATTGAACCGAGTGCTTGTGAAACGAGTGCTTGTGAACGTGAAGCTTGTGAAATGTGAACGAACAAAAAAATAAACTAAAATAAAATACAATAATGTTGGTGTTCGCGAATGATTGAGTATGTGCCTTTGTATGGTATTGTGTGGAGGAAGCGATGTTGTGTTCAAAATGATGAGATATCCATTTAAGTATAGATTATATGGGCAATGTAAAGGTGTGAACTTGTGTAGTCCGTGATGTGCATCCATGAATTTGTGTGGTGATAATGCATGTTTTGAGGTTAGTTATAGTTCGAATGCCTAGTCGGTAATGATATTGAGATTATTGAGTGATAACCTAGAGCGCTGCCTTTTCGTGGAGCCAATGTCTCCGAAAATTGTGACCGGTACGACTATTGAGGTAGCAATGAAGCCCGCCCCCCCAAGCCGGGCAAGTGGGAGAGGCTGCAGGATGTAAGTAATGAGGTTGGCATCTTAAGCCTGGTAATTCAAGAGTTGAAGGATGAGATTCGACAACCGATTAAGAGCGAGGTACGTCGAGAACTATCAACCCACATCATTGGGGGGACCTTGGGTGAAGATTAATTGAAGCATAGTTGTCCTAATCAGCAGAAAGGGGCTCAAGAGGTAGAGACCGGTTTCCCAAAGGGGTTGTTCTTGCAGTGGACAACCGGGACATTGGAAAAGAGTATGGCGGGAAGAAGTACTAGTGTCGCGTCTGTGGAAAAGTAGGACATCTCTAGACAGCCTGTTTTGGTAAAGCAAGTCATGGTGCTAGAAGACCGGCTCAACGAGCTAGGGATAAAGCAAAATTCAAGTGAGGCTAGGAGGAGAGCATGGCAGAACTTTCCTTAGTCAAGGGTACGATTTTGATTCTCGCGTGTGAAGATTGCTGTTTAGTGGTGGTACCATATTCCTTTAATGATAGTGATCGGTTGAGTCTCGTGTTGGATTAGGTGAGGTCAGGTGAACCTTTGATTGCTGCGTTTCTAGCAATTTAATTAAGACACTTGTGATAGAGGGGTATTTTTACTGGGTGGGCCTTTGAGCCACTGTTTTATGTTAGGTGAGGCTTAGAAGGTCGTTTGAGTTACCATTTTGGATGGACGTGGTTGGGGACCTACTAGAGAATAAATGAGTAAAATAAATAAAAATATATATATATATGACACCAAAAGACTAATAAATTACTAATGGTTATGAACAATTGTTGGAAAGAGTTGGTGGTTTTAATGTGGTCTAAAGTGTTAATCGTATCTTTGTGTGGTAGTCAATTTTGGGCGCCCGTGTGCGAGGAAAGTAATAAATGTTCTTGTGTGACCCCTAATACTCGGCGTAGGTGAGATTACCTCTAGCCTAGCTAGCCTAGGAAGCTGGAGGCATGAGTTAGTGGCTTGTGGGTAGTGTGTGACCCCGCGGTGGCAACCTTGAGTAATAGAAATGTGTTTTCATGTGAGTAGAGGTTTCATAGATGTGCTACCTAAGAAGGATGTTCTTTTGGTAACCTTTCCAAGTGTCACGGTTGAGGGAAGAAATTGCCACTAGTATAACCCACTCCTTGAGTCATTGAGATTTAAATTAATTGGCGAGAGTGGTATGTGGTTTTAAGGTTCTTATGGGTGTCCTGTGGAGATGGCTGCAAATTCTTGGGTGGCCAAACATTGACCACGTGTCATGCTGGTGGTGTGTGAAAGACCTTGGGTAATGTTCATAGGATATGTGGTGAAATGGGTTTGTGTATGTATAAAAATGTGATGAGTTCTGGAACTAGGTTATGAGTAAGTTTATTAGATCATGCCCAGTGAACCCAATCGGTGCAAGGGCAAGCGAGTGAGATTGGGCAGGCCTTGTTTGGGGTTTTTCCTTATAATATGGAGACATCTTCCGAGGGGTTGAGGATGTACTCCTGGTGGTAGGACCATTCCGTTAATCCATGTCGTGTGGGTAATAGGCTTAGAAGAGGCGAGGAGGTGGGGGCTAGTATGTCCTCTCTTACATGTGTTCTACACGGTAGTTTATTTCGTGTGTTGTGGTTGCTTTGTTTTGTTGTGTGTGTTGCATATGTGTTAAAGGGGTATAGCAAAGTTCTTATGTGTGGGTCTCGTGGCAGACATATACAGAGGAGTAAGAGGTGATGCATGCGCATATTATGTGCGGTGTGGGATGAAGAGGGGTGTTATGTGTAATGATTGATGCTATTCCTTGTCACGTGTGATGGCATGCTAAGTTAAAGTGTGAAAGTATTGATGAGTTGTGATTCACCGAATGGAGTCGATGTGAGTTTTGCTTGTAAGGAGTATTAGTCTTACCCCTTTTGGGGGGAGATTTGTGTCCTGCGGCTATCATGGGGTCCTCATGCTACATATGTTCTTCTTGAAAGTCTTTCGTGTGCGTTTTGATGCGGTAAGTGAGATGGTCCACGCCATCAAAGTGTTGGTGTGTTTGGGAGCTACGTGAATGTCCCGAATAAGGAGTTTGCATGTCTCGTTTCTTGTGCCTATCCAGGAGGAATTACGGTGACCATATTAAGCTGCGGCTAGAGCCTGAGTATTTCTTGGTCCATTTGAGTGTTTTGCTAGTGTGTTGAGATAAAACGTAATAGTTGATATAGCGGAGTTGGTGGGCCATGAGGTGGAGTATGTCTTGGCGGCAAGGGATTTTCTTGTGACCTGTGAGTGGTGACACAGAGGATTCCATTGTGGTCAGGTTGCAGATAGGAGAGTTTCCAGTGTGGGGAGAACTATGTTGTTCATAGCAACTCGGCGTCAAGGGATTCCTATCGCGTGGCCCGTCTGCTGACTTGGTAAGGCATTATCTCTCGGGCTGTTCGGTAAGCCTCCGTTGTGAAGGCTGTGTGGGACCTTGGCGGATCTCTATTTGACCGTGATCAAGGAGGTCGATTCTCAAAGTCGGTGACTAGTGATAGCTCGATAGTGGGTTTTGGTCTTACCATGGTTGTGTGTGTGGTGCTGCATTTAATATTTTTAGTACATCCTTGGACTCCGTTTGGCGCCAGGTTAACTGCGACCAAGTGGTTGAGGGCACACTCCATTCTCGTGTTTCTTTGTCCAGGCTTGTACTCCGTTCTGCGTCACCATTGGCATTGGTGGGGTTTTAATGTTCCTTGCTTGAGTGAGGTGGTTTTCGCAGGTGATGATGGTGCTGTCGAGGTGAGCTCCTTGTGTGAGAATGTGATTGTGGTTTGCATAACGCTATCCTTTTTGTTTTTGTCTCATTGTGACCTCATTGTGCTTGCTGTTAGGGTGAGGTCTACCTATGGGCCGAGGCGCGTTGACTTCAAATCCCAATTGTTGGGTATTTTACGTTGTGGAGTGTTGGTCCCATCGTGTCGCGAGTTGGCATCTCCAACATTTGTGGAAACTCCCAATGGCTGCGTTTGTATGGTATTGGCGATCAGGGGGGGGAACGTTAAACGTGTAGTAGTGTTTTGTGAGTTGTTCATTGTGGTGGTGTTGCTGTGAGTTGGTCTGTGACCTAGGTAATTGGTTAAACGTGTTGGCGATGGGAGTATATGTCTTACATCATTGTGACATGTGACTACTTGTGAAGTATGTGTTAGGTGAGGAGGAGACGTGGGAGCGTGAGTCCATGAGCCGTGAGCAAGACCCCGAGTTGTTCGAGGACGAACAAGCTTAAGAGTGGGAGGTGGTCATTGGCCAAGGGATAGTGATGTGTTTTCTTGTATTAGTTGTGTACGATTTGGTGTATTTGTATTGTCTTTTAAAGACATGTGTTCTTATTTGTGATGTGTTTTGAGGTGTATTCGTGACATGCGGACATGTGTTATATGCATTATTGTGGTTATGGATTATGGTGGTACTTTGTTATGTGCTGTTGTGCTGTGTGCGGTGTATGACCCATTTGGGTGTGGTGGCTTGCCGGGTGGCAAATGGGTAGCTTGTGTTTGTTTTCCTCGTATGTCATTTCTTTTCGAGGACGAAAAGTCTTAAGGGGGAGAGGATGTAAGGACCCGTATCTTGAGTTAGTCACAGTTTTGCCTTCTGAGTAGAGTTTTTCTAGATTTTGACCTAGTGAATGGACTCCAATGAATTCACGTGTAAAAGGAAAGATGCTTAGAATGATGTCCTCTATCCACCATAGAAGTTTCAGGCCAAACGGACGTGTATGTGAGGTGCACGTGAAATGGGTCCATTTCACGTGCAAGTGTGGTTGTCTTCATGATGCAAGGAGGCTAGGGGTGAAGTTTGAGCGCATTTGGAGTGCATTTGGAGTTGCACGTGAATTGGGGAATTCACGTGCAAATTGGCGTGCAGGCATGTTTTTGCATGGTTACCTTGGTTTTGTCATTCTAATCATCTTTTCCCAAAGGACCATGTTGGAATTGTGAATATTTTGGTGTGTATGGATGTGGGAAGGTCATAGCTTGTTCAATCAAAACTACGTCGTTTTGATGCTGGGATTCACTTAATCAAAACTACGTCGTTTTGATGTTGTGTTGTCTATATAAGGAGGAGAAGCCCTCTGTTTTAGGTTTAGGGTTCTCTTCAGCTGCTGCAGCCGTCATAGAGAGAGAGAGAGAGAGAGCTAGAGAGAGAGAGGGAAGGGGAGTTGCTGGTTGCTGCCGGAGCATCTTGCGTGGGGAGGACGGCGTTTAGCGCGGGAGCAAGGAAGATCTGCTTTAAGGTAGGGGTTCTGTCTCACCGGATCGGTCTGGGGTTAGGCCCTGTGTAGAGGATTTATAGAGCTTTTGTTGTTATTGTTATACTATTTATATGTAAATTCATATAGGTGTGACCTCCTATATGAATGTTGGCCTTCAATGGCGCTTTTTGATGTATTCCTGGTGTTGGATGGTGAGTGCGTATTAAGTGTTCGATAAAATGCCTGTGTGGATGTGTCTGTGTGAATATGCCTAGTATGTGTTTGATAATATGCCTGTGTGGCTGGGTTTGTGTTGTGAATGTATGCATGTTAAGCGTTTGGTAAAATACCTGTGAGACTCTGCATGTCAAGTGTTTGATTTTATGCCTGATGGGCTGTGCGAACTAAGTGTTTGGTTTAATGCCTGTGTGACCTTGTATGCTGTGCTTGTGGAACCCGGTGGCTGTGGAAGCCCGGGACTGGAACTGTTAGCCTGTGTGGCTAAGCCTGAGAGGCCGTGGATATGTTAGCCCGTGTGGCTAAGCCTATATGGCCGTGGATATGTTAGCCCGTGTGGCTAAGCCTGAGAGGTGTGGATATGTTAGCCCGTGTGGCTAAGCCTTAGTGGTCAGGGATATGTTAGCCTATATGGCTAAGCCTGTATGGTCGTAGATATGTGTGTGCCATGTGAATGTGGAATACAACTTGTTTACATTTTATTGTCACTACACTGCACCTGTACACACTCATGTAGACGCTAGGAGCATGGGATGGGTTGGGGAGACATGATCCCTACTGAGCTGTGGTTGCTCACCCCTCCCTCTATGTTGTGTTTTCTTTCAGGAACATACAGGCGTTAGGTGGATACACCAAGGTGGAAGACCATCTTCATTTTATTGTTTATTTCAGTAATGTAATTTTATGATTTATGTAACCCTAGGGGGGGAAATGTACTAAGGGATTGAATTGTAGTAAGGAACATGGTTGTTTTGTGAACCTTTGATGTTTGGAATTAAATAAAGATGTGGCTTGTTTGATTTATTGTAATTATTAGACTTGCTTGTGTGGCATCCAGTAATCCAACCCCGTTGCCCTCCGTGTGGGTGAATGGGGAGTCACGTACCGGTTTCCCCGGGTCGGAAATCCGGGGCATGACATATCGTAAGCATACACTCACGACACACTCGGAGTGGTGCTGAAGTAAGAGCAAAATACTCTGCCATGGTTTGCCCTGCTACTAGCCTCTCCTGTTTGTCCTTCGATCCTTATCTCGATGTCCACTTGGACGATTCTCTGAACCGCCTGGTGGTTGCTTCTCTCCCTGTGGCCTTGCATGAGTGGAACCAGCCTGACTTTGCCGCCATAAACGTGCTGGCCTCGGAGTTGGGGCCCGAAAGTGGGTTCACTCCTCCCTCTTGATGCGAATCCACCAGCTCCCCGGTTGTTCCCCTTCTTGAAACACACCGTACTAAGGTGTCCGGTCTTCCCACGGCTATGGCACTCAGGTGCTGCTTGGGAGACTCACGTTTCATGTGTCCGGTTTGGCCACAACAAGTACACTCACGTGGGAAACCTCCAGTGAGTTCCCCGGTCCTCCGAGTAACGGGACTTTGGTGGAGCCATTGGTGATTGGCCCTTGTCCCTAGGGAAACCGCTACCTCCAAGCTCAACTCTCGGTCTCTTGGAGTCTCCCCGCTTATCGCGCGTACTGTGGTAGCCGCTCCTGATGAGCCTGTTTACCCTCCTCCGGTCCTCTTTCCACAATCTTCGCTGTCTCCACGACCTCGGTATAGGTCCTCCGCCGCAAAGCATTTCCACCCTCTCGCTTGAGGGCAGGCCTGATTCCCATAGTAAACTTATGGGCCTTCAGGTCCTCTCTAGAGATTGCCTTAGGGGCAAACCGGCTCGATCCTCGGAATTCATGCTCATACTCGGACACGTGTGTGATCCTTGTTTCAAACCACCGAACTCTTCCCGTTTCGCCACCGCAAGGACTCCGGAAAGTACTCCTCATGGAACAATTGAAGGAACTCCTCCCATGACAAGGTCTGCATGTCCTGGCTACCGCCACCACTCTAAGGCTTCCTCTTCCAACTGCCTGATCGCTAACCTCACTTTATCCTCCTCCCGGGGTTGGAGAAAGGAGAACACGTGCTCAACTGTCGCAGCCCAATGCTCGCCGCTAGAGGATCGGCTCCTCCCTTGAACCTCGGTGGTTGTTCCTTCCGGAACCGGGTCACCACATCTTCCTCCTCCCGTCTCATCGGTATCTTTTGTCTATGTGGAGGCTCTGTCTCACGGGGTGGAGAAGGTAGAACTGCTTTCGTGCCATCATCTCCCGCCTAATCTCATCTCGGATCTCTCCCTTGAGATCCTCTCGCATGCCTTGTACATTCTCACTCAAGGCCCTAACTTGGGCCATGATCCGCTCTATGAGATCATCTATAACGACCCATGAGTGGGTGTTAGTCCCACATTGCTTGGTGAGGAGAACAAAGTCCGCCTTATAAGAGGGGATGGATACCTCACCTCACAGGGACGCGTTTTGGGCGAGGCCCAAAGACAAACCGTGCGGAGCAGGCCATGAGGGCGAGACCCAAGACCGGTTGGCCAAAGCGGACAAAATTCTTGTGACGGGTATGGGCTGGGCTATCTCGGTGGTATCGAGCAGCACCCGGAGCGGTGTGCCATGGTCCCACGGGGACGTGGGCCTCCTAAGGGGGTGGATTGTAACGACCCATGAGTGGATGTTAGTCCCACATTGCTTGGTGAGGAGAACAAAGTCCGCCTTATAGGAGGGGACGGATACCTCACCTCACAGGGACGCGTTTTGGGCGAGGCCCAAAGACAAAACCGTGCGCAAGGAGCCATGAGGGCGAGGCCCAAGACGGTTGGCCAAAGCGGACAAAATTCTTGTGACGGGTATGGGTTGGGCTATCTCGCGATGTAAGGACCCGTACCTTGAGTTAGTCACGGTTTTGCCTTCCGAGTAGAGTTTTTCTAGATTTTGACCTAGTGAATGGACTCCAATGAATTCACGTGCAAAAGGAAAGATGCTTAGAATGATGTCCTCTATCTACCACAGAACTTTTAGGCCAAACGGGCGTGTATGTGAGGTGCACGTGAAATGAGTCCATTTCATGTGTAAGTGTGGTTGTCTTCACATGATGCAAAGAGGCTAGGGTTGAAGTTTGAGCGCATTTGGAGTGCATTTGGAGTTGCACGTGAATTGGGGAATTCACGTTCAAATTGGCGTGCGGGCATGTTTTTGCATGGTTACCTTAGTTTTGTTATTCTAATCATCTTTTGCCAAAGGACCATGTTGGAATTGTGAATATTTTGGTGTGTATGGATGTGGGAAGGTCATAGCTTGTTCTATCAAAACTACGTCGTTTTGATCTTGGGATTCACTTAATCAAAACTACGTCGTTTTGATGTTGTGTTGTCTATATAAGGAGGAGAAGCCCCTCTGTTTTAGGTTTAGGGTTTGTTGCTCCACCAGCCGTCGCAGAGAGAGAGAGAGAGAGAGAGAGAGAGAGAGAGAGAGAGAGAGAAGGAGAGCTTCTGGTGGCTGCCGGAGCGTCTTGCGTGGGTGGTCGGAGTCTTGCATGGAAGCGGGAGCAGGAGAACATACAAGGTAGGGGTTCTGTTCTTCCTAGATCCTCCTCCTGTCCTAGGGTTCTAGGGCAGATTATAGAGTTATACCTGTTTATATATATATGTAAGCCATATAGGTGTGATCTCCTATATGGATGTTGGCCTTCAATGGCGTTTTTGATGTATTCTAGTGTTGGATAGTGTGCATATTAAGTGTTTAATAATATGCCTGTGTGGCGGGGTTTGTGGGTTTGTGAATGTATACATGTTAAACGTTTGATAAAATACCTGTGAGACTCTGCATGTCAAGTGTTTGATTTTATGCCTGATGGGCTGTGCGAGCTACGTGTTTGGTTTAATGCCTGTGTGACCTTGTATGCTGTGTTTGTGGAACCCGGTGGCTGTGGAAGCCCGGGACTGGAACTGTTAGCCTGTGTGGCTAAGCCTATACGGCTGTGGATATGTTAGCCTGTGTGGCTAAGCCTTAGTGGCCGTGGATATGTTAGCCCGTGTGGCTAAGCCTTAGTGGCCGTGGATATGTTAGCCGTGTGGCTAAGCCTTAGTGGCCGTGGATATGTTAGCCTAGATGGCTAAGCCTGTATGGCTGTGGATATGTGTGTGCCATGTGAATGTGGAATACAACTTGTTTACATTCTATCGTCACTACACTGCACCTGTACACACTCATGTAGATGCTAGGAGCATGGGATGGATCGGGGAGACATGATCCCTACTGAGCTGTGGTTGCTCACCCCTCCCTCTATGTTGTGTTTTCTTTCACGATCATACGGGCGTTAGGTGGGACCCCAAGGTGGAAGACCTTATTTACTTTCTGTACCATTTATGTTATTTTTATGGGAATTGATGTAACCCGGAGGGGATGGATTGAAAAGAGGATTTTGTTGTAATAAAGACTGGTTTGGATTGTGGATTGCTTTAATGAACTTTCCTTTCTTGGCTGTGTTGTGGATGTTTAAAATGTTTTATTCGGGGTTTGCACCCTAACCCGTTTGCCCTCCGTGTGGGTACAAGGGGAGTCACGTACCGGTTCCCACGGGTTGGAAATCCGGGCGTGACAATATGGTATCGAGCATGGTCTAGCCGGCCTAGGGTAGTGGGCGGACCTGGTTATCCTAAGTCCTTTGGAGGAGCCTGGAGGGACATGCCTGATCAACATGGTCCTCTTTGAGCCTCCAAGGTGTACTTAGGGTAGTCCGGTCTTGTGGTAGGATTTGCATGCATTGGCATTAGGGCACTAGTTGCATTTCTGTGAATGTGAGCTAAACCGTGGATAAGATAAAATGATTAAGTGAAATGTGCAACTCGATTTGTTTGGCAATGCATACTTAATCGTGAAATGTGATTGATACGATGTATGTGTGTAATGTCATGTGATAGTGGAATTGATCAATGGGGTAGAGGTAGTGACGCGATAGATTATAAATTTGTTTTGACGTTGTGCTTCTTACTTCGTGTAGTAAGAATGCCGCCGAGGAGAGTGACACGTGCGTCCAGGGCGGTGGGCGATGAGTCATCTGCCCATGAGGGTCCGGGTGCGGGACCGTCCGTTGGAGGGCATGCGTTGTTGCTGGCACGGCTACGAGAAGGCATTCGGCCGGAGGTACGAGAGCTACGGGAGGGACTCCGGCAGGAGGTTCGGGAGGAGGTGCGCCGTGAGATGGCAAGACAAACAGGTGGTACCACCACCACCACCACCAAGGAGAGCTGCCTCGTGAGCGTGAGAGTTCGCTGGGTGGTGTACCGACTCGTGCAGAGGATGACGTGGTGACACGGTTTCGAAAGAAACAACCTTCGCGATTCAAGGGGGGAGGTGATCCTGTGGTAGGCGAGCGGTGGTTGAGGCGGATCGAGCATGTGTTCTCCTTTCTCCTGCCCCGGGAAGAGGATAAGGTGCGACCGGCACTCGGGCACTGGAGGGGGATGCTTTGGAGTGGTGGACGAGTGTCGCGGGGAGCCGTGCGGTGCAACTCATGCTTTGGGAGGAGTTCTTGCAACTCTTCCATGAGGAGTTCTTCCCGGAATCGGTGAGATGGCAGAAGAGGGAAGAATTCGGCAGCTTAAGCGGGGATCCAGGACGGTACCTGAGTATGAGCGGGAGTTCCGGAGCTTGAGTAGGTTTGCTCCTGAGACCGTGGCAAGGGAGGACCTGAAGGCCCACAAGTTCACCTTGGGTCTCAGGCCAGCCCTTAGGCGAGGGGTGGCAATTCTACGCTTGAGGACCTATCCTGAGGTTGTGGAGACAGCCCGAATAGCCGAGAGGGAGCTGGATGATGGGAGGCAGACCCATCAGGGTCGCCCGTTGCGCGGGTGGGTTGGAGCGTGATTCCGGGTCCAAGCGGCCCAAGACCGAGGAAAGGGATAGCAGCTTCTTTCTGCGGCCGGGGACAACCATCGGTGCCTCCAGGGAGGTCTAGCTTTGGCGGTAGCAGCAGGGAAGGTCCAGCAGGAGGACTCCCCGGCGGTTGTCATTGCTGTGGGGAGCAAGGCCACTTCAAGAGGGAGTGTCCCAAGAAGAACTGCGATGCAATAGCCGTGGACGAGAAGGCCATTTGAGCCGGGTTTACCGGAGTAGAACAAGGGAGTTGGAGGCATGGCATCCAGGATGAGGAGTGACGCCGTTTCCGTACCCCGAGAGAGAGACCGGCTCGCCGTGGCGGCTAGTCGGGCAGGATCGAGTCGGACCCTACCCCGGGGGAGACCGGAGCGGCAACAGACAGGCCGGAGGCAACCTTAGCGGGAAGCGTCCGGTGAGTGAGCCGACCGGTGGCACGGGCCAATGAAGGGTGTTTGCGCTGGAGGCGACGTACCAGAGGAGGAGCTAAGCTACCACCCCCACCACTGAGGGTGGAGCAGGACCATCGGTGGTTAGAGGTACCCTCTTGATTTCCCGTACGTTAGCTTCGTTCTTTTTGATACGGGTGCATCGTGTTCCTTCACCGTTGAGCTTCTTATTGATGGCTTGGGGTTAGCTTGTGTGGAGGCCGCGAGGCCCCTAGTTGTGGACTCTCCGGTGGGAGGCATGATTGAGGTACGGCGTGTGTGACGTGATCGTGTGTTAACCATAGGAGAGGTGGAGCCGAGTTTTTGACTTGCATGTAATGCCTTTGAGGACGTTTGACCTGATCTTGGGTATGGATTGGCTTATGGCTTTCCAGGCCAAGATAGATTGTTATCGGCGGCGTGTATCCTTCGTGACACCTGTAGGGACCTCTTGCACCCTGCAGGGGGGAGTGGGACCGTGAGGCGAGTCGGGCCGGGCCGGTGTTGGACCAGGTGGGGTGCCATTACCCACAGGTTGGCGGCCCTGACCTTTGGCTGAGGAGGGTAAGGTGGAAAAGAGGGTGTGGCCCGCTATTGTGGACCAATTTCGGGATGTCTTCCCTAACCAGTTGAGGAGTTTACCTCCGCAGAGGAGTGTGGAGTTCACCATTGAGTTAGTGCCGGAACGGGTCCGATTTCCCAGGTAGCGTATCGTATGGGGCCAGCCGAGCCGAGGGAGCCGCAGAGGCAAATAGAGGAGTTGGGGGACCAGGGGTATATCGGACCGAGTACCTCACCTTGGGGTGCTCCTGTGCTTTTTGCTAAGAAGGCGGATGGCACGCTTCGTCTCGCATCGACTACAGAAGCCAATTCGGTGATTGTGAAGAACAAGTACCCGTTGCCTCAGATAGATGACCTGTTTGACCAGTTGGGTGGAGCCCAGTGGTTTTCCAAAATAGATTTACGGTCGGGGTATCACCAGCTCAGGGTTAGGGAGGAGGACATCCCTAAGACGGCCTTTCGGTGCAGGTATGGGCATTTTGAGTGGGTAGTGATGCCTTTCGGGCTCACTAATGCGCCAGCGGTGTTCATGCATTTGATGAACCAGGTCTTTGCTCCCTACTTGGATTCGTTTGTGGTGGTGTTTATTGATGATATCTTGGTGTATTCCAAGACCGAGAAGGAGCATGTGGAGCACTTAGCAACAAGGTGTTGCAAACCTTGAGGGACCAACATCTGTTTGCTAAGTTTAGCAAGTGTGAGTTTTGGCCGCAAGAGGTTTACTTTCTTGGCCATGTGGTGTCACTTGAGGGAGTTTGGGTGGACCCGGCCAAGATTGAGGCCTGGCATCGTGGGCGAGGCCAACCAACGTTTTTGAGATTCGTAGTTTTCTTGGCTTGGCAGGCTATTATCGTCGTTTTGTCGAGGGGTTCTCCCGTTTGGCGGCTCCTATGACGGCGTTGACTCGGAAGGGAGTAAAGTTTGAGTGGACGGACAAGTGCCGCAGGGCGTTTGAGACTCTCAAGACCCGTTTGACCACTGCACCGGTGTTGAGGTTGCCTCGGGAGGACATCCCATATGAGGTATATTGTGATGCGTCCAGGGTTGGATTGGGGTGTGTGCTTATGCAGGAGCATAGTGTTGTCGCTTATGGGTCGAGGCGGTCGAGCCGCATGAGCGGATTATCCTACTCATGACCTTGAGTTGGCGGCGTCATCTTCGCCCTGAAGAGTTGGCAGCATTACCTCTTGGGGGGAGAAGTTTGTGGTGTTCTCGGATCACAAGAGCCTTCAGACATCTTTACACGAAAGGACTTGAATTTGAGGCAGGAGGAGATGGGTGGAGTATTTGCGGACCTTTGACTTTACTCTTGCCTATACCCTGGGCAAGGGTAATGTTGTGGCCGACGTGTTGAGTAGAAAAGGGAAAGCCGAGGTGGCCATGAGAGAGTGGAAGCCGATGGAGCAGTTGGCAATGTTGTAGCTGCAGGTCCGTTGTTCGTGATAGTGGGACATCCCTGAGTCCTTTGGTGGTTGTGCCTGAGTTGTACCAGCGCGTCCGGGAGGGACAGTTGGGTGACATTGAGTGTGAGGTTCTCCGTGCCCGTATTGAGGCTGGTGAACTATCTGAGGACTGGACAGAGGGTCCTGAGCATGAGTTGTCTTTTCAGGGGCGGTTGGTAGTGGCTTCTTCTCTCCGGGATGAGGTGATGAGGGAGTTTCACCAGTCTAGAGTTGCTGTGCATCCAGGGGGTACGAAGATGTACCATGCGCTTCGAGGACATTTTTGGTGGCCTGGGATGAAACGCGATGTGGCTGCCTTTGTTTCGCGGTGCCTCACGTGTCAGCAGGTGAAAGCTGAGCATCAACGGCCGGCGGGCATGTTACGCCCATTGTCCATAGCGGAGTGGAAGTGGGACCACATAGCGATGGACTTTGTGACTGGTCTTCCACCCACCACCGGGAGGAAGGATATGATTTGGGTGATTGTGGATCGACTCACTAAGTCGGCCCATTTCTTGGCTGTTCGCGAGCGGGACTCTATTGGGACCTTGAGTCGGCTATACATGAATGACATTGTGCGACTACATGTAGTACCATCATCGATTGTCTCCGACCGGGATTCGCAATTCACTTCCCGTTTTTGGACAGGTTTGCAGGAGGCTATGGGGACCAAACTTCACTTGAGTACGGCCTTTCACCCTGAGACCGACGGCCAGACAGAGAGGACGAATCAGACCTTGGAGGACATGTTACGGGCCTGTGTGTTAGATTTCGGGGGTTCGTGGGCAACTCACCTTCCTTTGGTGGAGTTTGCCTACAACAACGCTTATCAGGCATCCATTGGGATGGCTCCTTTTGAGGCATTGTATGGGCGGCCGTGTCGATCACCTTTGTGTTGGACCGAGGTGGGGGAGACAACTCTCTTGGGACCACAGTTGGTTCAAGAGGCTACCGAGAAGGTTAAGTTGATTCGACGGTTGTTATCGGCTTAGAGTCGGCAAAATCTTATGCGGATCAGCGGCGGCGACCTTTGGAGTTTTCGTTGGTGATCATGTGTTCCTTCGTGTCTCTCCACATCGTGGACATCGACGGTTTGGGCGAGGTTCCAAGCTATCTCCTCGGTTTATTGGTCCTTTTGAGGTTCGACTCATGTGGGGCCGGTGGCCTACCGATTAGCATTACCATCGCGGGCGAGTCGAGTGCACAACGTGTTTCACGTGTCCCGGTTCGGAAGTATCACCCTGACCCCACCCATGTGATCGATTGGGGGACCTTAGACATTGAGGATGACCTGTCCGTTGTTGAGGCCCCTATCCGTATCCTAGATCGGCGAGAGAAGCTTTTGCGTGGTCGTGCTCTTCCTTTGGTTCGTGT
The DNA here is from genome assembly GCA_023512835.1 of Taxillus chinensis. Classification (NCBI taxonomy): domain Eukaryota; kingdom Viridiplantae; phylum Streptophyta; class Magnoliopsida; order Santalales; family Loranthaceae; genus Taxillus; species Taxillus chinensis. The sequence goes on from CM042085.1 coordinate 49,228,619, forward strand.
CTTTGTGGCGGCACCGTGGCATTGAGGAGGAGACATGGGAACGTGAGTCCGTGATGCGTGAACAACACCCCAATTGTTCGAGGACCAACAATCTTAAGCGTGGGAGGTGGTCTGTTAGCCAAAGGATAGTGATGTGTTTTCTTGTATTAGTTGTGTGTACAATTTGGTGTAATTGTATTGTCTTTTAGACATGTGTTCATATTTGTGATGTGTTTTGAGATGTGTATTTGTGACATGCGGATATGTGTTATATGCATTATTGTGGTTATGGATTATGGTGGTACTTTGTTATGTCTTGTTATGTCTTGTGTGCGGTGTATGACCCATTTGGGTGTGGTGGCTTGCCGGGTGGCAAATGGGTAGCTTGTGTTTGTTTTCCTCGTATGTCATTTCTTTTCGAGGACGAAAAGTCTTAAGGGGGAGAGGATGTAAGGACCCGTACCTTGAGTTAGTCACGCTTTTGCCTTCGAGTAGAGTTTTTCTAGATTTTGACCTAGTGAATGGACTCCAATGAATTCACGTGCAAAAGGAAAGATGCTTAGAATGATGTCCTCTATCTACCACAAGTTTTCAGGCCAAACGGCGTGTATGTGAGGTGCACGTGAAATGGGTCCATTTTCACGTGTAAGTATGGTTGTCTTCTACATGATGCAAGGAGGCTAGGGTGAGGGGGGGGGGGGGGGGGGGGGGGGGGAAAATTTGATGTTTCCCGGTGTTGGATGGTGAGTGCATATTGAGTGTTCGATAAAATGCCTATGTGAATATGTCTGTGTGAATATGCCTAGTATGTGTTTGATAATATGCTTGTATGGCTGGGTTTTTGGGTTTGTGTATGTATGCTTGTTAAACGTTTGGTAAAATACCCGTGAGACTCTGCATGTCAAGTGTTTGATTTTATGCCTGTCTGGCTGTGCGGACCAAGTGTTTGGTATTATGCCTATGAAAGTGTGTATGCTACATGTTTGGTTAAATGCCTGTGTGACCTTGTAAGCTGTGTTAGTGGAACCCAGTGGTTGTGGAAGCCCGGGACTGGAACTATTAGCCCGTGTGGCTAAGCCTATATGGCTGTGGATATGTTAGCCCGTGTGGCTAAGCCTGAGTGGCCGTGGATATGTTAGCCAGGTGTGGCTAAGCCTGAGTGGTCATGGATATGTTAGCCCGTGTGGCTAAGCCTGAGTGGTCAGGATATGTTAGCCTATATGGCTAAGCCTGTATGGCTGTGGAAATGTGTATGCCGTGTGATTGTGGAATACAACCTGTTTATATCTTATTGTCACTACACTGCACCTATACACACCCTCATGTAGACGCTAGGAGCATGGGATGGGTTGGGGAGACATCATCCCTACTGAGCTGTGGTCGCTCACCCCTCCTTCTGTGATGTGTTTTCTTTCAGGAACCTACAGGCGCTAGGTGGGACCTCAAGGTGGAAGACCTTATTTGTTTTATTGTTTCTTTTCATTTATGATATTTTGTGGAAATAAGTGTAACCCAGTGGGGAGAGTTCGTGAGGGATTTGAATGTAATAAGGGCAGATGTAAACATTTATTGTGGTTTGAAACTAATAAAGACATGTGATTTCTATTTTTGTGAGTATCTGTTGAGAATGTGTCCGTTGTCCTGTGTGGACATTTGATCTTGTACATCTACCCCTTGCCCACCGGGTGGGTAAAGGGGAGTCACGAACCGGTTTCCTCGGGTTGGAAATTCGGGGCGTGACAGTATGGTATCAGAGCATGGTCTAGTTGGCCTAGGGTAGTGGGCGGACTTGGATATCTTGAGTCCTTTGGAGGAGCCTGGAGGGACATGCCTGATCAATATAGTCCTCTTTGAGCCTCTAAGGTATACTCGGGGTAGTCCAGACCTGAGATAGGATTTGCATGCATTGGCATTAGGGCACTAGTTGCATTTGTTGTCTTTGTGTGATTGTGTGGGTAACCGAGATAAAGCATGTGAGAGAAAATATGAAGAACATGTTTTAATTTGTGCCACTCTGATTAACTCTGATTTTATGACAACTTGAGCTGTGTGCTTGTGTAATTGCTGCTTGTGCAATGTGGTTTAATGAGAACTAAAATGTGTGCAGTGTGTGTAATTGCATGGATAAAAGGTTTGAACGTGATAAAGTTTCAATTGTGCAACTCTGAAATTTTGTGATAATTTGAGCATGGAGGCATGGAAAAGAATTTGTGGTATTGCAACTGAGTGCTTGTGAACTTGAAGCTTGTGAAATGTGAACGAATGGAAAATAAAATAAAATAAAATAAAATAAAATAAAATAATGTTGGTGTTCTGTGAATGAATGAGTATGTGCCTTTGTATGGTATTGTGTGGAGGAAACGATGTTGTGTTCAAAACGATGAGATATCCACTTAAGTATAGATTATATGTGCAATGTAAAGGTGTGAACTTGTATAGTCTGTGATGTGCATCCATGAATTTGTGTGGTGATAATGCATGTTTTGAGGTTAGTTATAGCTCAGAATGCCTAGTCGATAATGGTATTGAGATTGTTGAGTGATAACCTGGAGCGCTGCCTTTTCGTGGAGCCAATGTCTCCGAGGATTGTGACCTATACGACTATTGAGGTAGCAGAGAAGCCCGCCCCTCGGGCTGGGCAAGTGGGTGAGCTGTAGGATGTAAGTAATGATCTAATCATGGCAAAGGTTGGCATCTTAAGCCTGGTAATTTAAGAGTTGAAGGATGAGATTCGACAACTGATTAAGAGCGAGGTACGTCGAGAGCTATCAACCCACATCATCGGGGGGAGCTTGGGTGAAGATTAATTGAAGTATAGTTGTCCTGATCAGCAGAAAGGGGCTCAAGAGGTAGAGACCAGTTTCCCAAAGGGGTTTTTCTTGCAGTGGACAACCGGGACATTGGAAAAGAGTATGGCAAGAAGAAGTATTAGTGTCACATCTGTGGAAAAGTAGGACATCTCCAGACAGTCTGTTTTGGTAAAGCAAGGCATGGTGCTAGAGGACTGGCTCAGCGAGCTAGGGATAAAGCAAAATTCAAACCTTGTTTGGGGGCCGAAGACTACCAAGTGAGGCTAGGAGGAGAGCATGGCAGAACTTTCCTTAGTCAAGGGTACGATTTTGATTCTCGCGTGTTAAGATTTCTGTTTATTGGTGGTATCATATTCCTTTAACAATAGTGATCGGTTGAGTCTCATGCTGGCTTAGGTGAGGATGGGTGAACCTTTGATTGCTGCGTTTCTAGCAATTTAATTAAGACACTTGTGATAGAGGGGTATTCTCGCTTTTGAGGTGTTGCCTACAACAACAGTTATCAGGCATCCATTGGGATGGCTCCTTTTGAGGCGTTGTATGGGCGGCCGTGTCGATCACCTTTGTGTTGGACCGAGGTGGGGGAGACAGCTCTCTTGGGACCAGCGGCGGCGACCTTTGGAGTTTTCTGTTGGTGATCATGTGTTTCTTCGTGTTTCTCCACGTCATGGACATCGACGGTTTGGGCGAGGTTCGAAGCTATCTCCGTGGTTTATTGGTCCTTTTGAGATTCTGGATCGTGTGGGGCCTGTGGCCTACCGGTTAGCGTTACCACCGCGGCTGAGTCGAGTGCACAACGTGTTTCACGTGTCCCAGTTGAGGAAGTATCATCCGGACCCCACTCATGTGATTGATTGGGGGACATTGGACATTGAGGATGACATGTCCGTTGTTGAGGCCCCTATCCGTATCCTAGATCGGCGGGAGAAGCTTTTGCGTGGTCGTGCTATTCCTTTGGTTCGCGTGCTGTGGCAGCACCGTGGCATTGAGGAGGAGACATGGGAACGTGAGTCCGTGATGCATGAGCAGCACCCAGAGTTGTTCGAGGACGAACAATCTTAAGGGTGGGAGGTGGCTGTAGTGATATGTTTTCTTGTGGCTCATGATTTGGTGTATTTGTATTTCTACTTGTAAACTGGTATTTTTTTTATTGAGATGTGTTTTGAGATTGCAATGTGTTTGAGACATCCTGTTGTGTTGTGTGATCCATCTGGGCGTTGTGGCTCGCTGTCTTCCAAATGGGCCGCATGTGTTTGTTTTCCTTGCATGACGTTTCTTTTCGAGGACGAAAAGTCTTAAGGGGGAGAGGATGTAATGACCCGTGTGTAAGAAGTTAACCACAAACACCTTGGATGTTGGTGCACAAGTTTGAGGTAAGAGATGAGCCCAAGAGGGGACTTTTGGGAGGTGCATGTGACAAGTGATAACGTGCATTTATGCCCTAGGAAGATGCTATGCATATACGGGCGCTTTTAAGTCGTTTTGTCAGGTTTTTGAGATTTATTTTGACCTAGTAGATGGGCTCAGATGAATTGGCGTGCAGAGCAAAAGATTCTTAGAATGATGTCTTCTATCTACCACAGAAGTTTCAGGCCAAAAGGACGTGCACGCGAATTGGACCCATTTGGCGTGCAAGGTTATTTTTGCATGGATGTCTTTTACATGATGCAAGAAGGCTTGGGGTAAAGTTTGAGTGCATTTGGAGCTGCACGCCAATTGGGGAATTGGCGTTCAAATTGGCGTGCAGGCATATTTTTGCATGGTTACCTTAGTTTTGTTATTCTAATCATCTTTTCCCAAAGGACCATGTTGGAATTGTGAATATTTCGGTGTGTATGGATGTGGGAAGGTCATAGCTTGTTCCATCAAAACTATGTCGTTTTGATGCTGGGATTCACTTAATCAAAACTACGTCGTTTTGATGCTGTGTTTTCTATATAAGGAGGAGAAGCCCCTCTGTTTTAGGTTTAGGGTTTGTTGCTCCACCAGCCGTCGCAGAGAGAGAGAGAGAGAGGGAAGGAAAGCTCCTGGTTGCTGCCGGGCGTCTTGCATGGGTGATCGGTGTCTCGTGGGCGGACAGCGTTCTGCGTGGGAACAGTATTGCGGTGTTGTTGCATTTTACTTGAGGTAGGGGTTCTGTTCTTCCTAAATCCTCCTCTGTTCTAGGGTTCTAGGGTAGATTATGGCTTATATTTGTTTATATATATATATGTAATCCATATAGGTGTGATCTCCTATATGGATGTTGGCCTTCAATGGCATTTTGGTGTGATTCTGTTGTTGCATGCTATATGTTCGATGAAATGCCTGTGTGAATATAGCTGTGTGTATATGCCCATTACATGTTTGGTAATATGCCTGTGTGGCTGGACTTGTGAATTGGTGTATGTATGCATGCTGGGTGTTTGTTTTATTGCCTGAATGGCTGGGTTTGTGCACTTGTGAACGGGTGCACACCAAGTGTTTGGTTTTATGCTTAAGTGGCCGTAGTGTGTGTTGTGTGCATGACTGTGGTATCTGGCCTGAAGAGGCGGTTAAATTACTTTACCTGAGAGGCGGTTAAACCAGTGGCCTGAAGAGACGGTAAAACTACTTTGCCTGAGAGGCGGTTAAATCAGTGGCCTGAAGAGGCGGTAAAATTACTTGCTTGAGATGTGGTTTGTTAGGCAATGTGACTGGGGCTGGGGTTACGCCCGCTTGTGTGGATTGTTTTATTCTTTTTCTAATACTGCCACATCACTACACCTGTGCACATGCATGTAGCCGCTAGGAACATGGGAAGGATTGGGGAGACTTGATCCCTACTGAGTTATGGTTGCTCACCCCTCCTAATGTGTTTGCTTATTTTCCAAGGACTTACAGGCGTTAGGTGGATACACCAAGGTGGAAGACCATCTTCGTTTTATTGTTCACTTCAGTAAATGTAATTTTATAATTTATGTAACCCCAAGGGGGGAAATGTACTAAGGGATTGAATTGTAGTAAGGAACCTGGTTGGTTTGAGAACCTTTGGTGTTTGATATTAAATAAAGATGTAGCTTGTTTGATTTATTATAATTGTTAGTTTTGCTTGTGTGGCATACAGTAATCCAACCCGTTGCCCTCCGTGTGGGTGAATGGGGAGTCACGTACCTGTTTCCTCGGGTTGGAAATTCGGGGCGTGACATGCACCGTGTAGTGTGCACAATCATCAGGACTCAGCCTGCAACAAACATCAGGACTCAGCCTGCTCACACAGGACAACTTGTCCATAATCCTCCATGGGAACCCAGCTCATGGCACTCAGCCCTAGCTCCACGAGCTCAACGGCTCAACTCGGGCCTTAGCCTGTCCACAGCGCAATATGCCCGGCCACAGTCGCCACACAGGCCTGCCATCGGTGCATATGCCTGCCACGTCAACCACATAGCACCATCGGTGCATCACGGTGAGAACCCAAACAAGTCACAGAGTCCATGCCCCAATACCTCACACCAACACACTAACATGAGTATGACATGTCATTCTCAACATTTCCTTTAAAACTGTAGCCAGTCTTCACAAGTAAATCCTCAATCCTTGATTTATGAAGGAAGTACCCATAGCAACTATTTTCTTGAAATCAAAAGTCCCGGCATTGGGTTCCCATATAATAAATAAGATAATCTGATTTTTGGGGATTTTTCTGAGATGTCTAACCCCACTTTCCAAAAATTCACCACTACGAACTTTTGGGTTTTTCCGAGATTTTACACTAAATCCCAATTTTCACATTTGAAAGAGTGGGAATTAATTTTTCTAGTATTTTTCTTCGAATCCAAATGGGGGGTATTTCGTTATTTACATTGTAACTTAAGTATAATACTTGGTATAGGTTACAATGTAAATAAGTCCAGTTCAGTGCTGTACAGTGTCCAGTTACACGCTGGAGCTGCGACTCGTAGCTGCGGAGCGCGCCTCGAAGACTCGAAGCGAGGCTACGACCTTCAACCTACGAGGCTACGAACTACGGGTCTACGAACTACGAGTCTACGAACTACGGGTCTACGAACTACGAGTCTACGAACTACGAACTATGAGTCTACGAACTTCGAACTACGAGTCTACGAACTACGAGTCTACGAACTTCGACCCTTCGACCCTTCGACTACGAACTTCGGGTCTTCGTCAGTTTGACCCAGGAACACGCCCAGGGTACTGTTCATCGTCGTTTTTGCCTGTTCTTCGTCTGGAACGTGCCCAGAAACTTCCAGACGCTCACAAACACCCCTGTTTCGCAACGAACTACGATATCTACCTCAAAACGCGTCCAGACCGCCTCTAAATCGCGCAGAAACAACAGAAACACGTATAAAATTCCAGATTTCTAGAAATCTAGATCTAAACCCAGATTTCCATGGTTGACTTATCAACCCTCATGAAAAACACAGTAAATCAACCCCAAAATCACAGAAACATATATCCACAGTGATATAAAACAGCTCTTAACCACAGATCTTATGCTAAACCATTAGATCTAACCCAAAATTGGTTTTCCCCAAATTCTAGGGTTCATGCTCAATTTCATAAATCATGATAAATTCGTGCAGATCCAAAACAAGAGAGAGATAAGAAGTTCAAGGACACCTACTTGAAGTGAATCTTTGAGCTCCACAAACCCAAATTGCCCCAAATCACCAAGGCCTCCAAGCTCTCTCTCTCAAACGCACAAACGTGAAACGTAAAGTGAAAGCTTCTTCTTTTTTTTTTTCGCTTATTTATATTTCCGCACCAACCGACCTAGTCAACCATTGACCCAGTCAATAATTGACCTCCCAACACAAAAATTGACCTCCAAGGCCCCAAACTCCAAATTGAGTCAAACTACATTCAAAACACTCGAAATGACGAGCACAACACTAAACAGATATTATTACACCCAAATGACCACCCAAACGCAAAGTCAACTAATAAACCCCGAAAAGTCAACAATCGGGTCAAATGGGACCCCGACTCGGAATCGGGCCCAAATACAGTCAAAATGCTCACATCGACGACTACACTACCATCTAGATAGTTACATTCTCATAAAACGGCTATCTCTCAAAACGACTCAAATACGAGTCTTTACAATACAAACCCTAGCTGAAGATATCACTAAGTGAATATGCTTAGGGTTGTAAGTCTGCCTCAAAGGTAGAAGCCTCGTAGGTTTGGTGACTCAAAGATTTCAGCTAGAACCTGTTGGAAGTTGCGAAAATTTGCTTCAGGCTTTACAGTATTTCTGCGAGTCTACGACTCATATCTTCGAGTCTTCGAGGCTAGAGTTCAGGTTGGATTAGTCTTTTGCGTCACTCTATTAACTGAAGTCTACGACTCTACGAGTCTGCGACTCTTCGAATGGCGCTTAGAGAGACTTCTTCGTAGTCCGCCTAATCTTCCTGTTGTTATAGCTACGAGTCTACGACCCTAGCTCTGCGGGTCTACGACCTTCGGGTCTCTGAGTCTTTGTAAGTCGTCGATCTCCGAGTCTGTAAGTTTCGCAATTTCTTTGGAATAACTGTATCCCTTGAGTCTACGACTCTGCGACTCTACGATCCTTGAGTTACAGTTTCATTTGTTTACCGGTCTTTATAGCATCGATTCTTTGACCTTCAACCTACGAGTCTACGAGTCCTATTTTCTTAACGGTGTTCGAAGGCTTCGACTCTACGACTCTACGAGTCTTCGAGTCTAGTGGCAGTTTACGTTCTGTTAATTGACTTAAGTGTTTTTAGGGACTCTAAAGTTCTACGGGCTGTGAGTCTATGAGTCATTCATCATTGGTTACTGTTCTTTAGAATTCTTCGACTCTACGAGCCTTTGAACATATTGGTGCTTGCAGTAACTCTCTTTTCCATACTTCAACTCTGAGACCTTTGACCTTGGATCTACGAGTTGCAATGTTTTGTCACTATTTCACCTTGAGTCTCCAGACCCTAAGAGTCTACGAGTCTCTTGCCAATACGTCCTATGACAGTTTCACTTCTACGACCTACGACTCTTCGACCCTACGACCTTCGGATCTTCGAGTCTCCAGATTTAGACTATATTTTGGCAGCTTCATCAAATCCTATATTCCCAACACTCTTCTTGCATAGCGTCTATCCAGTTTGAATCCTGAAGGGCTTCATCCACCACCTTTGGCTTTATCTATGATAAAAAACACGAGTAGAGGCACAAATTGGAAGTGGCTGCCCTCGTTCTTACTCCAACAGTAGGATCACCAGTCACTTGATCTGATGGGTGGTTCCGAGTCCACCTATAGTTTTGCGCAAGTGGTGGTGAGTAGTTAATGATTTGAAGCTCTGCCAGATTCGGTGGATCTTGTATATCGGTTAGTTGAGCTTCTTCCGAGCCATTTGTATCCGTATGATTAACAGTTTCGGAAGAACTTAGAGGTTCTTCGGCATTATGACTTTTAGTATTAACTGGTCCAGACGGACTTGAAGGTTCTCCGGTGTTATGAATATCCATAACAATTTGTCCAGAGCTGAGAAGAAGTCCTGAGTCTGAATCTTCTGAAGCATCATCAGTAGCATTTCTTGTTGCTTCATCGGTACTTGGTGGTTCATCAGGAGTTGTGGCAGGAACATGTATGAACTAAAAATAATCAATCGTGTTGTCCGTATGATCCTGCGCAAATGAATTTGAAGATCCTACACTCGACCAGTCAAGGTTAGATTCATCAAAATCAACATGGATAGATTCTTCAACTGTTAAACATTTTCTATTGACAATACGATAAGCCTTGCTGTGTAAAGAATATCCGACAAAGATCCCATCATCGGATTTTGGCTCAAATTTACTCCGGGCCTCTTTGTCGTTGTTTAACACGTAGCAAGCACACCCAAAAGCTTTGAAATGAGAGATTGATGACTTCCTGCCTTTCCATATTTCATAGGGTGTTTTCATGGTAACTTTATTAATAAGAGTTCTGTTCTAAGCATAGCATGCAGTGGATATAGCTTCAGCCCATAGACTGAGAGGAAGCTTTGCCCCTACTAACATTGATCTACCAGCTTCAACTAACGTGTGATTCTTACGCTCAACAAATCCATTTTGTTGTGGAGTCCTGGGTATAGAAAAGTCGTGCTTGCATGCCCTATTCAGAATAATAGGATCTCATATTTGAAAAGTCAAATTTTGTACCATGATCACTCGTGATGCATTTGATGCTCAGACCTTGTGAATTGCTTATCCAGTTGAAGAGATTTACTAGATGTTCAAAGGTTTGATCCTTTGATTTCAGGAACATCATCCATGTATACCTGGTGAAGTCATCGATAACCACAAGGGTATATCTCGCACCGGCAAGAGAAGCAATAGAAATGGGACCACAAAGATCCATGTGAAAAGTTACAATGGAGCAGTTATTGAATTAACTGATTTGCTCTTAAAGCTGTGCTTAGTCTGCTTGCTGAGTTTGCTCTGGAGAATTTATGTATGGGCAGACCATTTACTAAGTCAAGCGACGCTAATTTAGACAAAGTCTTAAAATTTAAATGTGCACAACACTTGTGCCATAGCCAACTTTCTTCATCTGATGCTTTAGTGAGGACGCATACAGGGTCAGAAGAATTATTTCTTAAGACCACTGAGTATATGTCCCCATCTCTTAATCCGGATAACTTAACATCTCCGGATAAGTTTTCCCTAACTGTGGAGGTGTTGGATATAAAGGAAACAGTAAACCCTTTGTCACATAAATTACTGACACTCAGTAGATTATGCTTTAAATCTTCGACTAGTGCAACTTTAGTGATTGATACACAGTCGTTGGTTAAAGTGTCATACCCCACAGTCTTACCTTTGCTATTGTCACCATATGATACGGATGGGCCTCATTTGTCAGTAACTTCTACTAGCAGAGACTGATCACCCGTCATATGTCCGTAGCATCCACTATCGAGAATCCACTTGCTTTGATTGATCTTTAACTTCAAGTGATCCGGCAATGTATTCCAAAGATGCTCCCGCAAGACAATAGTTTACACTTTTGGTACCCAAACTTATTTCGGGCAATTAGGAGAAACAACAATAGTGTCAACAGTTCTGGATTTTACTCTGTTAGGAATTTTAGCTTTCCAAGTTCACTTTACTTTGTTAGTGTCAGTTGCTTCTTTTATTTGGGTTTTCTTGGGAGAGTTACTCCTTTGTGATTTAGATTTTGATTCACTAGAAAAACCCTTTTTGATGAACTGATCTTTATTAATACGAACTTGATTACAAAGCCAGTCATCAGATAAACTCCAACATTCATAGTGATAATGACCTATTTCTCTATAGATGGAACAGACACTATGATGAGGAGCACAAATAGGAGATACACTTTTCTTAGATTTTACAGGTTTTCTACATTGATCCCTATGGCCTAATCCTTTGCGATTGGGTGACGCGCTCTTGGCCCTAGATGTGTCAGCCTTAGCCTTTCCTTTCTTTCTGGGTGCTACAGTTTCGTCTTTAACTGCAAGAGCCTTCCCTTCATCATTAAGTACAGGTGCTACTACTTCGGGAATAACAGTAATAACCCCAGTTCCACAATCATAGACTATGGTGCCACCTAAAATGAAACCATCCAATGGTTTAGATGTACTAATAGGATAAAGGTTGGTTAGTTTTGGAGTGTAATCCGAGGGACACTCAGTTGCCTGTGTGGAGGTTGATGGCTCAAAGCCAAGGCTAGGTTTAACTCGGATGTCATCCGGATCAGTCCTAAATGTAGAGGCTATTTCCCCTGATTTTAGCCACTTACGATTTATTTCCTTTTCGTTTCCAAGTTCATTCTAAAGTCTTTTTAAATAACTTTTAGGCTAGTTAGGTTGGTATTTAGCAAAAGATTTTCTGCTCTTAAGTCATGATACCAAGCCTCTTTACCCTTGAAGTCAGCTATGTCTTTTTCAAGTCTAGCAATAGTAAATTCAAGATGTTTATTCTGACTTTCCATATCTTTGTACATTTGAGTAATTATTAGTCTCTCATTATTTTCATGATCACGTTCAATAGTAAGAGATTCTAAGTTACTCATGAGCTCAAAGATAGAAGGTACCTCAGTATTTGCCATGAGACAGACGTTTAGCTTCGGGGTTGGCTCATCATCAGAGAATTCCTCCTCTTCTTCCGAGCCACTGACGTACTTTGTGACAAATGCCTTCCTCTTGTTCTTGCTGTTATCTGAGGTGGAGTGTCGGGGAGTAATCTTGTCACTCTTCTCGGCCGTCTTAGATTTGGATTTACAATCCTTGGCCCAGTGACCGGGCTTCCTATAGTTGTAGCATTCTTGGAAACTTGACTCTGATCGTTCGTTCCTTCTGGACGATGATGAGGAGCCTCCTCTGAATCTTTTTCTGCTTTTCCGTAGGAATTGCTTGAAGGATTTGACCAGAAGAGCTATTTCTTCTTTAACATCCGAGTCAGAGTTCTCTAACTCTTTCTTATCATCATCTCGTTGTATGCTGAAGCATTCCGTAGCTTTGAAAGTTACCCCCTTTTCTTTCCGAGCTATTTTCTCATCCCGGTCAGAATATTTGAACCTGACCTCATGAGTTCGTAGCTCTCCGTATAGTTCTTCAAGGGGAACATATTGCCAGTTCTTGTCAGCTTACATCTGGAGCTGCTTGGAGTAGTAGCGATCTGGCAAGGAGCGAAAAAACTTGTCATTGATTTGGGATTGAGAGTAGTGCTCATTGATAGTTTTTAGCTCAAGGATGAGCTTGCCTGTAAAGACCCGTATTTGGGTAGGGCTGAGAGAGCTAGTCACCAACCCCTTGACCTTTCGGGTGCGGGTAAGGGGAAGTCATGTTCCTGCTTCCGGGTTCCCTGGAATTTGGGGGCGTGACATTGCCGAATCTCCGATAGATGCTTTCGAGGGAATCGCCAAGTTTGTGATTAAAGTTCTCGAAGTTCTGCCTGAGAGCACAAATGATGTTCTGCATTTGGGACTGAATTTCCTCATAGAGGATTGTCAGCTTATCCCATACAACTTTCGCTGTTGTGCAGCCCTGGACGTCCGCGAAAGCTTTGGAGTCCAAAGACGATGTGACATATGCCAGAGCCTTTTCGCTAGCACACTACCAGGCTCTTTCATCATGGGTAAGTTCAGTATTAGTCTTTGGCCTTCTAAGTCCATATTCTCTAATAGTCATCGGAATAGGTATCTCCTGATGAAGACACGGCCACATGACATGATCATGGCATACCATGAACATTCTCATGCGTGTTTTCCACTGTGAGAAAAGCTCAGGTGTGAATTTTGGCAGTTTGGCCAGAGTGAAACTAGAACTCCGTCGTTGTGGAGCAGCGGCAGCAGCAGGTTGAGGTGGATCGACATTTTCACCGCTGCTTTGATTGGGGAGGGGCTCTTGTGTACCTCCGGAGTTAAGGCGAGTGTTGAATAGCATGCTGCTTTCTTCGGCCATTGTTGAGAGAGAAAGAGTGGGATCTCTACTTTGAGTAGTAGAACTTGCTCTGATACCACTTGTTGGTCCCTGGGAGCTTAGAGGGGGGGGGAGTGAATAGGCTCTTATCGAAACTCTTTTCTCACTCTTTGGCACAACATTTAGATGGTTAAAAGAAATTATCAATGCGGAAGATAACCAGTAGTGGAAGTATCTTGTTTTATTATCAACTGATAAATATTACAAAATAGAAGCAGATTAAAGCTTGTAAAGCTTTTCAATATACTTTGACAACTCTCTTACACTCTGTTTACAAATGACTCACACACTAGCCTTTATGATCTCAATGAGCTGTTGTACATACACACTTATTTTGAACTCACGAATTATCAACCCTTTCACCTTGGTTTAATGTACAAGTGTCACAATATATATAGAAACATCCATGAGAGACAATCTTGGAACTTGTTCTTCCGAACAACGTGCACATTAAATGTTCCATGGAAATCTCTCTGCCTCAATTGCTGCGGATGTGGTCTTCAAGATCTTCGGTTTGCAAAGCATAAGTGCCTTTGTGAGTTCCCAAGTTCAATTAAAGTTGTGTCCACATATCCGGGTGATCCACGTGTAAGATGCTTTAGGTTTTCTATGAGTTTGTCTTGCATCGGGACACAGCGAGCTGGTGACTTTGAATGCGAAGAGATAAGTTGAAGTAGCGTCTTCTTAATCCGGTGTAAGGTTCCTTACACCGTGTTAATGAAGCTTGGATCCTTACTCAGTGTCAGTGATTGCTTACTCTGTATCAATTCAGTACTGGAATCCTTATTCCGTGTCAGTGCTTCCTTACTCCGTATGAATGAGAAGGTCGAAGTGCTTACTCCACATCAGCGCTTCCTTACTCCGCGAGAGTTCCTTGCTCCACATGAGTTAAAGGAACGGATGGCTTACTCCGTGTTAGCACATCCTTACTCCGCATGAGTGAGTAGTTCGGATTCCTTACTCCGTATCTAGTTTCCTTACTCCGTGCGAATAAAGAACTTGGGTCCTTATTCCTCATAAGTCGTTCCTTACTCCGCATCTATGAAAGACTTGGATCCTTATTCCGTGTCTAGTTTCCTTAATCCGCTTGAGTGGAAAACTTAGCTTTTTAACTCCGCAATGACTATCTCTTACTCCGTGCGACTTGTAGACTAGGATTCTTACTCCACATCTATTTGACTTAGTCCATTTAAGGCGTTAGGCGCAGTTTCCTTAGTCCATAGCTTTAAGTGATTAGTCCGTACGAATGATCCTTATTCCGTAGAAGTATGGACTTGGTTATTTACCAAGTGTTTGACGACATTCACTCTTGTTCGGATTAGGATTATATATCTTGTCCTTAGTTTTGCTCTCACGAGTGTAGGTCCGGATTAAGATCATATCTTCTGCAACAACTTAAAATAAAACAACCAAAGTCTCAGATCAAATTACATAGGGTTTTATTCGCATCATCCAAATTCTGGGTTTGATCCAACAACGTTGATTAATAATAATCACATAAAAATAATAATAAACTCAATAATTGCAGCAATAATCATAACAGTCATAATATTAATTATTATAATAATAACCCAAAGACTTAAATAATCATATTAATTACCAATATAATATTAGAACATATTAAAATAATTATTTTAATAATCATAATAACATTTAATAATGAACTCAACATATTAAAATCACCATATTAATAATAATATTGACCTAAAATCCTAACTCTAATGCCACACTGCCGAATGGATTTCTTCCTCATAGTTCAAGGGCTAATTCCAATCACACCCAGGTGCAGGTCTTTACAAAAGGACCTACAACTATAAAAATATCTTTCCCATTAAGGGAAGATGCTTGACATCCAAGTTAGTTAATAGGTAAAAACAGGGGGGAGGGGAATGGTTATGAAAAATATAAAATATAAGAACAATAAAATCGTGCATATTATCCCTTTCACAACCCCCATAGGATATGTCATCACCAGATTCTGTCCGGGAGGGAAACCGCTTCTGGGGTGCAGTTCCCCCCAACATCCACCTGAATGGTGATAAAAAGTTAGATTTGCCACCAATCATTTTTGGGGTGCAATTGGTCACCTAAAAGAAAATTAATATATGCCACTGGGGATTTGCTTAGGAGAAGATTACGCATGGAGAATGTAGGTCCCAAAGTGAGTCTAGAAGTGGGGGGGGGGGGGGGGGTGACTAATGACTATGATATGTTATTGATGGAGAAGATGACAAAATAATGTATGGGTGTTTATGAGTTATCCAATAGATCTGAGTTAATGAATGTTCTTGATGTGACATGTCACGCCCCGAATTTCCAACCCGAGGAAACCGGTTCGTGACTCCCTTATACCCAACCCGGTGGGCAGGGGGTGGATGTACAAAACAAATATTCATGCAGGTCAACGTATACATTCACCACTGATAATCACAAAGATGTAAATTAAATATCTTTATTAATCTTCAACCCATAATAAATGTTCACAACCACACATGTCTTTATTACATTCCAAATCCTTTTACAATACCTCCCCTCTGGGTTACATCAATTTCCATAAAATAACATAATCGAAAAGAAACAATAAAGCAAATACAGTCTTCCACCTCAGGACTCCACCTAATGCTTGTAGGTTCCTGAAAGAAAACTGTTGGAT
Organism: Taxillus chinensis; assembly: GCA_023512835.1. Taxonomy (NCBI): domain Eukaryota; kingdom Viridiplantae; phylum Streptophyta; class Magnoliopsida; order Santalales; family Loranthaceae; genus Taxillus; species Taxillus chinensis. Next base: position 49,244,494 of record CM042085.1, read on the forward strand.
CAAACCAAGAATTTGGATAATGCGGAACAAACCCTATGTAATTTGACTCGAGATGTTTCATGTTTACCATTAAGTCTGTGCAGATGAGTTAACTCTAAATCCGGACATACTCGTGTGAGAACAAAGCTAAGGACAGGATACATAATCCTGATCCGGATCATGATGAGTATTGTCATTCACTTGGTACATAACCGAGTCTTTATCCGGAGTAAGGACTTTTCGTGCGAACTAAATACTTGACAAAACGACTTAAGGAACCCGTGTCTAATTCTCAATTTAGCTAAGTTTATTGATATGGAATGAGATTCGAAGTCTACCACTCGCACGGAATAAGAGAGACCTATTGTGAAGAGAGAATCGAAATTGTCACTCCACTGAACTAAAGAAAAGGAAGACACGGACTGAGAAATCCAAGTCTCATTTGAATGGAGCAAGGACAATTGTTGCGGAGTAAGGACATCAAATGCGGAATAAGGAATCCGAATCATTACTCATGCGGAGTAAGGAAGCACTGATGCGGAGTAAGCTCTCCGAACCACTACTCATGCGGAGTAAGGAAGCGCTTATGCGGAGTAAGCTCTCCGAACCACTACTTATGCGAAGTAAGGAAGCGCTGATGCGGAGTAAGCTCTCCGAACCACTACTCATGCGGAGTAAGGAAGCGCTGACACGGAACAAGGATTCCAGGACTTCATTCACACGGAGTAAGCAACCACTTACACGGAGTAAGGATCCGAGCTTCGCTGTTACGGAGTAAGGAACCTTATAACGGACTAAGAAGACGCTGCTTCATCATTTTCGAGCCGCATTAATTACAATCAGCTCACTTCGTCCCGATGTAAGACAAACCCGTTGTAGACCTAAATTACCTTACACGTGGATCACGCGGAGATGTGGACGCGGTCTCAAATGCAATTGGAATCAAGCAAAGAATTCATTACAACTTATGCTTCCAATATTTTGAGCTCCACATCCGCAACAGTTAAAGCTTCAGCATTTTCCGATGAAGAACTTCAATGCTTCACACTGCTCGGAACATGCAGTTCCAAGATAGATTTCTAGGGTGTCTATATATATGCCTGAAGCAATGTAAATTAAATATGCGCGTGTGCTTACTTGTACTTATACACTTATAAGCGTATATCTTGTAAAGAGCCAAAAGACAGAGACTTACTACCAAGTGTGTGTATCTATAACAGAGTGTTGTGTTGTAATTAGCTACAACTTTGTTTTCCCTTGTTGTAATTATCTTCAGATAATAAAACAACATACTTCCACTACCTGGTTAATCTTGCGCACTGATTTTATCCGTTTAACCGGAGTGAGTGTCTAAGCCATTAAGAGAGAGAAAGATTTTTAAAGAGCCTATTCACCCCCCCTCCCCTTTAGGCTCTCCGGGACCAACAAGTGGTATCAGAGCAAGTTCTACCTGCTCGTAGAGATCCCTAACTCCCTCTCAACTTAACAATGGCCGAAGAAAGCAGCATGTTATTCAATACCCGCCTCAACTCCGGGGGAGCTCAAGAGCCCCTTCCCAACCGAAGCAGCTGTGAAAATGTTGATCCACCTCAACCTACTGCTGCCGCTGCTCCTCAACCATGGAGTTCAGGCTACACTTTAAGAAAACCACCAAAGTTCACACCAGAGCTTTTCTCCCAGTGGAAAGCTCACATGAAGATGTTCATGACCTGTCATGATCATCTAATGTGGCTGTGTCTTCATTAGGAGCTTCCCATTCCGATGACCATCGGAGAAAATGGGGTCAGGAGACCAAAGACTGATGCTGAACTCACTCACGATGAAAGAGCCTAGCAATACGCCAGTGAAAAGGCTCTAGCTTACGTGACATCGTCCTTGGATTCAGAGGCTTTCACGGACGTCCAGGGCTGCACGACAAAGCAAAGTCGTGTGGGGACAAATTGACTATTCTATATGAAGGAAGTCAGTCCCAGGATGCAGAATGTCATTTGCGCTCTCAGACGGAATTTTGAGAGCTTCAACCATAAACCTGGCGAATCCCTGGGAGAGCATCTATCGGCGATTCGGCAAGCTTATCCTGGAATTGAAAACTGTCAACGAGCACTACACTCAGTTCCAAATAAATGACAAGTTCTTTCGTTCCTTGCCGGATCACTATTACACCAAGCAGCTCCAGATGCAATCCAAAGACAATTGGCAGTATGCTCCCCTTGAAGAGCTATATGGAGAGCTACGGACTCATGAGGTCAGATTCAAATACACCGACCGAGACGAGAAGATAGCTCGGAAAGAAAAGGGGGTATCTCTTAAGGCTACGGCTGGACCAAGCATGCCGACGGAGGACGATACGGAAGAGTGAGAAAACTCGACTCGGACATGGAAGAAGAAATAGCACTTCGGTGAAATCCTTCACACGATTCTCGCAAAAAGCAAAAAACGATTCAGAAGAGGCTCTTCCTCATCCTCGAGAAGGAAGGAGCAGTCGGAGTCGACATCCCAAGACTGCTACAACTGCGGGAAACCTGGTCATTAGGCCAAGGACTGTAGATCCAAACCCAAGATGGCTGACAAGGACGACAAGGTTAAACCCCGACGCTCCACCTCAGACAACAGCAAAATGAAGAGGAAGGCGTTCGTCTCAAAATACAACAGTGGATCGGAAGAAGAAGAGGAATCTTCAGACGACGTACCAATGGAAAAGGCGAACGTCTGCCTCATGGCAAACACTAAGGTACCTTCTATCTCTTGAGCTCTTGAGTAAACTAGAATCTCTTACTAAGGAACGTGATGATGAAAAGAATGAGAGATTAATAATTACTCAAATGTATCAAAATATGAGCGGTCAGACTAAACACCTAGAACTTACTATTTCTAAACTTGAAAAGGACATAGCTGACTACCGAAGCAGGGAGGTTTGGTATGACGACCTAAGAGCCGAGAATCACCTGCTGAATACCAACCTCACATGCATGAATGTAAATCTTAAAAGACTCGAGATTGAACTTGAGAAGGAAAAGGAAATAAATCGTAAATGGCTAAAATCCGGAGAAATAGCCTCTACATTTAGAACTGATCCTGACAATATCCAAGTCAAACCTGGCCTAGGATCCGAATCCACTTCCACTGATCCAACTACTGAGTGCCCTCCGGACTACACTCCAAAACTAACCAACCTATATCCTGTTAGTACATCTAAACCGTTGGATGGTTTTGTTTCAGGTGGCACCATAGTTTATGATTGTGGAACAGAGGCTGTCACCGCTAATCCCGAAGTAGTAGCACCCACACCAAACGATGAAGGGAAGGTTACCGTAGTTAAAGCCGAAACTACGAGACCCGAAACAAAGAAAAGGCTAAGGTTGACGCATCTAGGGCCAAGAGCGCGTCACCCGTTCGCAAAGGATTAGGCCATAGGGAACAGAGTAGGAAACCTGTTAAGCCAAAGAAACCTGTATCCCCTATTGTAACTCCACATCATAGTGTCTATTCGATATGTCGTGAAATAGGCCACTACCATTATGAATGTTGGAGTCTAACTGATGACTGGTTTTGTAATCACTTTTTAATCAATAAAAATCAGGTTGTCAAAAAGGGTTCTTCTCGGAAATCTAAATCTAAAACTCCTAGGAGCGTCTCACCTAAGAAAACCCAAGTTAAAGAAGCAACTAATACGAAAAAATCTAAGTCAACCTGGAAAGTTAAAGTTCCGAGAAACGTAAAATCCGGAATAGTTGACACTGTTGTTGCTTCTCCTAACCGCCCGAAACAAGTCTGGGCACCAAAAGTGTAATCTGTTGTCTTGCAGGAGCATCTATGGAATTCACTGCCATCTCACTTGAAGTCAAAGATCAATCAAAGCAAGTGGATACTCGATAGCGGATGCTCCGGACACATGATGGGTGATAAGTCTCTGCTTGTGGATATTACCGACAAACGAGGCCCATCCGTAACATATGGCGACAACAGTAAAGGTAAGACTGTGGGGTATGGCACTTTAACCAACGGCTGTGTATCAATTACTAAGGTTGCATTAGTCGAAGGTTTGAAGCATAATCTCGGAGTGTCGGTAATTTATGTGACAAAGGATTCACAGTTACTTTTTGTCAAACACCTACACAGTTAGAGATAACTTATCCGGAGAAATTAAGTTATCCGGATCAAGAGATGGGGACATATATTCTGTGGTCTTGAGAAATAATTCTTCTGACCCTGTATGCTTCCTCACTACAGCATCACATGAAGATAGTTGGCTATGGCACAAGCGTTGCGCACATTTAAATTTTAAGACCTTGTCTAAATTAGTGTCGCTTGATTTGGTCACTGGTTTGCCTAAACACAAATACTCCAGAAACACTCTCTGTCGAGAATGCCAACTAGGCAAACAGACCAAACATAGTTTTAAGAGCAAATCGGTTACTTCAATAATCGCTCCTTTATAATTTCTTCACATGGACCTTTGTGGTCCCATTTCTGTCTCTTCACTTGTCGGGTGCAAGATACACTCTAGTGGTTATCGATGACTTCACCAGATACACATGGGTGATGTTCCTGAAATCTAAGGATCAAACTTTTGAACACCTTGTCGATCTCTTCAACTGGATAAGCAATTCATAAGGACTGAGCATTAAATGCATCAAGAGTGATCATGGTATAGAATTTGATTTCTTATAAATGAGGTCATATTGTTCCGAACAGGGGCATTCAAAGACGACTTCTCTGCGCCTAGAACTCCACAACAAAATGGGGTAGCTGAGCGCAAGAATCGCACTTTAGTCGAGGCTGGAAGATCAATGTTAGCAGGGGCAAAGCTTCCTCTCAGTCTATGGGCTGAAGCGGTGTCTACCGCCTGCTATGTTCAGAACAAGACTCTTATAAATAAATTAACCATGAAAACACCCTACGAGATGTGGACAGGCCGAAAGCCTTCTATTTCACATTTCAGGACCTTTGGGTGTACTTGCTACGTATTGAACAATGGAAAAGAATCCTGCAATAAATTTGAACCAAAATCCAATGATGGGATATTTGTTGGGTATTCATTTCATAGCAAGGCTTATCGCGTTTTCAATAGAAAACTCTTCAAAGTTGAAGAATCTATCCATGTGACTTTTGATGAAACTAACACGGATTGGTCGAAAGTTGGTTCTTCAAGTTCTAATGTGCAGGATCACGACCACAACGTTGACTACTCAAGGTTTATGAATGTTCCTGTCACCTCTACTGACCAACCATGTGGCACCAATCAAGAACGAAGAAATGATGCAGATGATGCTACGGATGAATCGGACTTGGGATTTCCACATAACTCTGGATATATTCCTTCGGATATTCAAAATACCGGAGTATCTTCCAGTCCATCTGGACCAGTTGATACGGAAATGAACAAGAATTGAGAACCTCAAAATACTCCGGAACCTGTTAATTTTAATAACGCTGGCCAAGAAGCTCAATCGAGAGGACGACCAAGGACCACCTAATCTCGACAGAGCTTCAAATCATTGAGTATTCACCACCACTTGCGCAAAACTATAGGTGGACTCAAAGCCACCCTCAAGAACAAGTGATTGGTGATCCTATCAGTGGTGTTAGAACAAGAGTAGCCGCCTCCAACATGTGTCTCTACTCTTGCTTTTTGTCGTAGATAGATCCAAAAGTGGTGGAAGAAGCTCTTCAAGACTCAAATTGGATAGACGCCATGCAGGAAGAGTTAAATCAGTTCAAAAGGAATGATGTGTGGACTCTTATACCAAGGCCAAAGTCTCAACAAGTCATTGGAGTTAAATGGGTGTTCCAGAACAAACTTGATACGGACGGAATCGTAATCCGGAACAAAGCCCGACTGGTAGCCAAGGGTTATCGTCAAGAAGAAGGAATAGACTATGACGAAACTTTTGCCCCAGTAGCGAGACTTGAGGCAATCAGAATGTTCCTGGCATACGCTTCATACGAAAACTTTAAAGTTTATCAAATGGATGTCAAGAGTGCATTTCTAAATGGAGACCTTTAAGAGGAGGTATATGTTGAACAACCTCCAGGCTTCGTTGAACCAAAGGCTGGACATCCTGGTCTACAAACTAAGGAAAGCCTTGTATGGATTGAAGCAAGTTCCAAGAGCCTGGTACGACACACTTTCGGAATTCTTACTTGCTCACAACTTCCAAAAAGGGAAGATTGACACCACGCTATTCTTACGGAAAGAGAAGACACATACTCTGATCGTACAGATCTACGTGGATGATATCATTTTCGGATCAACTAATCCGAAACTTTGTGATGAGTTCGCCAAGTTGATGACTTGTAAGTTTGAGATGAGTATGATGGGAGAACTGTCCTACTTTCTTGGGATCGAGGTCAAACAACCGGAGGAAAGGATCTTCATCAACCAAGCTAAGTACACTCGTGACTTAATCAAGAAGTTTGGTATGGAAGGTTCATCACCCGTCAAAACCCCAATGCCGGCGGTGCCAAGTTAGACCCAGGATGTTGATGGCAAATCGATGAATGTGACTCGAGTACAGAGGGATGATTGGATCCTTGCTGTGCCTTACAGCAAGTCGCCCGGACATAATGTTTGCAACTTGCATCTGCGCAAGATATCAGGCGAATCCCAAAGAGTCACATATGCTTCACGTAAAACGGATATTAAGGTATCTCAAAGGGACAATTAATTTGGGACTCTAGTACCCAAAAGAGTCCAACTTCGTCTTATCCGGATATTCTGATGCTGATTTTGCCGGATGTTGCATAGACAGGAAAAGCACCAGTGGTACATGCCAATTCCTTGGAAACAGATTGATCTCTTGGTTCAGTAAGAAGCAGAATTCCGTATCAACCTCTATCATGGCAAGCAATATATAGTCTTTGGGAGTTGCTGCGCACAGCTTTTCTGGATGCAAAGTCAACTTACTGACTACGGTTTCAACATGACATCTGTTCCACTCTACTATGACAATACCAGTGCTATTGCTATCAGCAATAATCCCGTCATGCATCCAAAGACAAAACATATTGAGGTCAGGCATCATTTCATTCGCGATCATGTTCTTAAAAAGCACATATCCCTGGAACATGTTGCTACTGAAGATCAATCAGGGATATACTTACAAAGCCCCTACCTGATGTAAGATTTTCTAAACTTCTTCTCAAATTAGGTATGCTTGACTTTTTTGCATAGCTTCTCACCTTTTATCCATCAGTAGTTATTTTCAGAACATGCATTGTTGTACTTCATGGTTAGTGATAGATACTGAACTTCATGTTTAGCTAGCTTACTTTAATCGTGTAAATGCTCTGATATTTCTTACTAAGTTAATATGGGAGGATGCTTGCTTATCCGGACTGACAGTGAATCAAGTAAACATAATTAAATTTATATGACACAAATCCTATTCGGATGTCATGAATTCAATCCAACTCCATCTTTTATCACATGTCTTATGATTTAATGACTGACTGAAATATCTAAGATGCATGGTTGAGGAATGATTTGGGATAGCTCGGATTAAAAGTGGAAATTCACTGTGTCTGCCGATCAGCTGCTTGTGAAGTAAATCAAGGATAGGCGAGAGTTTCTCACGATTCATGTTAAACAGAAACGTCTTGACAGGCTCTAAAAGTCAACGGGGGAGAAATTGCTCTCTCTATTATTTAAGTAAAACCCCCCGGATTCGTACTTCATGACCTCTTTCCTGGTTGTCTATCCGAGGGGAGTCATCCTCGAGAAGATCGCATCAAAATGATTTGCTGATCTCGGGGAGAGAATACTTCATTAAACCTTAAGTAAGGCCCCCTGTTTCAGCAAAGGCATGACTACGGGGCGAGAGAATGCTTATTATTAAGTAATGCCTCTCCGATATGTCTCGGATGTTCCGCCCTATAACTCTCACTCATAAAGCTGATTGGATTTGCACCGTTGAATCGGAATTGCGGATTGCTTGGCTGTTATCTTCCTCTTCCTAGCATTTTAGGCATGATAGTCGGTTGTAACATCATACATCATGTGCTCTTCCTTCCATTTTCACTCATACATTCTCCGATGGATGAAGTCATATAAATCTAATTAATCTTTGCTCTCATTGTCGGTATGAAGGATTGGCTATGTTGACCTATTGGATTTATGTGTTAATTATCTCACACATACATTAATTTGGGGGGGGGGGGGTAATAAGAAGCCTTTTTGACGGGGGGTTACGAGGCGGACCCGGGGGCGGTCTCCTTCCCGCGGGGGGGGGGGGGGGTCCTTTAAAAAAAAATTACACAAAAAATTTTAAAAAAAATTTTTAAACCCATTCTTATTAAAAAAAAAAAAAAATAAAAAAATCTCAGACCCCCCTTTTTTTTAAAAAAGGGTGGGGGGGGGGGGGACACGGGGGGTCTCTCAACATAGAAGGCTGGGAATGGTTATGGGGACAAGGGGAAGTGCTTGGGGGGGGGGGGGCTGGCCCCCCCCCTGTTTCAAGCAATTCGGGAGCTTTTCGCGCGTTCCGTTTGGGGGGTTCTCCCCCCCTGTAAAAAACCGCGACAGGCGGGGCCGGGAAAGGATCGGTGTTTGTTTGGGATGCGGTGGTATTCCTGGAACGGCCCGGCTTTCCTCGTCGGCCCCCCGGGTCGTTCGCCGCCGGGGGCCCCGGCATATCCTAAGGGTTGGCCTGGTGTGTAAGGTTTTGTTTGGTTTTAGGGGAGGTTGGGCGACGCGGTTATGGGGTATTTTTAGGGGCCCGTTAGTTGTGATGTTTTCTTTTGGGCCCCGGGCTCCCTAAAGGGTTTTTTTCCCTTTCTTTCTCCTCCCACCGAAAAGGGGTAGGTTGGGAAAAAATAGAGGTTTTGGGAAAAAAAGGGTTGGGTTGTCTGTTCGGGGGAGTTGTGGGGGGTTTGGATATAGATCAATACCGCTTTTTTTTCTTTCTTTTTTTTTCTCTTTATTTTGTGGTTGTGGTTTTCTGGGGAGGTTTTGGGTTGTTCTTTGGGGGGGGGAGGAGGGGGAGAAAGGCTGGGGCGGACGTTGTTTTTTTTTTTTTTTGTGTTTTTTGTATATTAAGGGAAACGGGTTGTGGTTTTTTTATGTTGCTTTTTTTTTTTTTTTTTTCTTTTTTTTTTTGTTTGGTTGTTTTTTTTTTCCTTCCCTTCAAAAGGAAACGGGGGATTTTTTTTTTTTAAATTTTTTTTTTTTTGATGGGATTGTTTATTTATAATTTTTTTGGAAAATAGGTTTTCGGAAAGATTTTGGGGTTGGTTTTTTTTCCTCACTTTTGAGTCTTAATTTTGGTAAGGAAGTTTTTGTTTTTTTTTGGGGGTAAATTTTTTATATTTCTGACGGGAGGGTTTTTTATAGAAAAAAGGAAGGGTAGATAGGCATTAATTTTTTTTTAAGCAGGTCAATGACGGGGGGGGGGGGGCTAATCCATCACTTCTAATGACATAAGGAAGTCGAGTGGCTCATTGTTCATTTCACTTAAACTCGAGATCCACTTGCTTCCATGGAAAGGATCCTCACCGCACCATCGGCGTCAACCGAGGTAATCGCTACCAACTCTCAAAACCCTAAATCCTCGGTGCATCTGTTGGGCAAAGCTCTTCTCTCTTTCTCCCTCACCCTTTTACTCTCAATGGCATCCCAAGCTCTCTATGGTGTTGTTCCTAGCCATCTTGTCGATTGGTCCGGAATCTCTGATCCTCCGGCCGAAAGGCTCCACGAGGTTCGCCACTACTCAAGCACAACAACCTTTAACGCTTGTCTTGCCCCGGCCGACCATCTTATAGTGTTGGACGTCCTGGCCTTCCATCACCACTCCAACTCACGAAGGTTTATCCTTTCTGTGGTTCCGGGGAAACTATCAAGATCACGCCTCGGGTGATCCCGGGATGTTTTCAATCTTCTCGCTGGCGATGACATTCGACCAAACGCTCTGTGCCATGGCCGCTTCCATGGGGTGTCCTAATAAGGTGAAGGAGTACAAAATGAAGTCCTTCCATGGTCCTCACCGTATGCACCATGCGCCACCATACTCGGCCGGCATGTCTTCCCAAGCCTCACTCCCCACTCTCGACTCGGTTCCGCCTATGTTCTCCTGGACCATGACCGCCATGTATGTGGTATTTGAGCGTGGAGCCTTCCCCTTGAGGAAGGCCTTGAGACATGTTTTCTCTTCGGGTGTTGCGGAATGGGAAACGGAACTCATCTTTTGGATGGATTCTGCCCCAAATCTTCCGGCATCTTCACCCACGCATGCACTCCGTACAGACCCGATGGAAACTATAGAGCCTTTGTTTGCTGAAATCCGTTATCTCCTTCGATGATGATTTGGAAAAATATTTTCGAGTTCTCCAAGAAGTAGACAATGGCACTACGATCATCAAATATAATAAAGTATATACCATAATTTATATCTATACTAAGGCTTAATGTACTCTCTGAGTAAACCGGTTCTCTTTAATCCTTACCTCTGTTTTTTAATTTCTGCCGTGCGGAGTAAAAAAGGGGGGGGTATATAATGTGGGGGAGATTGTTGGATCAAACCGAGAATTTGGATAATACGGAACAAACCCCATGTAATTTGACTCGGAAGACAACCGAATCCGGAAGTACTCATTTGAACGGAGCAAGGACAATTGTTGCGGGGAGGAGATCAAATGACAAGGATGACCTTAAGGAACCGTGGACTCATGCGGGCTCAAGGGCCACGAATCCGAGCTTTCATGCGGAGTAAGGACTTGCGCTCATAGTTAGTCCCTCACTGATTTTATCCGTTTAAACAAACCGAGGTGTCTAAGCCATTAAGAGAGAGAAAGATTTTTAAAGAGCCTATTCACCCCCCCCCCCCCTTTAGGCTCTCTGAGACCAACAAAAACATATCAGAGTAGGAGGGGTGAGCAACCACAACTCAGTAGGGATCATGTCTCCCCAACCCATCCCATGCTCTTAGCATCTACATGTCGTGTGTACAAGTGCAGTGTCGTGATACAAATATAATAGTAAGCCATCAGCAAGAACAAATATTTCAAACAGCCACACAGGCTAGCACATGAACAGTCCCGGGCTTCCAAAGCCACCGGGTTTCCAAGAGCAGTCCCGGGCTTCCACAGCCACCGGGTTCCAAGAACGGTCCCGGGCTTCCACAGCCACCGGGTTTCACAAAACAGTCCTGGGCTTCCACAGCCACCGGGTTTCACAAAACAGTCCCGGTCTTCCACAACCACCGGGTTTCACAAAACAGTCCCGGGCTTCCACAGCCACCGGGTTTCACAAAATAGTCCCGGGCTTCCACAGCCACCGGGTTCCAAGAACAGTCTCGGGCTTCCACAGCCACCGGGTTTCACAAAATAGTCCCGGGCTTCCACAGCTACCGGGTTTCACAAAACAGAGTACACACAACCACTCAGGCATAAAACCAAACACTTAGTAGGCACACATTCACAAATGTACAAACCCAGCCACTCAGGCATAAAAACAAACACTTGGCATGCACACCTTTACTAACTCACAATGCTAGCCGTACTGGCATATTATCAAGCACATACTGGGCATATTCACACAAACATACTCACACAGGCATTTTATCAAACATTTAACATGCACTGCCCACCCAACATCAGAATCACACCAAAATGCCGTTGAAGGCCAACATTCATATAGGAGATCACACCTATATGAATTTGCATATAAGTATTATAGCATTAACAATAGAAACTTTACAAAATATCCACAGGGCCTAACCCTGGAACAGACCAAGAAAGACAGAACCCCTACCTTAAAGCAGATCCTCCTTGCTCCCGCACTAGACGCCGTCCTCCCCATGCAAGACGCTCCGACAGCAACCAACAGCTCTCCTTCCTTCCCTCTCTCTAGCTCTCTCTCTCTCTCTCTCTCTCTCTCTCTCTCTCTCTCTCTCTACGACCATTGCAGTGGCTGAAGAAAACCCTAACCCCAGAACAGGGAGTCTTCACCTCTTTATATAGACAACTCAAACCCCAAAACGACGTAGTTTTGATTAAATGAATCCCAGCATCAAAACGACGTAGTTTTGATGAAAGACTACAACCTTTTTGCAACCACACAGGACAAAGCACTCATAATTTCACCATGGTCCTTTAGCAAAAGAGGATCAGAACAATAAAACAAAGGTAATAGAGGCTGCACGTGAGAAAGGCCTTTCTCACGGGCACCTCCAAATGCTCTAGAATTTTACCACAAGCCTTGGAACATTATCAGGAAGGCTCCCATGCAAAAATCTCACTGCACGTGAAAAGCCATTCTCACGTGCACTCCCTATTGGGATCAAACTTTACCTCTTGCTTGCTCATCAACATACAAGATGATTAAGCCAATTAGCGGGGTACTCTGCGTTAGACGCCTACTCGTGTCACAATAGGTCCAACACTCCACAATGTAAAATACCTGACAATGAAACCACTGAGATTTAATGTCAACGAACAACAACAATTTACAACGCAGCCACACTCCATAGGTAGACCGTACCCTGACAGCAAACACAACGAGGTCACAAGGAAACACAAACAAACAGGAGAAAAGCATTATGCAAACCATAATCACATTTCCACATATGGAGATCACCACAGCAGTACCATCATCACTGCTAAAAGAAACAACATGCAAGGAAAACCACACAGGAAGCCACAACACCCAAATGGGTCATACACCGCCCATTGTACACAATAACACATGACACAGTGCCACCACAATCAATAACCACATGTATTACAATCCATGGAAACATCCACGTTACAAATACCCATCTCAATCACATTCTATTAACACATTCAATACAAATAAAAGTCAAAAGTCGGAAGGAAACATAAATACACCAGCCAACAGCCACCCCTCCACCCTTAAGAGTGTTCGTCCTCGAACAATTCTAGGTGTTGCTCACACATCAAAGACTCCCGTTCCCAAGTCTCCTCCTCAATGCCACAGTGCTGCCACAGTACGCGAACCAAAGGAATAGCACGACCACGCAAAAGCTTCTCCTGCCGATCTAGGATACGGATAGGGGCCTCAACAACGGACATGTCATCCTCAATATCCAATGTCCCCCATTCGATCACATGAGTGGGGTCAGGATGGTACTTCCACAACTGGGACACGTGGAACACATTGTGCACGCAACTCTATCGCGGTGGCAATGCTAACCGGTAAGCGACAGGTCCCACACGAGCTAGAACTTCAAAAGGACCAACGAACCGGGGAGAGAGTTTGGAACCACTCCCAAAGCGCCAATGTCCACGTCGTGGAGAGACACAGAGAAATACATGATCTCCCACAGAAAACTCCAAAGGTCGCCGCCGCTGATCCGCATAGGATTTCTGCCGATTCTGAGCTGATAACAACCGCTGACGAATCAACTTAACCTTCTCGGTAGCCTCTTGAACCAACTGTGGTCCCAAGAGAGCTGTCTCCCCCACCTCGGTCCAACACAAAGGTGATCGACACGGCCGCCCATACAACACCTCAAAAGGAGCCATCCTAATGGATGCCTGAAAACTGTTATTGTAGACAAACTCTACCAAAGGATGGTGAGTTGCCCATGAACCCCCAAAATCTAACACACAGGCCCGTAACATGTCCTCCAAAGTCTGATTCGTCCTCTCAGTCTGACCGTCAGTCTCAGGGTGAAAGGTTGTACTCAAGTTAAGCTTTGTCCCCATAGCCTCATGCATGCCTGCCCAAAAACGAGAAGTAAACCGCGAATCCCTGTCGGACACAATTGATGATGGCACCCCATGCAGTCGCACCACCTCGTTCACATACAGCTGACTTAAGGCCCCGATGGAATCCCACTCGCAGACAGCAAGAAAATGGGCCGACTTAGTTAGCCGGCCCACAATCACCCAAATCATGTTCTTCCGCCCAGTGGTGGGTGGAAGTCCAGTTACAAAGTCCATCGCTAAGTGGTCCCACTTCCACTCGGCTACTGGCAACAGCTGTAACATGCCCGCCGGCCTCTGGTGCTCAGCCTTCACTTGTTGACAAGTGAGGCACCTCGAAACAAAAGCAGCTACATCTCGTTTCATCCCAGGCCACTAAAAGTGTCCCCGAAGCGCATGATACATCATTTGTACCCCCTGGATGCACAGCAAGCTTAGACTGATGAAACTCCCTCATTACCTCGTCCCGAAGAGAAGAAACCACTACTAGCCGCCCCTGAAAAGACAACTCATGCTCAGGACCCTCTGTCCAGTCCGTAGATAGCTCACCAGCCTCAATACGGACACGGAGAACTTCACACTCAATGTCCCCCAATTGTCCCTCCCGGACTCGCTGGTACAGTTCAGGTACAACAACCAAAGGACTCAGGACTGTCCCACTATCACGAACAACAGGATGCAGCTGTAACATCACCAACTGCTCCATCAGCTTCCACTCCCGAACAGCCACCTCAGCCTTCCCTTTCCTGCTCAAAGCGTCAGCCACAACATTACCCTTGCCTGGAGTATAGGCAAGAGTGAAATCAAAGGTCTGCAAATACTCTACCCACCTCCTCTGCCTCAAATTCAAGTCCTTCTGAGTAAAGATGTATTAAAGGCTCTTGTGATCTGAGTACACCACAAACTTCTCCCCCAAACGGTAATGTTGCCAACTCTTCAAGGCAAAGATGACAGCCGCCAACTCAAGATCATGAGTAGGATAATTCTGCTCATGAGGCTTCAGCTGCCTCGACCCATAAGCTACCACACTGTGCTCCTGCATAAGCACACACCCCATGCCAACCCTGGATGCATCACAATATACCTCATATGGGATATCTTCCCGAGGTAACCTCAACACCGGTGCAGTGGTCAAACGGGTTTTGAGAGCCTCAAACGCCTGCTGACACTTGTCAGTCCACTCAAACTTCACTCCCTTCCGAGTCAATGCCGTCATAGGAGCTGCCAAACGGGAGAATCCCTCTACAAAACGACGGTAATAGCCTGCCAAGCCAAGAAAACTACGAATCTCGAAAACATTAGTTAGCCTCTCCCACGATGCTGTCATCACTGGTTTTCATCCAGGCCCTTTTAGGGTGGGCACAAACTAAACCAATGGTGAGAAATTTAGAGTCACCACCAACTGTTTTTGGGGTACAGTTGGATACCCTCTACTTTGAGTAGTTTAAAGGTGTGGTCTGTGTTATCAGAGAAGGGTTCGGGAGTTGGTTACGTGTAGGGAAGGATTAGCACCCTTACAGCGCCCTTTCGGTATCTATTTTCGGATGAGGAGGTTTTCTATTTTATTTGTATTGCCACGACTGGGTTAGATTTCCTAAAAAAAAGTCTATGATTTTTATTTAGCTAAGTTTTTTTATTAAAAAAATAGATTTACCCTAAATTTCTAATGGGAATCCTAAAAGTTTTGGGTTTTTGTTTAAAGAGGAGAATGAGATCCTAGGGGTTTGTTTTGGGTTTTTTTTTGTTTTATTTTGGAAATTGAAGTCCTAAAAAATGGAAACATGTTTTTTTGTTTCTTTTGTTTTTTTGTTTTTTTGTTTTTTTTGTTTTTTTGTTTTTTTGTTTTTTTGTTTTTACTTTCCTTTTTGGTTTTTTGGGTAAGAAAACATTTTTTGGTTTTTGTGTTTTGTTAAAAAAAATGTTTTGTTTTTGTTTTGTTTTTGCGTGGAATTGGAAATCCCAAAAGTGGAGATACGTTTTGACTTGAAAACATTTTTTTGTTTTTTTTTGTCTTTTGGCTTTGCAATGCCTTTTGGTTTTGAAAACGTTTTCTCCTCTTTTTTTTTTTTGCTTCTTTTTGCAAGGATAAAACCATGAACTAACACAATAACATACAAAGTGATGTGTGTGATTGTGACATCCATAAATCAAAACGACCAACTCTTTTTCTTTCTTTTCTTTTTCTTCATGCCTCCCTTTGCTCTCTCTCTCTTTTCTTTGTTTGTTTGTTTCTTTTTCTTTTTTGCTATACTTTACATATTACAACATACACATATACAAAGGAAAGGGAAATACAAGGAAAACACAATGCATACCAATAAAAGAATAAGAAAGACAAGGAAATATGAAGAATTACATCAAATATCAATGTAAATAAGCTGAAAAGTAATGAATAAATAAAGACTGAACCGACTTTGGGGCTTGCAACACTAGTCTTCTATTTGAGCTCCTGTCTGCGCCGATAGTCACTTGCTCGAATTAGTACCAACAGATCTGGCAACGGAACTTGTGAAGAGGATTTCCTGGTATTTGGAGACTGGAGTGATATTTTTTGAGGTTAAGATTTTCTGGTAGCTGGCGATAAACAAAGTGGGCGTGAGAAGCAGTGGCATGAAAAAGAACTGGAGACTGGTTTTTCCTGTTTTTCTGGTTTTTGTTTTTGTGAGGGAAACGTAAGGAAAAGGTAGGACTGGAGTTGCTTTTTATGTTTTTTGTTTTCTGGGAAAAAGAAGCCTGGAACGAGATAAGAGGGAAAGTGGAGTTAGAAAGGATGGGCGATTTTGGTTTTGGGAAAGGGAGAGAGTTGGGTGAAAATCTGGGTGTTCCTCTTTTGGGATCGGGGAATTGGATGTGAAGACTGGGCAGATGACAGAATAGCAGAGTTTTAACGTTTTTTTTGGCAGAATCGTTCTCTCTCTCTGGGCGTAATCTGGGCGTTCTCCCTGCTTAACTCTCTCTTTTTTTTTTTTTTTTTTTTGGACGAACTCTTCTCTCTTTCTTTTTTCTGGGCGTTTTTTTTTTGGGCGAGAATATGGAGTTAGGGAAATTTCTGAACTCTGGATGTGAAGATGGCAGAATAGCAGAGCTCTTTTTCGTTTTCTGTTTTTGCAGACTGTCCTCTCTTCTCTTTTTTTTTTTTGCGCAGGGTAGAAGCTGGGGCGTAATCCCTTTTTTCCTCTCAGAAAACTTTGGTCGTCTGAACTTTGGGTGTTCTCTCTCTTTTTTGCAGAAGTTTCCTTCTCTTTTCTTGGATCAGGGAGCTGGGTATGAAAAAATGGCAAAAGGGTTTTTTGTCAGATCAGGGGTCCTCTTTTTCGCGTGGACAGGAGACTGAGTTTAAAGGGTTGGTAGAATTTTTGGCTGGACTGTCATCAATTGCTGCATTTAATGCTCTATTATGAATGCCAGCGTTTTTAATTGCATGTTCTGTGCGTTGTCGGATGGTTTGGCGACCTGCAGCTCGTGATTTGTCCTTTTTAATTTTTTTTTCGAGCACATGTGACAAACAGGCGTTGAAAAGCATCTCTGACAAAAATGGCCAGCTAATAAAACGTGTCTCGTGAGCAGCCAACGAGAAAGCCAGCGAGAGGGGGCAAACAGCGAAAGTCAGAGGTCAAAGAGTCAAAGTGTCGGCAGGGTCGAAGCTTCGGTGGGTCAAAATTTCGGTGGGTCGAAGATAGGAGTGTTGGCAGGTCGGAGGCTCACAGGGTTCAAAGGTCAAGGGTCGAAGGGTCGAAGGTCAGAGTGTCGGCAGGTCGGAGCCTTCGAGGGTCGAAGGTCAGAGGTTTACAGGGTTCGAGGCTTTGGATCTTCGATGCTTCGAGGCTTCGAGGCTTCGATGCTTCGATGCTTCAAGGCTTCGAGGCTTCGAGGCTTCGATGCTTCGAGGCTTCGAGGCTTCGAGGGTCAACGGGTCGAAGTGTCGGTAGGTCGAAGGTCAACGGTCAATGGTCAACCCCGAAGCTTTCTTTTTTTTTTTTTTAACTTTTAATTACCTTTTTACCCTCTCCCAAAATGCAAAAAATGGATGACCTTTTGGGGATGGTTTGGGAAGACCCGTATTCGCCTAAATAGATATTTCAGACTATTCCTCATGTGCACATTTTTGGGCCATTTGACCAGGTGCATTGACCATCTTTTGGCAGGTTGACTTTTTCCAACGAAAGTTGTTTTGGCCATAACTTTTTCGTTTTTCATCGGAATTGAGCCCAGTCAAGTGCGTTATTCTCCAAATTTCCTCCTCTATCCCCTGGTATGGTCTTGGGGTACTTCAGGGACTTGTAGCAATGGTTATCCATTTTGGGCTTCCCGGTTCGTCAATGCATCCATCTTGTACAAATCGTAGGGAGTCTCTAAGGACCCGTTCCAAAACTCACATTTGCTAAATTTAGCAAATAACTACTGGTCCCTCAAGGTTTGCAACACTGTTACCAGATGTTCCACATGTTCCCTTTCGGTCTTGAAATATACCAAGATATCGTCAATAAACACCACTACGAACGAATCCAAGTATGGAGCAAAGACTTGGTTCATCAAATGCATAAACACGGCTGGCGCATTAGTGAGCCCGAAAGGCATCTACCCACTCATAGTGCCCATACCTATAGCGAAAAGCAGTCTTAGGGATGTCCTCCTCCCTAACCCTCAACTGATGATACCCCGACCGTAGGTCTATCTCAGAAAACCACCGGGCTCCACTCAACTGGTCAAACAGGTCATCTATCCGAGGCAAAGGGTACTTGTTCTTTACAGTAACCGAGTTCAGCTTCCTATAGTCGATGCAAAGGCGTAGCGTGCCATCTGCCTTCTTTGCAAAGAGCACCGGAGCACCCGAGGGTGAGGTACTCGGTCTGATATACCCCTGGTCCCCCAACTCCTCTATTTGCCTCTGCAGCCCCCTCAGCTCGGCTGGCCCCATACGATATGCTACTTGGGAGATTAGGCCAGTCCCCAGTACCAATTCAATGGTGAACTCTACACCCCTATTAGGAGGTAAACTCCTCAACTGGTCTAGAAAGACATCCTGAAATTGGTCAACAACTGCTGGCCACACTCTCTTTTCCACTTTTCTCTCCTCAGCAAAGGTCAGGGCTGCCAACCTGTGGGTGATGGCACCCCACTGGTCCAACACTGGCCCAGCCCGACTCGCCTCACAGTCCCACTCCCCCTGCAAGGTGCAAGAGGTCCCTACAAGTGTCACGAAGGATACACGCTGCCGATAACAGTCTATCTTGGCCTGGAAAGCCATAAGCCAATCCATACCCAAGATCAAGTCAAAAACACGCAAGGGCATTACATGCAAGTTGAAGCCTAGCTCCACACTTCCTATGGTTAACACACAGTCACGGCAAACACGCCGCACCTCAATCATACCTCCCACTGGAGACTCAACAACTAGGGGCTTCGCTTCCTCCACACAAGTTAACCCCAAGCTATCTATTACAAGCTCAGCAACAAAAGAACATGATGCACCCGTGCAATATTGGAAAGAAAACTCCCTAAAAAAAATGCTATGTGCAATGTGAAATGAATTGTGACAACGTGAAATGTGATTAAGTGTGAAAAGTGCAACTCTGAATTATCTTGAAATATCTTGAGCATGACTACAAGGAAAGGTCCTTGTTTATTTAAGCTGTGTGCGCTGTGAATTGAACTGTGTGCAATGTTGATTGATGCAATATGTGAAATGTGTGTGATGCCATGTACTACTTGACTTGATAATGGGGTAGAAGTAGTGAAACTCGATAGTTGTCGAATGTATTCTGACGTTTGTGCTTCTTACTTCATGTAGTAAGAATGCCACCGAGGAGAGTGACTCGTGCGTCCGCGGCAGTGGCTGATGAGTTATCTGCCCATGAGGGTCCGGGTGCGGGGCAATCTGTTGGAGGACATGCGTTGTTGCTGGCGCAGCTGGGAGAGGGCATCCAACTGGAAGTCCAACAGCTAAGGGAAGGCATACGGCAAGAAGTTCGGGAGGAGGTGCACCGTGAGATGGCAGCACAACAGGTGGTGCCACCAACACCAACACCAGTGGGGGGGCTATCTCGTGAGCGTGAGGGTTCGCTGAGTGGCATACCGATTCGTGCAGAGGATGACGTGGTGACATAGTTCTGAAAGGAACAACCTCCAAGGTTCAAGGGAGAATGGGACCCAGTGTTAGCTGAGCACTGGCTGAGGCAGATCGAGCATGTGTTTTCCTTTCTCCTACCCTAGGAGGAGGATAAGGTGAGACTGGCCATTCGGTAGCTAGAGGGGAGTGCTCTAGAGTGGTGGTTGAGTGTCGCGGGGAGCCGTGCAGTGCAGTTCATGCTTTGGGAGGAGTTCTAGCAGCTCTTCCATGATGAGTTCTTCCCAGAGTCTTTGAGGTGGCAGAAGAGGGAAGAGTTTGGCAGCTTGAGGCAAGGATCAAGGACGGTACCTGAGTATGAGCGAGAGTTCCGGAGCTTGAGTAGGTTTGCCCCCGAGACTGTGGCAAAGGAGGACCTGAAGGCCCACAAGTTCACTTTGGGCCTTAGGCCAGCCCTTAGGCAGAGGGTGGTGATCTTGCGCTTGAGGACTTATGCTGAGGTTGTGGAGACGGCTCGTATCGCTGAGAGAGAGCTGGATGATGAGAGGCAGGCCCATCAGGGTCGCCAGCTGCAGGGCAGATCTGAACGTGATTCGGGATCCAAGAGGCCCAAGACCAAAGAGAGGGACAACAGTTCCTTCCGCAGCAGGGGACAAACATCAGTGCACCCAGGGAGGTCTAGCTTTGGCGGTAACAGACAGGGAGGTCCATCAGGAGGTCTCCCCAGCGGCTGTCATTGCTGTGGGGAGCAGGGCACTTCAGGAGGGAGTGTCCAAAGAAAGACTGGAAATGCAATAGTTGTGGACGAGAGGGCCACCTGAGTCGGGTTTGCCGGAGTGGCAACAAGGGAGTTGGAGGCATGGCATCCAGCATGAGGAGCGATGCCAATTTTCGTGCACCAGCAGAGAGACCAGCTCGTCAGTGGCAGCCTAGTCAGGCCGGATCGAACCAGACCCGACCCGAGGGAAGGCTGGAACGACAATGAGACCAAGGCGGAGGCGACCATGGCGGGAAGCGCCCAGGTGAGTGAGCCGACCGGTGGCACGGGCCAAGGGAGGGTGTTTGTCTTTGGAGGCGACGTACCAAGAGGAGGCTGAGCTACCACCCCCACCGGCTGAGGGTGGAGCAGGACCATTGGTGGTTAGAGGTACCCTTTTGATCTCCCGTACATTAGCTTCTGTTCTTTTCGATACGGGTGCATCGTGTTCTTTTGTTGCTGAGCTTGTAATAGATAGCTTGGGGTTGACTTGTGTGGAGGCAGCGAAGCCCCTAGTTGTTGAGTCTCCAGTGGGAGGCATGATTGAAGTACGGCGAGTGTGTCGTGACTGTGTGTTAACCATAGGCGAGGTGGAGCTGAGTTTTGACTTGCATGTGATGCCTTTGAGGACGTTCGACCTGATCTTGGGTATGGATTGGCTTATGGCTTTCCAGGCCAAGATAGATTGTTATCGGCGGCGTGTGACCTTCGTGACACCTGCAGGGACCTCTTTCACCCTGCAGGGGGAGTGGGACTGTGAGGCGAGTCGGGCTGGGCCAGTGTTGGACCAGTGGGGTGCCATCACCCACAGGTTGGTAGCCCTGACCTTTGCTGAGGAGAGAAAAGTGGAAAAGAGAGTGTGGCTAGCAATTGTTGACCAATTTCAGGATGTCTTTCCTGACCAATTGAGGAGTTTACCTCCTAATAGGGGTGTAGAGTTCACCATTGAGTTGGTACCGGGGACTGGCCCAATCTCCCAAGTAGCATATCGTATGGGGCCAGCCGAGCCGAGGGGGCTGCAGAGGCAAATAGAGGAGTTAGGGGACCAGGGGTATATCAGACCGAGTACCTCACCCTAGGGTGCTCCGGTGCTCTTTGCAAAGAAGGCAGATGGCACGCTACGCCTTTGCAACGACTATAGAAAGCTGAACTCGGTTACTGTAAAGAACAAGTACCCTTTGCCTCGGATAGATGACCTGTTTGACCAGTTGAGTGGAGCCTGGTGGTTTTCCAAGATAGACCTACGGTCGGGGTATCATCAGTTGAGGGTTAGGGAGGAGGACATCCTTAAGACTGCTTTTCGCTACAAGTATGGGCACTATGAGTGGGTAGTGATGCCTTTCGGGCTCACTAATGCGCCAGCCGTGTTTATGCATTTGATGAACTAGGTCTTTGCTCCATACTTGGATTCGTTCGTAGTGGTGTTTATTGACGATATCTTGGTATATTCCAAGACCGAAAGGGAACATGTGGAACATCTGGCAACAGTGTTGCAAACCTTGAGGGACCAGCAGTTATTTGCTAAATTTAGCAAATGTGAGTTTTGGATGCAAGAGGTTCATTTCCTTGGCCATGTGGTGTCCGCTGAGGGAGTTAGGGTGGACCCAGCCAAGATTGAGGCTGTGGCATTGTGGGAGAGGCCAACTAATGTTTTCAAGATTCGTAGTTTTCTTGGCTTGGCAGGCTATTACCGTCGTTTTGTAGAGGGATTCTCCCGTTTGGCAGCTCCTATGACGGCGTTGACTCGGAAGGGAGTGAAGTTTGAGTGGACTGACAAGTGTCAGTAGGCATTTGAGGCTCTCAAAACCCGTTTGACCACTGCACCGGTGTTGAGGTTACCTCGGGAGGATATCCCATATGAGGTATATTGTGATGCGTCCAGGGTTGGCTTGGGGTGTGTGCTTATGCAGGAGCATAGTGTGGTAGCTTATGGGTCAAAGCAGCTGAAGCCTCATGAGCAGAATTATCCTACTCATGATCTTGAGTTGGCGACTGTCATCTTTGCCTTGAAGAGTTGGCAACATTACCTTTTGGGGGAGAAATTTGTAGTGTTTTCTGATCACAAGAGCCTTCAGTACATCTTTACTCAAAAGGACTTGAATTTGAGGCAGAGGAGGTGGGTAGAGTATTTGCAGACCTTTGATTTCACTCTTGCCTATACTCCAGGCAAGGGTAATGTTGTGGCTGACGCTTTGAGAGGAAAGGGAAGGCTGAGGTGGCTGTTCGGGAGTGGAAGCTAATGGAGCAGTTGGCGATGTTACAGCTGCATCCTGTTGTTTGTGATGGTGGGATAGTCCTGAGTCCTTTGGTTGTTGTACCTGAACTGTACCAGCGAGTCCAGGAGGGACAATTGGGGGACATTGAGTGTGAAGTTCTCCGTGCCCGTATTGAGGCTGGTGAGCTATTTGCGGACTGGACAGAGGGTCCTGAGCATGAGTTGTCTTTTCAGGGGCGGCTAGTAGTGGCTTTTTCTCTTCGGGACAAGGTGATGAGGGAGTTTCATCAGTCTAAGCTTGTTGTGCATCCAGGGGGTACAAAGATGTATCATGCGCTTCGGGGACACTTTTAGTGGCCTGGGATGAAACGAGATGTAGCTGCTTTTGTTTCGAGGTGCCTCACTTGTCAACAAGTGAAGGCCGAGCACCAGAGGCCGGCAGGCATGTTACAGCAGTTGCCAGTAGCCGAGTGGAAGTGGGACCACATAGCGATGGACTTTGTAACTGGACTTCCACCCACCGCTGGGCGGAAGGACATGATTTGGGTGATTGTGGACCGGCTGACTAAGTCGGCCCATTTTCTTGCTGTCCGCGAGCGGGATTCCATCGGGGCCTTAAGTCAGCTGTATGTGAACGAGGTGGTGTGACTGCATGGGGTGCCATTATCAATTGTGTCCGACAGGGATTCGCGGTTTACTTCTCGTTTTTGGGCAGGCTTGCAGGAGGCTATGGGGACAAAGCTTAACTTGAGTACAGCCTTTCACCTTGAGACTGACGGTCAGACTGATAGGACGAATCAGACTTTTGAGGACATGTTACGGGCCTGTGTGTTAGATTTTGGGGGTTCGTGGGCAACTCACCTTCCTTTGGTGGAGTTTGCCTACAACAACAGTTTCCAGGCATCCATTGGGATGGCTCCTTTCGAGGCGTTGTATGGGCGGCCGTGTCAATCACCTTTGTGTTGGACCGAGGTGGGGGAGATAGCTCTCTTTGGACCACAGTTGGTTCAAGAGGCTACCGAGAAGGTTAAGTTGATTCGTCAACGGTTGTTATCAGCTCAGAGTCGGCAGAAATCCTATGCGGATCAGCGGCGGTGACCTTTGGAGTTTTCTGTGGGAGATTATGTATTTCTCTGTGTCTCTCCACGACGTGGACATTGGCGCTTTGGGAGAGGTTCCAAACTCTCTCCCCAGTTTGTTGGTCCTTTTGAAGTTCTAGCTCGTGTGGGACCTGTCGCTTACCAGTTAGCATTGCCACCACAAATGAGTTGTGTGCACAATGTGTTCCACGTGTCCCAGTTGAGGAAGTACCATCCTGACCCCACTCATGTGATCGACTGGGGGACATTGGATATTGAGGATGATATGTCCGTTGTTGAGGCCCCTATCCGTATCCTAGATCGGCGGGAGAAGATTTTGCGTGGTCGTGCTATTCCTTTGGTTCGCGTACTGTGGCAGCACCGTGGCATTGAGGAGGAGACTTGGGAACGGGAGTCTTTGATGCGTGAGCAACACCCAGAATTGTTCGAGGATGAACACTCTTAAGGGTGGAGGGGTGGCTATTGGCTGGTGTATGTATGTTTCCTTTTGACTTTTGACTTTTATTTGTATTGAATGTGTTAATAGAATGTGATTGAGATGGGTATTTGTCACGTGGATGTTTCCATGGATTGTAATACATGTGGTTATAGATTGTGGTGGCACTGTGTTATGTGCTATTGTGTACAATGGGCGTTGTATGACCCAGTTGGGTGTTGTGGCTTCCTGTGTGGTTTTCTTTGCATGTTGTTTCTTTTCGAGGACGAAAAGTCTTAAGGGGGAGAGGATGTAATGACCCATATTTGAGTATTATTTCTTTGCATGTTGTTTCTTTTCTCTTCAGCTGCTGCAGCCGTCGTAGAGAGAGAGAGAGAGAGAGAGAGAGAGAGAGAGAGAGAGAGAGAGAGAGCTAGAGAGAGGGAAGGAAGGGGAGCTGCTGGTTGCTACCGGAGCGTCTTGCGTGGGGAGGATGGCGTCTAGCGCGAGAGCAAGGAGGATCTGCTTTAAGGTAGGGGTTCTGTCTTTCCTGGTCTGTTCCGGGGTTAGGCGCTGTGGTTAATTTGTAAAGTTTCTATTGTTATTGCTATAATACTTATATGTAAATTCATATAGGTGTGATCTCCTATATGAATGTTGGCCTTCAATGGCGTTTTGGTGTGATTCTGATGTTGGGTGGGCATTGCATGTTAAATGTTCGATAAAATGCCTGTGTGAATATGTCTTGTGTGCATATGCCAGTATGTGTTTGATAATATGGTAGTAAGGCTAGAATTGTCAGTTGGAAAACGGGTGCATGCCAAGTGTTTGTTTTTATGCCTGAGTGGCTGGGTTTGTACATTTGTGAATGTGTGCCTGCTAAGTGTTTGGTTTTATGCCTGAGTGGCTATGTGTACTTTGTTTGTGAAACCCGGTGGCTGTGGAAGCCCGGGATTATTTTATGAAACCCAGGTGGTTGTGGAAGCCCGGGACTATTTTGTGAAACCCGGTGGGTGTGGAAGCCCGGGATTGTTCTTGGAACCCGGTGGCTGTGGAAACCCGGGACTGCTCTTGGAAACCCGGTGGCTGTGGAAGCCCAGGGTTGCTCTTGGAAACCCGGTGGTTGTGGAAGCCCGGGACTACTCATGTGCTAGCCTGTGTAGCTGTTTGAAATATTTGTTTTTGCTGATGGCTTACTATTATATTTGTTGATATAATTGTATCACGACATTGCACTTGTACACACGGCATGTAGATGCTAAGAGCATGGGATGGGTTGGGGAAACATGATCCCTACTAAGCTGTGATTGCTCACCCCTCCTACCGTGTTATTTTCTTACAGGAACCTACAGGCGTTAGGTGGGAACACCAAGTTGGGGGACCTGCTTGTGGCTTGCTTATTGTTATTTGAGTTTTGTTGTTTTTGTGAGCTTTCTAACCCCAGTGGGGAGATATTGTAATTAGGAGTGTAATGTAATAAAAGCATGTTTGGACACGTTTGTAAGGTTTGAACTTAATATATATATGGTTTTGTCTCTGAGTTTAAAATATAAAGTGTATGTTGTATTCTACCCCCTTTATCCAAACTTGGGTAAAGGAGGGTCACGTTCCGGTCTCCTCGGGTTCACGAGAATTCATATGATTGAATGAAAAGTCACTGCATCGACATAGCGGGGTACTCTGTGTTAGACGCCTACTCGTGTCACAATAGGACCAACACTCCACAATGTACAATACCCGACAATGACACCACTGAGATTTAATGTCAACGAACAACAACAATTTACAACGCAGCCACACTCCATAGGTAGACCGTACCCTGACAGCAAACACAATGAGGTCACAAGGAAACACAAACAAACAAGAGAAAAGCATTATGCAAACCACAATCACATTTCCACACATGGAGATCACCACAGCAATACCATCATCACTGCTAAAACCACCTCACTCTATTGCGATACATGCAACAACAGAACCCAACCAATGCCAAAGGGAACTCAAGATGACTTACAATCCAGGACACAACTATATCAGGATGAAGTTTGCCCTCCACCAATTCGGTCACAGTCAACATGACGCCCAACGGAGTCCAAGGAGTAACTCAAAATAACAAATTTAGTACCATACCCAATCACGGCAAGACCAAAAACTACTATCAGGCTAACACCAGTCACCAACGTTGAGAATCTACTATAGAACCCCATGAACCAGAACGCCACAGAAATAAAACCTCTCTGACTACGGTCAAATAGGGATCCACCAAGGTCCCACACAGCCTTCACTAACTGAGGCTTATGTTACAACCCAGGTGATAACGCCTTACGCAATCAGCAGACATTCCATGTGATAGGGATCCTTTGACGATGGGTAGGTACCAACAACATAGTTCTCTTCACCCTGGAAAACTCTCCTACCTGCAACATGACAACAATGGAATCCTCTGTGTCACCACTCACAGGTCACAAGGGAATCCCTTGCCTCTAGGACATACTCCACCTCATGAACCACGAACTCCGCTACACTAACCATCACGTTCTTCCTCAACACACCAACAAAACACTCAAATGGACCAAGAAATACTCAGGCTTTAGCCTCAGCTTAATGTGATCACTGCAATTTTTCCGGGTAGGCACAGGAAACAAGGCATGCAAACTCCTGATTCGGGACTTTCACGTAGCTCCCAAACACACCAACACCTTGATAATGTGAACCTTCTCCCTTACCGCGTGATACTGTACATGAAAGGTTTTCAAGAGCACAAATGTAGGTCATCCGCCTACCAGCATTCCTCTAAAACATGCACCTTTGTGGCATCCGCCCAACATAAATCTCTCCCCAAGGAGTAGCACTAATACCCCTTCCAAGCAAAAACTGTCAACTGACGCAACTCTAGAAATGAAGCAACCTTTTCCCACTTACCAACACTTTAATAACACCAAATAAGGAATAACATAAACAACATCACTTTTAACACTGTTCCTCATCCTCACACCACAATTAATATACCAACACACCATGCCTCATCATTCTCTACGCATATGTGTCGCAACACCCACACATAGCAACTCCGCTATATTCCTTTACCACTTATGCAACACATACAACAACACAATGCAATGAAACACAAAACACCTGACGAGTAGAACGTACCAGCTTTACACCTTCTCCTCTCCTTTAAGCATACTTCCCACAAGATACGGACCAAGGGAATGGCCCTACCATGCAAAAGCACACCCTTAATCCCTAGAGAAATGTTTTCCAGATGTGGGTAAAAAGCCCAAACGAGGCCTTCCAAATCTCACTTGCTTACCTCTTTTTACCAATTGGATGCACCGGGAACGACCCTTGAAACCCACTCACAGCCGATAGCTGAGCTCCAGAACAATTCACATTTTATACATGTGCATACCCATTTCACAACATATTCTAGGAACATTACTCAAGGTCTTTCACACACCGAAAACAACATGACAAATGGCCACTGCTTGACCATCTGAGAACGCAGAACACCTATATAGTTACTAACCAAAACTTACAAAGACCACTCTAGCCAACAAGATAACACTTCAAGGACTCTAAGAGCAGGCTATACTAGCTGCGTTTTCCACCCTCAACCACAACGCTTGGAAAGGTAACCATAGGAATATCCCTTTCAAGTAGTACTCCACACATACCTCTATCCACATAAGAACATATCTCTATTATTCAAGGTTGCCAAGGAGGGGCCACACGTTACCCACAAGCCATCACCTCACGCCTCAAGCTCTACTAGCTAGTAAAAGGTAGCCTACAAGGTTTGATTACTTTAATTATCCACAGGTGTCAAAATTGAATACCACTCCCATATAAAACCAACACTCACATATCTATCAGTTACTTATTATCCTTCTAGTGTCATAAATATAAATGCTCATTATATATATATATATATATACTTTTATTATTATTATTATTTTTTTACAAGTCACCAACCACGTCTATTAGCAATGTTAACTCAAACGATCTCCTAAGTTCACCAAACGGCAAACTGTGGCTCAAGAGCCCTCCCAACGAGAATACCCCTCTATCACAAGTGTCTTAATTAAATTGCTAGAAACTCAGCAATCAAAGGTTCACCCATCCTCACCTAAGCCAGTACGAGACTCAACCAATCACTATCTTCTGGATGTCCTACTTTTCTACAGATGCGACACTGGTACTGCTTCCTACTACACCCTCTTTTCCAATGTCCCGGTTGTCCATAGCAAGAACAACCCTTTAGGCAACTGGTCTCAAATTGACTTGTTGGGGGTTGACCCCTGTCTCGAAACTTGTGGCCATCCTCTGATTGCCCCCTCTGCCTCTTGGGTCCTTTCTGCTGATTAGGACAACAATGCTTCAGTTGATCTTCATCCAAGTTCCCCCAAATGATGCGGGTTGACAGCTCTTGACGTGCCTCAAGCCTGCAGCTCTCCCACTTGCCCAGCCTGGGTGGCGGGCTCTTTTGTCGTACGGGTCGTAGTTTTTCAGAGGCTGGGTACACGAGCAGGTAGCGCTCCAGGTTAACACTTAACGCTCTCAATACCATTACCGACTAGGCGTTTGGAGCTATAACTAATCTCAAAACACACATTATCACCTCACAGATTCACAGATTCACATTTCACAGACTATACAAGTTCACACCTTCACATTGCACATATCATTTATACTCAAGTGAATATCTCATCATTTTGAACACCACATTGCTTATTCCACACAATACCATACAAAGGCATACACTTAAGCATTCATATATCTCACCTTGTCATTCTCAGAATATCAACAGTATTATCACTATTTAGTTCGTTCACATTGCACAAGTCCACTAGTACAAAAATTCCATACCACGCGTTCTTTTCTTTATAGTCATGCTTCAGTTATCACAATATATCAGAGTTGCACAATTTAATTTTTTTTCACATTTAAAACATTCCCACAGTTATCCATACATTCATACATAAACAACAAATGCAACTAGTGCCCTAATGGCAAATGCATGCAAATCCTACCACAAGACTGGACTACCCCAAGTACACCTTAGAGGCTCCAAGAGGACCATGTTGATCAGGCACATTCCTCCAGGCTCCTCCAAAGGACTCAAGATAACCAAGTCCGCCCACTACCCTAGACCAACTAGACCATGCTCTGATACCATATTGTCACGCCTCGAATTTCCAACCCGTGGAAACCGGTTCGTGACTCCCCTATACCCAACCCGGTGGGCAGGGGGTTACAAAACAAATATTCATGCAGGTCAACGTATACATTCACCACTGATAATCACAAAGATGTAAATTAAATATCTTTATTAATCTTCAACCCATAATAAATGTTCATAACCACACATGTCTTTATTACATTCCAAATCCTTTTACAATACCTCCCCTCTGGGGTTACATCAATTTCCATAAAATAACATAATCGAAAAGAAACGATAAAACAAATACAGTCTTCGACCTCGGGACTCCACCTAACGCCTGTAGGTTCCTGAAAGAAAACACATCACAGTAGGAGGGGTGAGCAACCACAGCTCAGTAGGGATCATGTCTCCCCAACCCATCCCATGCTCCTAGCATCTACATGCCGTGTGTACAAGTGCAGTGTCGTGATACAAATATAATAGTAAGCCATCAGCAAGAACAAATATTTCAAACAGCCACACAGGCTAGCGCATGAACAGTCCCGGGCTTCCACAGCCACCAGGTTTCCAAGAGCAGTCCCGGGCTTCCATAGCCACCAGGTTCCAAGAACAGTCCCGGGCTTCCACAGCCACCGGGTTTCATAAAACAGTCCCGGGCTTCCACAGCCACCGGGTTTCACAAAACAGTCTCGGGTTTCCAAGAGTAGTCCCGGGCTTCCACAGCCACTGGGTTCCAAGAACAATCCCGAGCTTCCACAGCCACCGGGTTCCAAGAACAGTCCCGGGCTTCCATAGCCACCGGGTTTCACAAAACAGTCTCGGGCTTCCACAGCTACCGGGTTTCACAAAACAGAGTACACATAACCACTCAGGCATAAAACCAAACACTTAGTAGGCACACATTCACAAATGTACAAACCCAGCCACTCAGGCATAAAAACAAACACTTGGCATGTACACCTTTACCAACTCACAATTCTAGCCGTACTGGCATATTATCAAACACATACTGGGCATATTCACACAAACATACTCACACAGGCATTTTATCGAACATTTAACATGCACTGCCCACCCAACATCAGAATCACACCAAAATGCCGTTCAAGGCCAACATTCATATAGGAGATCACACCTATATGAATTTGCATATAAGTATTATAGCATTAACAATAGAAACTTTACAAAATATCCACAGGGCCTAAACCCGGAACAGACCAAGAAAGACAGAACCCCTACCTTAAAGCAGATCCTCCTTGCTCCCGCGCTAGACGTCGTCCTCCCTGTCATCACTGGTTTTCGTCCGGGCCCTTTTGGGGTGAGCTCAAACTAAACCAATGGTGAGAAAATTTAGAGTCGCCACCAACTGTTTTTTGGGGTACAGTTGGATACCCTCTACTTTGAGTAGTTTTAAGTGTGTGGTCTGCGTTATCAGATATGGGTTCGGGAGTTGGTTACGTGTAGGGAAGGATTAGCACCCCTACAGCGCCCTTTCGGTATCTAATTTAGGAGGAGGAGGTTTTATTTTATTTATACTGCCATGACTGGGCTAAGTTAAAAAGTTTATGATTTTTATTTGGCTAAGTTATTTATTAAAGTCATGGTTAAAATGGATTTATCCTAAATTTCTAAAGGGAATCCTAAAGGTTTTGGATTTTTGAAGTGGATAATGAGATCCTAGGGATTGGTTTGTTTTTTTGTTTTGCTCTTGGAAATCGAAATCCTAAAAAATATTTGTTTATTTTTCCCCCTTTTTTTTTTGGTTTGAGTTAGAACATGCATTTTGTGTTTGTTTTTCTATATTTTTTGTTGTTTTTTTTTTGTTTTTTTTGTTTTTTTTGTTTTTGTTGGAAGACATTTGGAAAACATTTTATGAAAACATTTTCAAAACATGTTGTTGAAGAGATTTTAAAAAAACATTTTATTAGAAAAAACGTTTTGTTTTGTTTTGTTTTTTTTTTTTTCGTTTTTCTGTTTTGTTTTGTTTTTTGTTTGTTTGTTTGTTTGTTTGTTTGTTTTGTTTTCTTCTTTTTTTTTTGAAAACATTTTGAAAATTATTTATTGAAAACGTTTTGAAAAACATGTTTGTTTTTTTGTGTTTTTTTTTTGAAATTGAAAATGCATATATCAAAATAGATGTGGAGTGTGTGAGTGTGACATCCACAAAAATAAAATCACTCTTTTTTTTCTTTTCTTTTTGTTGCTTTTCATCTTCTCCTTTTGCTCTCTCCTTTTTTCTTTTCTTTCTTTCTTCTCTTCTTTTTTTTTTCTTTTATTTTTACTATACTTTACATATTACAACATACACATAGGAAGAAATATAGGAAAACAAAATGAAAAAAGGCTGAAAAGGGATTGCACCAAATATAGATAAGCTCAAAACAAAAACTAGAAAATGCTAAAAAAACAATTACATTAAATATAGATACAAATAAGCTGAAAAAGTAGTGAAAAGATAAGGGCTGAACCGACTTTGAAGCTTTGCAACGCCAATCTTCTGCTTGAGCTCCTGCCGGCGCTGATAATCACTTGCTTAGAACCAATAAGATCTGACAGCGAGGTTTGTGAGGGGGATTTCTTGATATTTGAAGAGTGGAGTGGTGTATTTTCTGGGTTTGAGTTTTTTGATGACTGGAAATAAGAAGAGTAGGCGTGAGAAATAGGGGATTGGAAAGGGATTGGTGTCTATTATGTTTTTTTGCTTCCTGAACACGCAGAAAAAAGGCTGAAGTTGGGACTGTTTTTGTGTTTTTTTTTTCTTGCCGAGAAAAAAAAGAGGCTGGAGTGAGATAGAAGAGAAAGAGGATGAAGGAGTAATGTTGATTGCGGAAGACCGGGCGTTTAATCCGAGAGGATGGCGATCGGGGAGGCGTGGAAGAGTGATCTTTTTTCTGGTTTTTGAGTTTCTCTCTTTTTTTTTTTACTCTCTGTTTTTTTCTTTTCTCTCTCTATTTTTTTTTTGCTCTCTCTGGTTTACAGGTTTCTTTTCCCACGATGATGGCTCTCTTTGTGTGTTTTTTTTTCACGATGATGGCTCTCTTTTTTTTTTTATGGCTCTCTTCAATGAAAACCCCCCTCTTTTTCTTTTTCAGCGCAGGGATGGATGACTACATCTTAAGGGCTGCAGAAAATTTTTTGGCTGGATTATCATTAATTGCTGCATTTAATGCTCTATTATGAAGGCAGCGTTTTTAATTGCAGATTTTGTATTTTGTCTAGTGGACAGCTTGTGCGGGAAACAGGGGAGCTCGTGATTGCCTTTTTGAATTTGTATTTTAGCAGCACATGTGATTGACAGGTTAGTGAGTGATTCTTTGTTAGGTGGCCAGCGCATAAAACAAGCCCCGTGAATAAACAGCGAGAGAAATAAGCCAGCGAGGAAGCCAGCGAGAAAAATCAGCGAAGGCAAAAAAAAGGGTCGGAGGTTCGAAGTGTCGGCAGGTCGGAGCGTCGGCAGCGAGGCTTCGAGGGTCGAAGGGTCGGAGGTCGAAGGCGTACGGGTACCGCGGGTCGAAGGCGTCGTAGCGAGGCTTCGAGGGTCGCGGGCGTCGAAGTGTCGGCAGCGAGGCTTCGAGGGTCAAAGGGTCGAAGGTCAGAAATCAGCAGGTCAACGGGGCTTCAAGGCTTCGAGGCTTCGGGGCTTCGAGCTTCGGGACTTCGGGACTTCGGGGCTTCGAGCTTCGAGGCTTCGATCTTCGGGACTTCGGGGCTTCGAGCTTCGGGCTTCGAGGCTTCGAGCTTCGGAACTTCGGGGCATCGAGCTTCGGGGCTTCGAGGCTTCGAGCTTCGGGGTCAATGGGTCGAAGTGTTGGCAGGTCAACGGTCAACGGTCAACCCTTTTTTTTACCTTTTTACCCCCACCAAAAATGCAAAAATGGATAACCTTCCAGGAATTGTTTGGGGAGATCCGTATTCGCCTACATAGGCATTTTAAAGAGTTTCGCATGATCACTTTTGCGGGCAGTTTGACCAGGGGCATTGACCGTCTTTTGGCAAGTTAGACTTTTTCCAACGAAAGTTGTTTTGGCCATAACTTCTTCATTTTAAGTCCGATTTGAGCTCGGTCAAGTGCGTTGGTCTCCAATTTTCATCTTCCATCACCTGGTATTGGTCTTGGGGCGCTTCAAGGACTTGTAGCAAAAGTCATTAATTTTGAACTCCCCTATCCGTGTCAATTGTATCCATCTCGTGCAGATTGGGGTAGACCATTCCTTGGAAGTACGGGATCATTATGGACCTGTTCAATAAGGTATATGGCATGGGCAGAAAGGTATATCAAATGGGGTTAGTATGTCCAACCCGGACAAAATAGGGTCCTACAGCTGCCCCTCTTTGTGCACTGTTTGTATACAAACAGCGTACAAAGATAAAAGGGAGTCATTTTGGATGGGTTGGAGCACTTACCTGACTTA
The DNA here is from genome assembly GCA_023512835.1 of Taxillus chinensis. Lineage (NCBI taxonomy): Eukaryota > Viridiplantae > Streptophyta > Magnoliopsida > Santalales > Loranthaceae > Taxillus > Taxillus chinensis. Next base: position 49,278,265 of record CM042085.1, read on the forward strand.
CCTAGAGGAAGAAGTGCGACGATTGGATTTGTCCCCGAGAGGGAAAAGGGGCTTCACAGGCCGGTGTGCTTGGATAATACCTTGATGAGGCATCTAAGGCCGCTTGATACCGGAGATTGAAAGCCTACAACAATGACAGGCTTGAACTGAAAAAGAGAAAAGGCCCACAACAATGATGGTCTTGAATTGAAAACCGAAAGGCCCACAAAGAACGATAGGCTCGAATTGAAAAATGGAAAAAGGCCCACAACAATGATGGTCTTGAATTGAAAACTGAAAGGCCCACAGCAACGATAGGCTCGAATTAAAAATGGAAAAAGGCCCACAACAACGATGGGCTTGAATTGAAAACGGATAGCCCACAGCAACGATAAGCTTGAACTAAAAATGGATAACCCATAGCAACGATAGGCTTGAATTGAAAATGGATAGCCCACAGCAACGATAGGCTTAAAGTGAAAACGGGAAAGCCCACAGCAACGATAGGCTTAAAGTGAAAATGGAAAAGCCCACAGCAACGATAGGCTTAAACGGAAAAATGAAAGGCCCACTGCAACGATAGGCTTGAATTGAAAATGGAAAGCCCACAGCAATGATAGGCTTAAAGTGAAAACGGGAAAATGAAAGGCCCACTGCAACGATAGGCTCGAATCGAAAATGGAAAGCCCACAGCAACGATAGGCTTAAATTGCAAATGGATAGCCCATAGCAACAATAGGCTTGAATTGAAAATGGAAAGCCCACAGCAACGATAGGCTTGAATTGAAAACGGATAGTCCACAGCAACGATAGGCTTGAATTGAAAAATGGTAGCCCACAGCAACGATAGGCTTGAATTGAAAATAAATAGCCCACAGCAACGATAGGCTTGAATTGGGAAGACTTGTTGGAGACATCAAATGGTATTTGGGGAAATGCTTTAAGGAATTGGTGAGTTTGGGAAGTAACCCAATTTAAGCTCCCTCTACGAGTTCACTCAAGGAGATCGCTCTACGAGGTGACCCAAAATGGGAAAAGGTTGTCAAGTGCCGAAAGGATGCGTTTAGACTTTAGGGCAATTGCAAGGAAAGAGTTGTACAGTTGAACGAAGAAAGCTAGGATAGCTTGAAGAGAAGTTTGCTGAATATGAGCTCCTAGGATCTCCAGAGGCAGCAACATTCCTGCAATTACAGAGTATGTTGAATGTATGCCAATGATGCATGGAATGCAATGTGCTGTATGCGGGGATGCATAAACCTCAACTTGTGGTGAAATACGATGCAATGTGATGCCATGCGATGTATGCATTGAATGCCACGTGATGTATCACCGAGGGTTTGGCCGTTGTTGGAGAGGTTGGCTAACATTCAACTTGTTGGGGAACAACATTCTCTTTGGATGGAAAGTCCGTCCTGTCCTTGCTAGGGAACTCCCTGTTGTGCACGAAGGGTCTATTAAAATGCGCTTCGCCATATTGAGGAGATTGATTTGACGACTTCTCTGGGGATAGTGATATCCCGTGGAGATATGAGTACTCCGAGTTGGGGGCTTTAAGTTGTTTGGGGATTTTGAGCTTGGCCCTACTCATAAGGCAATGCTAGAAGAGCTTACTGGGGATTTAAGATGTTCTACTCAAATGTGAAATGAAGACGATGTAACATGATTAAAGAGATAAAAAGATTTTTGCTGGTTTAATTCCACAAAGCATATTTATATCATAAAAAGTGTCCTATTGTCATAATCTGATAAATAGAATCGCAAGTCTTTAAAAGCATAATGTACAAATTTGATTCGAGTGTGCCGCAGGTTTGACCAAGTCTTCCACTGTTTGCAGTCGCTGTTTTTGGATGATGTTGTCTCTACTGCTTGCAACGGACCCTATTTGTTGTGGTCCTGATCCTTTCAGTTTCTGACTGAACTGATTTCACCCTTCAAGATTTATTATTGGCTTTGTATTTTACCCTTGGTGCCCTTTTGGGTTTTCACCAAGTCTGCTCATTACAGGAATGAGAATCTTGTTGGGAGACATGAGAGTTAAGCATAAAACTTTTTGACAGCGTCACTATTCACTGGATTAGGAAGCTCATCTCCGTCCATTTTGGCAAGGATCAATGCGCCTCCCGAGAATGCTTTTTTCACAACATATGGGCCTTCATAATTGGGAGTCCACTTTCCTCGATGTTCATGCTGGATTGGCAAGATCTTCTTGAGGACAAGATCACCCTCTTGAAAGCTTCTGGGCTTCACCTTTTTATTGTAATTGTTCATCATTCTCTGTTGATACAGCTGTCCTCTGCAAACTACTGCCAGGCGCTTGCCCTCAATTAAATTCAACTGCTCATAACGACTTTGGGCCCATTCTGCTTCTTCGAGCTGAGTATCCTTAAGTACTCGGAGGGAAGGTATCTCCACTTCGACCGGTAGGACTGCTTCCATGCCATAGACCAAAGAAAATGGAGTTGCCCCAGTCGATGTACGCACTGAGGTACGATAAGCATGCAAAGCGTAAGGTAGCTTCTCGTGCCAATCTTTGTACGTTTCGGTCATCTTTCTGATAATGTTCTTGATGTTCTTGTTGGCTACCTCGACTGCTCCATTCATCTTTGGGTGATAGGGGGTCAAGTTACGGTGTTGAATTTTGTATGTTTCGCACAACCTCCCTATCATCCGGCTGTTCAAATTGGCAGCATTGTCCGTTATGATCTGCTCGGGAAGACCATATCGGCATATGATGTTGTTCCGTATAAATCGAAGTACCACAGCCTGTGTGACATTAGCGTATGATGCTGCTTCTACCCACTTGGTGAAGTAATCAATGGCTACCAAAATGAAACGATGACCATTAGACGCTTTTGGAGATATTGGTCCGATAACGTCAATGCCCCAAAGTGAGAACGGCCACGGGGAGACCATCACGTGTAGTTTGGACGGCGGTACTTGAATCTTGTCGCCATAAATTTGACACTTGAGGCATTTGCGCACATATTCAATGCAATCTTTTTCCATGGTGACCCAATAGTAGCCCATTCGCATGATTTGTCTTGTTAATGCATGTCCGTTTGCATGTGAACCGCATTCCCCTTCGTGCACTTCTTTCATTATCTCGTATTGACTCTTCTTTTGCCACACACCGCAGAATACCATATCATGGTTTCTCTTATACGAAGCGATCCATCGAAATAATAGTTGGATGCAGACCTTCGGATATTTCTTTTATCGGACTCGGACGCCTCTGTGGGTACTCTTGCTTAAGCAAATATCGTCCGATGTCATTGTACCAAGGCTTTTCCTCTATATTTCCTTCAATGGCCATACAATGTGCAGGAGTATCTTGTATGCGGATATCAAAAGACCGCACTTCCAACTTTGTGTCCAGCGAAGGAGGGAGGCTAGAGTTGCCGGTGCATCAGAAGCCGATTACATTCTCTGGGCATATGCTCGAATGTGATGTCATCGAATCGCTCGGCCTAACTCGTAACATATTTCCGATATGGGATTAATTTGTGGTTTCGAGTCTCCCATTCACCCCTTACTTGAAAAATGATGAGTGCCGAATCGCCGAACACTCGTAACTTTTTGATTCCTTTGTGAATGGCTTCTTGAAGTCCCATCACACAAGCCTCATACTCTGCCACATTGTTTGTACAAGGGAAGGTTAGCTTTGCCGCCATGGGGAAATGTTCGCCTTTTGGGGATATCAGGATGGCCCCAACACCGTGACCTAAGAGACTAGAGGCTCCATTGAACCACATCATTCATATGTCTGATACTTCGGCCGAAATGATGTTAATGTGCTCATCCCGGGAAGCCAATAGTCATGGGCTCAAAGTCTTCCAGCGCTCTCTATCTCGCCGGATAGTCGGCTATCGCACTTCCTTTTATGGCTTTTTGAGGTACGTAGATGATATCGTACTCCGATAGGATCAACTGCCATTTGGCGATTCTTCCAGAAATGGATGGTTTTTCCAAGAGATATTTGAGCAGATCATGCCTTGAAATCAGCTATGTAGTATGATAAAGAGTGTATTGCCTCAATCTTCTCGTTATCCAGGACAAGAGCACAACACGTCTTCTCCAAGGGCGTGTAGTTTTCTTCATTGATGGTGAACTTCTTGCTGAGGTAATAAATGGCCTGCTCCTTCTTGCTTGTAGAATCATGTTGCCCCAAGACGAACCCATCGCCGACTCCTGAACGGTCAAGTATAAGATCGAGGTCTATCCCGTGCTGGTGGGATCAAAATGGGTGGATTAGACAGATATTGTTTGATCTTGTCAAAAGCTTCTTAACATTTGTCATTCCAAATTTCTGGGTTGTTCTTTCATAAAGTCTTGAAAATGGGTTCACATGTGGTCACACTGGGAAATAAATCGGGCAATATAATTCGGTCACCCTAGGAATCCTCTAACCTCCTTGATGGTCCGTGGTGGCGGCATCTCTTGGATAGCTCGAACTTTATCCGGATCGATTTCCACTCCTTTTTGGCTCACAATGAAACCCAACAGTTTTCCCGACATGGCTCCGAAAGTGCACTTTTCGGGGTTCAATTTCAGTTGATATTTCCATAGCTTGTTGAAGAGCTTGCGGAGTACTTCGATATGATCTTCAGTGCTTCGAGATTTGGCTATCATGTCGTCCACATATACCTCGACTTCTTTGTACATCATGTCGTGGAATAGGGTCACCATGGCTCGCTGATAGGTTGCCCCTGCATTCCTCAGGCCAAAAGGCATCACGTTATAGCAAAAGGTGCCCCAAAGTGTCGTGAATGTGGTCCTCTCTTTGTGTTCGGGGGCCATACGAATTTGATTATAGCCCGAGAAACCATCCATGAAGGAGAATAGGGCATGTTTTGCTGTATTATCCACTAAGGTATCAATATGAGGAAGCGGGAAGTTATCTTTTGGACTGGCCCAATTCAGATCTCTATAGTCGACACACATGCGTACTTTGCCTCCTTTCTTTGGTACTGGTACAACATTAGCGACCCATTCTGGATAGTGGGAGACACTTAGGAAACCCGCATCTCATTGCTTTTTGACTTCTTCTTTAATCTTCGATCATCTCTCGGCCTCATTCTTCGCAATTTCGCGTCCTGGCTTGCACTTGGCTTCACGGGTATGTGATGTTGCACTATATCTGTGTCTAATCCGGGCATATCTTGGTATGACCATGCAAAAATGTCGATGTAGCTTCTTAACAGCTCGATTAACTTCCTCCTGATGTCGGTAGCTATCAAAGACCCCACCCTCAATTCTTTTGGTTCGGCTGTCGTCCCCAAATTCACTGTTTCTACTGGGTCTTCACTTGGAACGGATAAACGATCTTCCCTTTTGTAAGGACCCGTACCTTGAGTTAGTCAGTTTTGCCTCCTGAGTAGAGTTTTTCTAGATTTTGACCTAGTAAATGGACTCCAATGAATTCACATGCAAAAGGAAAGATGCTTAGAATGGTGTCCTCTATCTACCACAGAAGTTTCAGGCCAAATGGACATGTATGTGAGGTGCACGTGATATGGGTCCAATTCACGTGCAAGTGTAATTGTCTTCTAAATGATGCAAGGAGGCTAGGGGTGAAGTTTGAGAGCATTTGGAGTCCATATGGAGGTGCACGTGAATTGGGGAATTCACGTGCAAATTGGCGTGCAGGCATATTTTTGCATGGTTCCCTTGGTTTTGACATTCTAAGGAACTTTCTCCAAAGGACCATGTTGAAATTCTGAGTATTTTGGCCTATATGGGTGTGGAAAGGTGCTAACTTGTGTGATCAAAACTACGTCGTTTTGATCTGGGATTCACTTAATCAAAACTACGTCGTTTTGATGTTGTGTTGTCTATATAAGGAGGAGAAGCTCTCGTTTTAGGTTTAGGGTTCTCTTCACTGCTGCGGCGTCGTAGAGAGAGAGAGAGAGCTAGAGAGAGAGAAGGAAGGGGAGTTCTTTGGTTCTTGCCGGAGCATCTTGCGTGGGGAGGACGGCGTTTAGCGCGGGAGCAAGGAAGATCTGTTTTAAGGTAGGGATTCTGTTCTTCCTAAGTCCTCCTCTGTCCTAGGGTCCTAGGGCAGAATATGAGTTATATCTCGTTATATTATTTATATGTAAATTCATATAGGTGTGATCTCCTATATGAATGTTGGCCTTCAATGGCGTGTTGTTTGGATATATGTATATATGCCTGCAAGTGTTTGACATAATGCCTGTGAGGCTGTGCATGATATGTGTTTGGGGTAATGCCTGGTGAGGCCACGCACGTCCAGTGTGTTAGATTATGTCCGTGTGGCCGGGTTTATGAGCTTGTGGATATATGCATGCTAAGTGTTCGATGTTATTCCTGTGTGACTAAGCATACTAAGTGTTTGATGTTATGCCTGTATGGCCATGTCTCGTGCGTGTTTGCTTGTACACCCGGTGGCCGTGGAAGCCCGGGACTGTTTTGTGGAACCCGGTGGCCGTGGAAGCCCGGGACGTTTTGTGGAACCCGGTGGTTGTGGAAGCCCGGGACGTTTTGTGGAACCCGGTGGTTGTGGAAGCCCGGGACTGTTCTTGAAACCCGGTGGTGTGGAAGCCTGGGAGTGTTTATGTACCAGCCCATGTATGATTGTGTTTCTTTGTTATAGCTGTGACTATATCCTGGTGGAATAATTGTATCACGACACAAAGACTTGTACACAAGGCATGTAGATATTAGGTGCATGGGATGGGTTGGGGAGACATGATCCCTACTGAGCTGTGGTTGCTCACCCCTCCTACCATGTTGTTTTCTTTACAGGAACCTACAGGCGTTAGGTGGGACCCCAAGGTGGAAGACCTTATCTATTTTATTGTTTATGTTATTTTACTATGGGAATTGATGTAACCCCAATGGGGATGGATTGAAAAGAAGACTTTGTATTAAAGACTGATTTGGTTTGTGGACTGCTTGATGGACTTTATTTTTCTTGAATGTGTTGTGAATGTTTAAAATATTCAGTTCTTGGTTTGTAACCTAACCCCTTTGCCCTCCGTGTGGGTAAAAGGGGAGTCACGTACCGGTTTCCTCAGGTTGGAAATCCGGGGCGTGACAATATGATATCAGAGCATGGTCTAGTTGGCCTAGGGTAGTGGGCGGACTTGGTTATCTTGAGTCCTTTGGAGGAGCCTGGAGGGACATGCCTGATCAACATGGTCCTCTTTGAGCCTCCAAGGTGTACTTAGGGTAGTCCAGTCTTGTGGTAGGATTTGCATGCATTGGCATTAGGGCACTAGTTGCATTTGTTGTCATGTGTGAAGGATGTGCATAACATGATTATGTGTGAACTGTGCAACTCTGAATATTCTTGGAATGCCTTGGGTATGACTACAATGTGGATGGTTGTGTGCAATATTGATTGATGCAATGGTTAAAATGTGTGTAATGCCATGTACGGCTTGACTTGATAATGGGGTAGAGGTAGTCAACTTGTTAGTAGTCAAACGCGTTTCGACGTTTGTGCATCTTACTTCATGTAGTAAGAATGCCACCGAGGAGAGTGACACGTGCGTCCGGGCGATGGGCGATGAGTCATCTGCCCATGAGGGTCCGGGTGCGGGACAATCCGTTGGAGGGCATGCGTTGTTACCGGCACAGCTACAAGAAGGCATCCGGCTGGAGGTACGAGAGCTACGGGAGGGACTCCGGCAGGACGTTCGGGAGGAGGTGCGCCGTGAGATGGCAAGACAAGAGGCGGTGCCACCACCACCACCACCACCACCAGTGGGAGAGCTGCCTCGTGAGCGTGAGAGTTCGCTGGGTGGTGTACCGAACCGTGCGAGGATGACGTGGTGACACGGTTCCGAAAGGAACAACCTCCGCGATTTAAGGGGGGAGAAGATCCTGTGGTAGGCGAGCGGTGGTTGAGGCAGATTGAGCATGTGTTCTCCTTTCTCCTGCCCCGGGAGGAGGATAAGGTGCGACCGGCAATTCGGCAACCGGAGGGGGATGCTTTGGAGTGGTGGACGAGTGTAGCGGGGAGCCGTGCGGTGCAACTCATGTTTTGGGAGGAATTCTTGCAACTCTTCCATGATGAGTTCTTCCCGGAATCGGTGAGATGGCGAAAGAGGGAGGAATTTGGCAGCTGAAGCAAGGATCAAAGACGGTGCCCGAGTATGAGCGGGAGTTCCGGAGCTCGAGTAGGTTTGCCCCCGAGACAGTGGCAAAGGAGGACCTGAAGGCCCACAAGTTCACTCTGGGTCTTCGGCCAGCCCTTAGGGAGAGGGTGGCAATTCTACGCTTGAGGACTTATCGCTGAGGCCGTGGAGACGGCCCGTATAGGCGAGAGAGAGCTGGATGGTGGGAGGCAGGCCCATCAGGGTCGCCGATTGCGAGTGGGCCTGATCGAGATGCAGGGTCCAAGAGGCTCAAGACGGAGGAGAGGGATAAGCGGTTCCTTCCGCAGGGGGACAGACATTGGTGAACCCAGGGAGGTCTAGTTTTGGCGGTGGCGACAGGGCGGTCCAGCCAGGGGGTCTCCCCGCCGGTTATTACTGCTGTGGGGAGCAAGGCCACTTGAGAAAGGAGTGTCCAAAGAGGGACCGGAAATGCCATAGATGTGGACGAGAGGGCCATCCGAGCCGGGTTTGCCGGAGTGGCAACAGGGGAGTTGGAGGCATGACATCCAGCACAAGGAGTGATGCCAGTTTTCGTGCACCAGCAGAGAGACCAGCTCGTCAGTGGCCGGCTAGTCAGGCAGGATCGAATCAGACCCGACCTCAGGGGAGGCTGGAGCGGCAGCAGACTGAAGCTGGAGGCAGCCTTGGCGGGAAGCGCCCAGGTGAGTGAGCCGACCGGTGGCACGGGCCAAGGGAGGGTGTTTGCGCTGGAGGCGACGTACCAGGAGGAAGGCCGAGCTACCACCCCCACCACCGAGGGTGGAGCAGGACCATCGGTGGTTAGAGGTACCCTCTTGATCTCCCGTACATTAGCTTCTGTTCTTTTCGATACGGGTGCATCATGTTCGTTTGTTGCTGAGCTTGTAATAGACGGCTTGGGGTTAGCCTGTGTGGAGGCCGCGAGGCCCCTAGTTGTGGAGTCTCCGGTGGGAGGCATGATTGAAGTACGGCGAGTGTGTCGTGACTGTGTGTTAACCATAGGCGAGGTGGAGCTGAGTTTTGACTTGCATGTGATGCCTTTGAGGACGTTCGACCTGATCTTGGGTATGGATTGGCTTATGGCTTTCCAGGCCAAGATAGATTGTTATCGGCGGCGTGTGACCTTCGTGACACCTGCAGGGACCTCTTTCACCCTGCAGGGGGAGTGGGATTGTGAGGCGAGTCGGGCCGGGCCAGTGTTGGACCAGTGGGGTGCCATTACCCACAGGTTAGCAGCCCTGACCTTTGCTGAGGAGGGTAAGGTGGAAAGGAGGGTGTGGCCCGCTGTTATGGACCAATTTCAGGATGTTTTTCCTGAGCAGTTGAGGAGTTTGCCACCTAAGAGGAGTGTGGAGTTCACCATTGAGTTAGTGCCAGGGACGGGTCCGATTTCCCAGGTAGCGTATCGTATGGGGCCAGCTGAGTTGAGGGAGCTTCAGAGGCAAATCGAGGAGTTGGTGGGTCAGGGGTATATCAGACCAAGTACCTCACCTTGGGGTGCTCCGGTGCTCTTTGCTAAGAAGGCTGATGGCACGCTTCGTCTCGCATCGACTACAGAAGAAGCTGAATTCGGTGACGATGAAGAACAAATACCCGTTGCCACGGATAGATGACCTGTTTGACCAATTGAGTGGGGCCCAGTGGTTTTCCAAGATAGATTTACGGTCGGGGTATCACCAGCTCAGGGTTAGGGAGGAGGACACCCCTAAGACGGCTTTTCGGTGCAGGTATGGGCATTATGAGTGGGTAGTGATGCCTTTCGGGCTCACTAATGCGCCAGCAGTGTTCATGCATTTGATGAACCAAGTCTTTGCCCCATACTTAGACTCGTTCGTGGTGGTGTTTATCGATGATATCTTGGTGTATTCCAAGACCGAGAAGGAACATGTGGAGCACTTGGCAACAATGTTGCAAACCTTGAGGGACCAGCAGCTGTTCGCTAAGTTTAGCAAGTGTGAGTTTTGGCTGCAGGAGGTTCACTTTCTTGGCCATGTGGTGTCAGCTGAGGGAGTTAGGGTGGACCCAGCCAAGATTGAGGCCGTGGCATCATGGGCGAGGCCAACCAACGTTTTTGAGATCCGTAGTTTTCTTGGTTTGGCGGGGTACTATCGTCGTTTTGTAGAAGGGTTCTCCCGTTTGGCGGCTCCTATGACGGCGTTGACTAGGAAAGGAGTGAAATTTGAGTGGACGAACAAGTGCCAGCAGGCGTTTGAGACTCTCAAAACCCGTTTGACCACTGCACCGGTGTTGAGGTTACCTCGGGAGGATATTCCGTATGAAGTGTACTGTGATGCGTCCAGGGTTGGTTTGGGGTGTGTGCTTATGCAGGAGCACAGTGTGGTAGCTTATGGGTCAAGACAATTGAAGCCTCATGAGCGAATTATCCTACTCATGACCTTGAGTTAGCGGCCGTTATCTTCGCCCTGAAGAGTTGGCAGCACTACCTCTTGGGGGGAAAAGTTTGTAGTGTTCTCGGATCACAAGAGCCTTCAGGACATCTTTACTCGAAGGACTTGAATTTGAGGCAAAGGAGATGGGTGGAGTATTTGCAAACCTTTGACTTTACTCTTGCCTATACCCTGGGCAAGGGTAATGTTGTGGCCGATGCATTGAGCGAGAAAAGGGAAAGCCGAGGTGGCCGTGAGAGAGTGGAAGCCGATGGAGCGATTGGCGACGTTGCGGCTGCGCAGCTTGTTGTTCGTGATGGTGGGACAGTCCTGAGTCCTTTGGTGGTAGTGCCCGAGTTGTACCAGCGCGTCCGGGAGGAACAGCTGGGTGACATTGAGTGCGAGGTTCTCCGTGCCCGTATTGAGGCCGGGGGAGCTATCTCGGGGACCGGACGAGAGGGTCCCGAGCATGAGTTGTCATTTCAGGGGCGGTTGGTAGTGGCTTCTTCCCTCAGGGATGAGGTGATGAGGGAGTTTCACCAGTCTAGAGTTGCTGTGCATCCAGGGGGTACGAAGATGTATCATGCGCTTCGGGCACATTTTTGGTGGCCTGGGATGAAATGCGATGTAGCTGCCTTTGTCTCGCGGTGCCTCACGTGTCAGCAGGTGAAGGCTGAGCATCAGCGGCCGGCGGGCATGTTACAGCCCTTGCCCATAGCAGAGTGGAAGTGGGACCATATCGCGATGGATTTTGTGACTGGTCTTCCACCCACCACTGGGAGGAAGGATATGATTTGGGTGATTCCGGGATCGACTCACAAAGTCGGCCCATTTCCTTGCTGTTCGCGAGCGGGACTCTATTGGGACCTTGAGTCAGCTGTACATGAACGAGATTGTGAGACTGCATGGCGTACCCTCATCGGTTGTCTCAGACCGGGATTCGAGGTTCACTTCCCGTTTTTGGGCAGGTTTGCAGGAGGCTATGGGGACCAAGCTTCACCTGAGTACAGCCTTTCACCCTGAGACTGACGGTCAGACTGAGCGGACAAATCAGACCATGGAGGACATGTTGAGGGCTTGTGTGCTAGATTTTGGGGGTTCGTGGGCAACTCACCTTCCTTTGGTGGAGTTTGCCTACAACAACAGTTATCAGGCATCCATTGGGATGGCTCCTCTTGAGGCGTTGTATGGACGGCCGTGTCGATCCCCTTTGTGTTGGACCGAGGTGGGGGGAGACAGCTCTCTTGGGACCGCAGTTGGTTCAAGAGGCTACCGAGAAGGTCAAGTTGATTCATCGGCGTTTGTTGTCGGCTCGAGTCGGCGAAATCTTATGCGGATCAGCGACGGCGACCTTTGGAGTTTTCTGTTGGTGATCATGTGTTCCTTCGTGTCTCTCCACGTCGTGGACATCGACGGTTTGGGCGAGGTTCCAAGCTATCTCCGCGGTTTATTGGTCCTTTTGAGATTCTGGATCGTGTAGGGCCTGTGGCCTACCGGTTAGCGTTACCACCGCGGGCCGAGTCGAGTGCACAACGTGTTTCACGTGTCCCGATTGCGGAAGTATCACCCCGACCCCACTCATGTGATTGATTGGGGGAAGTTGGACATTGAGGATGACATGTCCGTCATTGAGGCCCCTATCCGTATCCTAGATCGGCGAGAGAAGCTATTGCGTGGTCGTGCTATTCCTTTGGTTCGCGTGCTGTGGCAACACCGTGGTATTGAGGCGGAGACATGGGAACGAGAGTCCGTGATGCGTGAGCAGCACCCAGCCTTGTTCGAGGACGAACACTCTTAAGCGTGGGAGGTGGCTGTTGGCCAAGGGATAGTGTTGTGTTTTCTTGTGATGTGTTTTCTTGTATTAGTTGATGTATTTGTATTGTCTTTTAAAGACATGTGCTTAATTGTGATGTGCTTTGAGATGTGTATTCGTGCCATGCGGACATGTGTTATGTGCATTATTGTGGTTATGGATTATGGTGGTACTGTTATGTCTTTGTTGTCTTGTGTGTGGTGTATGACCCATTTGGGTGTTGTGGCTCGTCGTGTGGAAAATGGGTAGCTTGTGTTTGTTTTCCTCTTATGTCATTTCTTTTCGAGGACGAAAAGTCTTAAGGGGGAGAGGATGTAAGGACCCGTACCTTGAGTTAGTCGGTTTGCCTCCTGAGTAGAGTTTTTCTAGATTTTGACCTAGTAAATGGACTCCAATGAATTCACGTGCAAAAGGAAAGATGCTTAGAATGGTGTCCTCTATCTACCACGAAGTTTCAGGCCAAATGGACATGTATGTGAGGTGCACGTGATATGGGTCCAATTCACGTGCAAGTGTAATTGTCTTCTAAATGATGCAAGGAGGCTAGGGGTGAAGTTTGAGAGCATTTGGAGTCCATATGGAGGTGCACGTGAATTGGGGAATTCACGTGCAAATTGGCGTGCGAGCATATTTTTGCATGGTTCCCTTGGTTTTGACATTCTAAGGAACTTTCTCCAAAGGACCATGTTGAAATTCTGAGTATTTTGGCCTATATGGGTGTGGAAAGGTGCTAACTTGTGTGATCAAAACTACGTCGTTTTGATGCTGGGATTCACTTAATCAAAACTACGTCGTTTTGATGTTGTGTTGTCTATATAAGGAGGAGAAGCTCTCTGTTTTAGGTTTAGGGTTCTCTTCAGCTGCTGCAGCCGTCGTAGAGAGAGAGAGAGAGAGAGAGAGAGAAGGAAGGGGAGTTGCTGGTTGCTGCCGGAGCATCTTGCGTGGGGAGGACGGCGTTTAGCGCGGGAGCAAGGAAGATCTGTTTTAAGGTAGGGATTCTGTTCTTCCTAAGTCCTCCTCTTGTCCTAGGGTCCTAAGGCGAATATGAGTTATATCTGTTATATTATTTATATGTAAATTCATATAGGTGTGATCTCCTATATGAATGTTGGCCTTCAATGGCGTGTTGTTTGGATATATGTATATATGCCTGCCAAGTGTTTGACATAATGCCTGTGAGGCTGTGCATGATATGTGTTTGGGGTAATGCCTGTGAGGCCACGCACGTCCAGTGTGTTAGATTATGTCTGTGTGGCTGGGTTTATGAGCTTGTGGATATATGCATGCTAAGTGTTCGATGTTATTCCTGTGTGACTAAGCATACTAAGTGTTTGATGTTATGCCTGTATGGCCATGTGTGCTTGCGTGTTTGCTTGTACACCCGGTGGTGTGGAAGCCTGGGACTGTTTTGTGGAACCCGGTGGCTGTGGAAGCCCGGGACTGTTTTGTGGAACCCGGTGGCTGTGGAAGCCCGGGACTGTTTTGTGGAACCCGGTGGCTGTGGAAGCCCGGGACTCTTCTTGAAACCCGGTGGCTGTGGAAGCCCGGGAGTGTTTATGTACCAGCCCATGTATGATTGTGTTTGTTTGTTATAGCCTGTGACTATATCCTGGTGGAATAATTGTATCACGACACGAGACTTGTACACAAGGCATGTAGATATTAGGTGCATGGGATGGGTTGGGGAGACATGATCCCTACTGAGCTGTGGTTGCTCACCCCTCCTACCATGTTGTTTTCTTTACAGGAACCTACAGGCGTTAGGTGGGACCCCAAGGTGGAAGACCTTATCTATTTTATTGTTTATGTTATTTTACTATGGGAATTGATGTAACCCTAATGGGGATGGATTGAAAAGAAGACTTTGTATTAAAGACTGATTTGGTTTGTGGACTGCTTGATGGACTTTATTTTTCTTGAATGTGTTGTGAATGTTTAAAATATTCAGTTCTTGGTTTGTAACCTAACCCCTTTGCCCTCCGTGTGGGTAAAAGGGGAGTCACGTACCGGTTTCCTCGGGTTGGAAATCCGGGGCGTGACACCTTTCCAATAGGCGTATAATCTCCCCTGGTAGCTCAAGTGTCTCTTCTATCTCATTCTCATCAGCTTCAAACACGGGTTGCTCCCAGTTTGGACTTTGGTCAAACCTTTGGCATCTCGTTTCGCTTTCGCATACTATGTTTTCATTGACATTGTGATACCTGTTTATAAGATAATGACAAGTTGGTAACCAAATATGATATGCATATGTGATGAATGGAATGCACCATGAAAGATTTGAAAAACACATTTTATTGGAAGGTTTAAGGAAAAACAAATGTTCACAGCTTCAAAGTACATTAAAATAGAATACATTAGATCCCAGCGACCCGTAAGCATTACATTATGGGGAGGTCCAGGCTGGTCCAATTGTTCAATGGCTGGTTGGGATCCTCTCGCACTAAATGAACCATCTCGCTTGGTGCATGCTCATTTGTGTCTAATACGGCTACAGTCCCCGTCTTGGGCTCAGGTTGGCTCTTATGGATAAACCCTCCACTCCGGAATGTAACATTCAAAGGGGGAAAGCTTCTCCTTTCTTCTTGTACTGGCCTTTTCTGCAATCCTGCCATTCTGACTTCTCTCTTCTTGATAGCTTCCCTCTGTCTGTCAGCTTTTGTAGGGACGTAGCCTAGCCCAAACTTTTCGGTGTTTTCTCGGATGGTCAGGGGTTTCTAAATCCCTTGAGCTGTCAGGCCTAATCCTTGCCCCAGTTTGTACCCCTGTTTGATCATAGTGGCTGCAACCATTTTTGCTGCCTTCGAGAGACAATGGTCTGGGGCAGAAGCGACATTCACCATCTCAAAAGCCCGATAGGAGCATTCTAGAACATCTTCGTTGCTTTCAAATATAAGGAACTGATGCCGGTTTGGTGACGAGGAAACTTGTCTCACCAGAGATGCAAATGAGCTGGTCCCCCATTGCAAACTTCATCTTCTGGTGGAGACTTGATGGCACCGCTCCTGCCATGTGGATCCAGGGTCTCCCCAACAAACAGCTGTAATATGGCGTGATGTCCATCACCTGAAATTCCACCGTAAAAGTAGTTGGCCCAATCATGAGTGGAATATCTAGAGTTCCCACCACGTCACACTTTCCTCCATCGAATGCTCGTACCTTCATCGTACAGGGACGCATATAGGACGCGTCAATTGGAAGTTACTGCAGTATATGCAATGGCATAATGTTCAAGGCCGAGCCGTTGTCAATGAGTACGCGGGCTATGGTGTGCTCCTTGCATTTGACCGTGATGTGCAAAGCTTTTATATATCCTTTCCCTTCCTGGGGTAGCTCGTCATCTCCAAAGCTAATGACGTTGTTCATGATGAGGTTACTGGCGATTCCGTCAACATTTGCCACTGAGACGGTCGGTGGAACATAGGCTTGGCTCAGAACTTTCAGCAGTGCTTCCCGGTGAGGTTGGGAATCCATCATTAATGAGAGCAAGGAGATGCGAGCCGGTTGTCGGCTTAGCTGATCCACAATATTATACTTGCTCTGTTTCATGAATTTCAGGAATTCCAATGTCTCTTTTTCAATGACCGGTGCTCCTTTCTTTGTTGCCTCCAGCGTTGGCTCAATGTTTAGTTCTACAGCTTTTTCCTTCCTTGCTTTGTCAGCCATATCAGGGGCATAAGCCTTACCACTCCTAGTTATCTTCTCTGCTGCGGTGGCTCCCTGGACTACTTCACAACTGTAATTCCATGGGACTGCTTTATCAGTTTTATAGGGGAAAGGAGCAGGAACACCTATGGTGAGGGGTGCAATTCCATGCGGTAGTTGTGGGATTTCGGTCCTTTCCCCCTTGTCTGGCACGAGACTTGAGGCATGGATAGTAAGAGGCTTGATTCCATGTGGCAGTAACGGGTTCTCCGGAGACTTACCAGTTAAGACAAGGGGTGTTGGCACCCATGGCGATTTGTGTGAATGATCTTCTTGGATCATGTGGCTTTGGTTGTCCATTCCTCCTCTTGAGAATTCTATCATCCTTTGGTCCATGAGTTTTTGCACCACCTCGGAAAACTCAGTGCATTCTACGATGTCATGTCCCCGTGACATCTTGTGATAAGGGCATTGTTTTTCCCCATCTATTCCTTTTCCTACCCTTGGCGTGTCTTTAGCAAGTATATAGCCATGTTCCTGTAATAGAGTAAACAAATGTGTTTTCTCCATTTGTACTTGGGAGACCCTTTCCAGCCGTGCTTCATTTTCGATACTAGCAACATTATTGGAGTGTTCTGGGAGAGGATTGTTGTTCACATTTGGCGTCCCAGACAGTGCGGAGAAATCCAGCCATTTTGCATCCTTTAATGCCTGAACCTTCCTTTTGAATGTTATACAATTCTCGATATCATGTCCAGCTCCACCTGCATGATACTCACATCTAGCATCCTGGCTTATACCAGGCCGGGGGGAGGAGTCTTTATTTCTCCCAAGGGTATAGGAGTTACCATCCTTGCTTCTAAAAGCTTGGGATATAATTCGGCATATGTCATTGGGATCGGGTCGAACTCCTGTCGTGGTCGGCGAGAAGCCTGGTTCGCTCCTGCTTGCTGGGTCTGGGCCTTCGGTTGCCCCTGTCCTTGGAATGAGGCTCCCGGTCCTTCCTGACTTGCTGGCCTTGGTTGCTCTGGGTATGGCACTCTCGGTTGAAACGGATTAGGTGTCATTGGATATGGAAATGGAACCCCTCCTTGCGGCAGGTATGGCAAGAATTGGGGAGGTGGTGCAGGTGCAGCATAAGCAGCTACCGGTGACCCTCTGTAACACCCTGACGCTTGGTAGAATGTTGGTTGTATTGACTGGTGCGCTTGGTATACCAGGTTGCTCTCATTTTCCTTCTTCTTTGCTGGTGGTTGAAACCGTTTTGATGCCTCAGCCGCATCACCCTTTAGCTTTCCTCCTTTAATTCCACTTTCTACGCGTTCACCGGATGCAACCAAGTCTGCAAAGCTGTTGGAGACATTACCTATCAACTTCTCGTAGTATACGCCTTTTAGTGTGTTGATAAAAAGAGTGGTGAGTTCTCTTTCAGTAAGAGGAGGTTGGACCTCCACAGTGGCCTCTCTCCATCTTCGTGCATAATCTTTGAAATTCTCCTCGGATCCCTTTTCCATGGACTACAGGGTTAATCGATCCAGCGCTAGTTCAGTGACATGTTTGTACTGTCCCAAGAAGGAAGTAGCTAATTCTTTCCATGTCTTGACGCGGTTTCCATTTAGCTGAAAGTACCATCGAAGGGATGCCCCAGTTAGGCTTTCCTGGAAACAATGCATGAGGAGCTTGTCTTCACCAGCATAAGCAGCCATCTTTTGACAGTACATGGCCAAATGTGTCTTTGGACATCGGGTCCCGTTGAATTTTTCAAACTCTGGCATTTTGAATTTTGGTGGCAGCACCACTCCAGGGACTAAGCATAAGTCTTGTGGGCTGGTCATGCCATAACTGTTAGTGCCTTCTACGGCTTTCAATCTTTCCTCGAGTCGGCGTAGAGCGACAGACTCAATATTTTCCTGAGGAGCTGGGGAACCCACCGCTTCCATTACATTTCCTGGTGCGGGCATAGTGAAATGAGTTTGATTTGGGGTAGGAGGTTGTGCCATAGCAGGATGGTATGTGGGTGCCTGGCTTGGAGCCAGGTTGGGTGACTGAACAGCCTCCTGTCCCTGCTCTTGATGGTGATTGGTAGTTCCCCCGGTCGGAATTCTTCTTCTTTCTTCAGTCAATTTTGTGAGCATTTCCATTATTGCAGACATTTGCCCCTATAGGGTTTGTTGTGATTGTTCCAACTCCATGAGTCTGTTCTCTGTTTCTTCTGCCATTGGCTGCGATTGTGGTATTGGATTGCGCCAGGATCTGAGATTGTAAGAGTGCACAATCCTGGAGGAAGGCTGCTACCCACCTGGGTACAAGGGAACTTTTATTTGATTTTTCATTTGATATGCATGTATGCATGAATGTCTACGCAGAGGGTTAAAGAAACAAACAACTTTATTGCAAACAAAACACACAATATAAACACTCAATACAAACATACAATGCTGAAATGCCATGTAAAATGAAAGCTATCACTACATGATCTTAAGGCATTCTTCCAGTCATCTCCTAAGGAGTACGATGCCTCTTTCTCTGGGGTGGTCTGCTTCCTCCCTCTGCTTCATTATCGTCTCGATCTGTTTTTCCCTCAGCTGCAGCCTTTGAAGAGCTCCTTTTAGAGATGCTTCTAGCCTCTGGATCTGCTGCCTTAAAGTCTGATTCTCCTGGAGGATAGCCTTCATGTCTGAAGTTAGCTGTACCTTGTGTTGTGCCCTCCAAGATATGTATGCTGGGAAAACACTAGGTTTTGAACTGTTGGGTTGGATCTTGTGTGGTGTGGACCATGCTTGATACATCTTCTTGCCTTCTTCTGTGAGCATGGTTCTGCTGTAAGTGAAGTCACACTCTTCCATGCCAAAGAGCACGGGAATAATCTGATGATGCCCCACTTGTCTTGCCACCTGCAGTGGTGCATATGTAGTTCCTCCCCAGGGACCTAAAAGTGGAACCCAATTGTAGTCCCCGCAGCTATATGTCATGGAGACCACCGGCATCCAAGGAGCAGTCCAAGTAATGTCAGCTTCTGTGAGGTTCCCCAACTTCTTTTTCCAACTTTCAAAGTTTTTTGGTAGGCTCCACTTGCTGAGCAGAATATCTAGTAGTGTTGTGGCTGGTACTTGATAAACAGCAGGGAAACGATGAACACTACAGGGGAAATGACCTTGCAACCAAGTACATAGGAGAGGTAAGCACCCCATGAACTGTCCCGAGCCTTTACTCCTTAGGTAAGTAAGAGATCGGATGGTTTCAGCCAAGATAGTAGGAGTAGGGTCACATCCTTTGAGCACCTGCTGGACCAAATCTACATTTGCCCCATCAATGTGGGCCGGTATCCTCGGGAAAATGACTAGCCCATATATAGCTAGTGTAAGCAATTTGTATGCCTCCGCTTCCGTTGCAGTTTGTATTATTTCTTTGATTGTTGCCCATGGAAGATATTCGCGCCCACCGTAAGTTGTGACCGCCGGTGAGTCCCATACTAGCTTTCCCATAATCTCGAGAAAGGCCCTTCGGCATGACCTTCTGGGCTCGCGGATAGATTTTCATTTTGTTTTCCACGGGGATATCCAGTAATCTTCGTATTATTCTATTGTGGGAACAAGATCTAGGATGTTGAAGTTGAAGCACCGCCGTCGAGGTTCCCAAAATAAATGGCTGCCCCCAAAGCATATCCGTATCGGCCGATGCTCGATTACATGGAGCAAATCCCCAAACCGTTGTATGTATATGCTTTTCCTTTCGTCCGACCACTTGCTTCCATATTGTCTCGTACCTCCTTAGTGTAGTCCAGCTGATCTTCTATGACAACATGTTCTGCCTTGTAAGCCTCTCCTGGCGGGAAATCTCCAAGGCGAAGTTGAATGTCTCCTGATGCTTGGGCCACTACTGTGACAGTCTCCTTGTCCTGAAGGCCTTTTAGGAGATGACTGAAAGTTGCCATGCCTATATGAATGATGAATGTCATGTTATGCATGATGATTGGTTAGGATGACAAGTCAGGATAAAGCATAAACCAATAGTAAAGACAGTCAAATGTGCAGGGGATGACTTAAGGACTACCCTATAAAACAAAGGTTAGCATGGCATGGAATGAGCAAACAAAATGTGGGTCAATACCCCTGATGGGCTTTTATTGCTACCCCTATCTTATTCGTTGGTTCCCAAACTTCCTCAGTAGAGGGCTCCGTACACCATGGGATTTACCGGAGGGGGATCTTAAAAGGACGTGCCTTAAAAGAACCTCAAGCTTGAGTGAGGAGTCCGAGGCCCCATTGCGGATAATGATCGACGCGCTGGGGACCGTACTGAACCTCGCTAACCTAAATTGTGCTAAACCCGGGTATAGGGTTATGCATGAATGCGACAAGTATGGAAAGCAGTAAATCACAACTATCATGGTAGTTAAAGCGCATAAATAAATCACAGTTTAAACAACAATTGTATTAAAAATAAATAAGTCACAATTATATCTAAAAATAATTTAGCATGACAGTTAAATATATACAACGGCACAATTAAATATAACCTCCTAAGTCCTAGTTCTAGACCTAACTCTCTAAAGTGTTCATTCTTATATTCCCCAGCAGAGTAGCCAACTGTCATCACTGGTTTTCGTCCGGGCCCTTTTGGGGTGAGCTCAAACTAAACCAATGGTGAGAAAATTTAGAGTCGCCACCAACTGTTTTTTGGGGTACAGTTGGATACCCTCTACTTTGAGTAGTTTTAAGTGTGTGGTCTGCGTTATCAGATATGGGTTCGGGAGTTGGTTACGTGTAGGGAAGGATTAGCACCCCTACGACTCCCCTTTCGGTATCTAATTTAGGAGGAGGAGGTTTTATTTTATTTATACTGCCATGACTGGGCTAAGTTAAAAAGTTTATGATTTTTATTTGGCTAAGTTATTTATTAAAGTCATGGTAAAAATGGATTTATCCTAAATTTCTAAAGGGAATCCTAAAGGTTTTGGATTTTTGAAGTGGATAATGAGATCCTAGGGATTGGTTTGTTTTTTTGTTTTGCTCTTGGAAATCGAAATCCTAAAAAATATTTGTTTATTTTTTCCCCTTTTTTTTGGTTTGAGTTAGAACATGCATTTTGTGTTTGTTTTTCTATATTTTTTGTTGTTTTTTTTTTGTTTTTTTTGTTTTTTTTGTTTTTTTTGTTTTTGTTGGAAGACATTTGGAAAACATTTTATGAAAACATTTTCAAAACATGTTGTTGAAGAGATTTAAAAAAAACATTTTATTAGAAAAAACGTTTTGTTTTGTTTTGTTTTTTTTGTTCGTTTTTCTGTTTTGTTTTGTTTTTCGTTTGTTTGTTTGTTTGTTTGTTTGTTTTGTTTTCTTCTTTTTTTTTTTGAAAACATTTTGAAAATTATTTATTGAAAACGTTTTGAAAAACATGTTTGTTTTTTTTGTGTTTTTTTTTTGAAATTGAAAATGCATATATCAAAATAGATGTGGAGTGTGTGAGTGTGACATCCACAAAAATAAAATCACTCTTTTTTTCTTTTCTTTTTGTTGCTTTTCATCTTCTCCTTTTGCTCTCTCCTTTTTTCTTTTCTTTCTTTCTTCTCTTCTTTTTTTTCTTTTATTTTTACTATACTTTACATATTACAACATACACATAGGAAGAAATATAGGAAAACAAAATGAAAAAGGCTGAAAAGGGATTACACCAAATATAGATAAGCTCAAAACAAAAACTAGAAAATGCTAAAAAAACAATTACATTAAATATAGATACAAATAAGCTGAAAAAGTAGTGAAAAGATAAGGGCTGAAGCTTTGCAACGCCAATCTTCTGCTTGAGCTCCTGCCGGCGCTGATAATCACTTGCTTAGAACCAATAAGATCTGACAGCGAGGTTTGTGAGGGGGATTTCTTGATATTTGAAGAGTGGAGTGGTGTATTTTCTGGGTTTGAGTTTTTTGATGACTGGAAATAAGAAGAGTAGGCGTGAGAAATAGGGGATTGGAAAGGGATTGGTGTCTATTATGTTTTTTTTGCTTGCCGAACACGCAGAAAAAAGGTCAAGTTGGGACTGTTTTTGTGTTTTTTTTTTCTTGCTGAGAAAAAAAAAGGAGCTGGAGTGAGATAGGAGAGAAAGAGGATGAAGGAGTAATGTTGATTGCAGAAGACTGGGCGTTTAATCTGAGAGGATGGCAGTCAGGGAGGCGTGGAAGAGTGATCTTTTTTCTGGTTTTTGAGTTTCTCTCTTTTTTTTACTCTCTGTTTTTTTCTTTTCTCTCTCTGTTTTTTTTTTGCTCTCTCTGGTTTGCAGGTTTCTTTTCCCACGATGATGGCTCTCTCTCTGTGTTTTTTTTTTCACGATGATGGCTCTCTCTTTTTTTTTTTGGCTCTCTTCAATGAAAACCCCCCTCTTTTTTTTTTCAGCTATGGGATGGATGACTGCATCTTAAGGGCTACAGAAAATTTTTTGGCTGGATTATCATTAATTGCTGCATTTAATGCTCTATTATGAAGGCAGCGTTTTTAATTGCAGATTTTGTATTTTGTCTAGTGGACAGCTTGTGCGGGAAACAGGGGAGCTCGTGATTGCCTTTTTGAATTTGTATTTTAGCAGCACATGTGATTGACAGGTTGGTGAGTGATTCTTTGTTAGGTGGCCAGCGCATAAAACAAGCCTCGTGAATAAACAGCGAGAGAAATAAGCCAGCGAGGAAGCCAGCGAGAAAAATCAGCGAAGGCAAAAAAAAGGGTCGGAGGTTCGAAGTGTCGGCAGGTCGGAGCGTCGGCAGCGAGGCTTCGAGGGTCGAAGGGTCGGAGGTGGAAGGCGTACGGGTGCCGCGGGTCGAAGGCGTCGTAGCGAGGCTTCGAGGGTCGCGGGCGTCGAAGTGTCGGCAGCGAGGCTTCGAGGGTCAAAGGGTCGAAGGTCAGAAATCAGCAGGTCAACGGGGCTTCGAGGCTTCGAGGCTTCGGGGCTTCGAGCTTCGGGACTTCGGGGCTTCGGGACTTCGAGGCTTCGAGCTTCGAGGCTTCGATCTTCGGGACTTCGGGGCTTCGAGCTTCGGGCTTCGAGGCTTCGGGGCTTCGAGGCTTCGAGGTTCGGGACTTCGGGGCTTCGAGCTTCGAGGCTTCGAGGCTTCAAGCTTCGGGGTCAATGGGTCGAAGTGTCGGCAGGTCAACGGTCAACGGTCAACCCTTTTTTTTTTACCTTTTTACTCCCACCAAAAATGCAAAAATGGATAACCTTCCAGGAATTGTTTGGGGAGATCCGTATTCGCCTACATAGGCATTTTGAAGAGTTTCGCATGATCACTTTTGCGGGCAGTTTGACCAGGGGCATTGACCGTCTTTTGGCAAGTTTGACTTTTTCCAACGAAAGTTGTTTTGGCCATAACTTCTTCATTTTAGGTTCGATTTGAGCTCGGTCAAGTGCGTTGGTCTCCAATTTTCATCCTCCATCACCTGGTATTGGTCTTGGGGTGCTTCAAGGACTTGTAGCAAAAGTCATTAATTTTGAACTCCCCCATCCGTGTCAATTGTATCCATCTCGTGCAGATTGGGGTAGACCATTCCTTGGAAGTACGGGATCATTGTGGACCTATTCAATAAGGTATATGGCATGGGCAGAAAGGTATATCAAATGGGGTTAGTATGTCCAACCCGAACAAAATAGGGTCCTACACTCCCCACGCAAGATGCTCCAGCAGTAACCAACAGCTCTCCTTCCTTCCCTCTCTCTCTCTCTCTCTCTCTCTCTCTCTCTCTCTCTCTACGATGACTGTAGTGGCTGAAGAAAACCCTAACCCTAGAACAAGGAGTCTTCACCTCTTTATATAGACAACTCAAACCCCAAAACGACATAGTTTTGATTAAATGAATCCCAGCATCAAAACGACATAGTTTTGATGACAGGCTACAACCTTTTTGCAACCACACAGGACAAAGCACTCATAATTTCACCATGGTCCTTTAGCAAAAGAGGATCAGAACAACAAAACAAAGGTAATAGAGGCTGCACGGGAGAAAGGCCTTTCTCACGGGCACCTCCAAATGCTCTAGAATTTCACCACAAGCCTTGGAACATCATCAGGAAGGCTCCCATGCAAAAATCTCACTGCACGTGAAAAGCCATTCTCACGTGCATTCTCACGTGCACTCCCTATTGGGCTCAAACTTTGCCTCTTGCTTGCTCATCAACATACAAGATGATTAAGCCAAAGTGTGTGGAAAGAAAACTCCCTAAAACTCAACAATTTCCACCTAAAAGGGCAAAACTAACTAACTCCTCACATCCCAAAATACGGGTCATTACATGACATGTCACACCCCCAAATTCCAAGGAACCTAGAATCAGGAACGTGACTTCCCCATGCCCGTACCCAAGGGTCAAGGGGTTGATGACTAGCACCGATATGGACTACACAGCGGGTGCTGTCTGAGATATACCTGTACAATCATACATCAGGGGTATTCCTGTACATTTTCATATGCCATGAAGCTAAGAAAAATAATTTATTAATAGTAGAGTCATGCTATAAATCCAATACAACTTTCACGGACCCTCGTTTGGATATTCAAATAATAAAACCAATTATGTCTTACAAAATCCATAAACTAAGTTTTGCAAAATGTGAAATAAATAACAATTAACTTTGGAGCAGCTTCTAGCGAATGAGTTGATACTTGAAACATGTTAAAAAAGTACGGGTGAACACAAATGCCCACTAGGTGATCTCCATCTGCTCACCATCCAACAACATGAAATCTTAAGTATACATGATCGGTGTATACTTGTGCTAGGGTAATGTCCTATTCTATCACAGAAAGTTTACATTAAAGCACAAAATATGACATCACACACATTACATTTCATTCCTTAAAGATTCGTACCAGACAATTCAATCATCAATGGGACTCTCGCAACCAACTCCAAGGATCTCAGTCACTACCAGATGACTATATGTGGGATTTGCAGTGTCCCTAACGACAACCTGCCACATATGGGACCTGGGTTAACCAGCCACGTATGGGATCTACGGCCTCTTGCCACCATGTGTGAGACTCGCAGTTAACCCAACCAACTCCATCACCAAATCCACTCATATAATTAATAAACAGGATTTTCAATAGTCAATAATCAATACAACAACCCTAAAAATACTTAAATCACCAAATAAATAGTAACGCACCACAAAAGGATATATATATATATATATATATCAACACATTGATAATATTAGGCTGTAAATAATATTTTTCTTTCTTTTTAATATCAAATTAATAATATCACGCTACAAATTATATTTTCAAAGTTAATTTAATAATATCAAGCTCAAACGCTATATTTAACATATCAAATTATTAATATCAAGCTACCAATAATAATTTTAATATCAAACTATTAATATCAAGTCTCAAATAATATATATATATATATATTTCAATATTAAACTATCAATATTAAACGATAAATATTTTTTTCTATTGCCAAACTATCAATATTTAGTTATAAATAATATTTTTATTTACTAATAATGCATAAAGGTTTATGTTGTTCCCATGGTCCTTGTGGTTGTTAGTGTTGTCAACAAGATGTGAAAGCAGGTAAACGTACAGTCGAAGATCCATACTGGGTTGGATAACTTTATAGAGTGATGTCTTAGAGTGAGCTCGTAGAGGGAGTCTAACCATGTACTTTTAGGGTCGAAGATCCGGACCTTCAAAGACTCACAAGGTCAAAGATTAGCTGACTCGAAGATATGCAGGGTTGTAGATGATCAGACCATTTAGCTCGAAGCGCCTCTTACTCAAAGTTACGCAAGGTCGTAGACTCGTAG
This sequence comes from Taxillus chinensis, assembly GCA_023512835.1. NCBI lineage: Eukaryota > Viridiplantae > Streptophyta > Magnoliopsida > Santalales > Loranthaceae > Taxillus > Taxillus chinensis. The sequence continues at coordinate 49,303,987 of CM042085.1, forward strand.
ATTCATAGGTGTTGAACCCCATTTTGATCGGATTAGATCGCAATCGTACTCGGTGAAAGATCACATGACAAAGGACCACTTTGGGAGACCTTTAAATGCCCTAAGGTGAGCACTAAGTGATAGAGGATGAAATTTGGAAAACAATGCACTTAACCAAGCATAATTCTGAGCTAAAATGAATAAGTTATGACTAAAAGTCAAATCCGGAACATCATGGTCAAATCCGGAACATTGTGGTCAAATCCGCAGCTTTAATGATCCAGAACAGGCTTCAGCTCCTTATACCGCAACATCAGTAATCCAAAAAAAGGCTATAATGATGTAGAGTAAGGAATCCAAGTCTCCATTAGCACAGTATAAGGGATCCGAACCATCCCTTAACACGGAGTAAGGACTCACTGATGCGGAGTAAGGAATCCAAGTCTCCATTAGCACGACATAAGGGATCCGAGCCATCCCTTAACACGTAGTAAGGACTCACTGATGCGGAGTAAGGAATCCAAGTCTCCATTAACACGGAATAAGAGATCCAAGTCCTCAGGAAGGTGTTCCATGATATTGAAAGTTCTCTCAATCTGAGGTGGTTAAGCGGCGTGTCCTGCAGAGCGGTGGTATCAGATTGGAATACCTATTCCTTGGCACTCAGTAATGGTACCAGTATAGTGTGAGAGCTATCTGGAGAGTTGGAGGTTAAAAATAAGGAATTTGTTCCCTGATTTTAGTTTGCTTTAGGCTATGTCCTGACGTTTGTTGTCTGTATGGTTATGCTTTAAGCATGTATTGAGTGGAGGTTGTCGAGTGATAGGATCCCTACTGGGCTGTGGTTACTCACCCCTCCTGTTGTGTTTGTTTCAGGTGCTTACAGGAGCTAGGAGGTTCACCAAAGGTGGAGAACTTGTATGTGTTTATTTATTTTGTTGGACTATGAAAATTATGGTATAACCCTGGGGGGGAAAGAACATGTATGTATGTGTGTTTGCATTGTGATTTGAAATGAGATTTTCTGTATATATGTGATATGGTTTTAGGGACGGCACCCGTGCTAAGGTCCCTTTTTTGGTGTTCTTACCAACCCCTTGTCCCTTCGGGTGCGGGCATGGGAATTCACTACCCGGTTTCTGCGAGCCGAAAAGTCGGGGCATGACAGAGTCCATCCACATTCACCACCGGGATGGTTGGAGGAACATAGGCTTGGCTCAAAACCTTCATTAGTGTTTCTCGGTGAGGTTGAGAATCCATCATTAACGAGAGCAATGAGATGCGAGCCGATTGTTGACTTAGCTGATCCACAATGTTATACTCGCTTTGCTTCATGAGTTTTAGGAATTCAATTATCTCTTTTTCAGTGATTGGTGCTCCTTTCCTTGTTGCCTCTGGCATTAGCTCAATGTCTAATTCCATGGTGTTTTCCTTCCTTGCTTTATCCACCATCTCAAGGGCATAAGCCTTACCGCTCCTAGTTCTTTTCTCTGTTGCGGTAGCTCCATGGACTATTTCGCAACTGTAGTTCCATGGAACTGCCTTGTCTGTCTTATAGGAGAAAGGAGCAGGAACACCTATGGTGAGAGGTGCAATGCCATGAGGTAATTGTGGGATGTCGGTTCTCTCCTCCTTGTCTAACACGGGGTTGGTGACATGGATAGTGAGAGGCCTAATTCCATGTGGTAGTAACGAGGTTTCTGGAGTTTTAACGTTTAAGACAAGGGGTATTGGTACCCATGGTAATTTGTGTGAATTGTCTCCTTGGATCATGTGGCTTTGGTTGTCCGTCTCTCCTCTTGAGAATTCGATCATCCTCTGGTCCATGAGCTTTTGTACCATGCTAGTGAACTCACTACATTGTTCAATATCATGTCCCCGTGACATTTTGTGATGAACACATTGTTTCTCCAACTCTGTCCCCTTCTTTATCTTCAATGTGTCCGTAGCAAGTATATATCCATGTTCCTATAGCAAGTTCAACAAATAACTTTTCTCCATTTGTATTTGTAAAATCTTCTCTAGCCATCCTTCTATTGCTATATTAGTGACATCATGGGAATGTTTTGGGAGTGGATTACTGTTCACATTTGGCGTCCCAGTCAGTGCAGAAAAATCTAGCCACTTTACATCCTTTAAGGCCTGAACCTTCCCTTTGAATGTTATGCAGTTTTCGATATCATGTCCAGCTCCACCGGCATGATATTCACATCTAGCATCTGGTTTATACCAAGCCGGGAGAGGAGACCTTATTCTCCCAAGGGTGTAGAAAGTACCAGCCTTGCTTCTAGGAGCTTGGGGTATAATTCAGCATATGTCATTAGAATCGGGTTGAACTCTTGTCGTGGCCAACGAGGAGCCTAATTCACTCCTGTATATTAAGTCTGGGCCCTTGGTTGCCCCTATCCTTGGAATGCGGGTCTCGGTCCGTCTGGAGCTAACGCCCTTGGTTGCTCTTGGTATGGTGCTCTCGGTTGAAATGGGTTTGGTGCCATTAGATATGGAAATGGAACCCCTCCTTGTGGTAAATAGGGAGTGAATTGGGGAGCAGGAGCAGGTACAGCATAGGCAGCTACCGGTGACCCTCTATAGCACCCTGGTGCTTGGTAGAATGTTGGTTGTATTGGCGGGTGTGATTGGTATACCAGGTTAGTCTCATTTTCCTTCTTCTTTGGTGGCGGTTGAAACCGTTTTGATGCCTCAGCCGCATCACCCTTTAGCTTTCCTCCTTTAATTCCACTTTCTACATGTTCACTGGATGCAACCAAGTCTGCAAAGCTGCTGGAGACGTTACCGATCAACTTCTCGTAGTAGACGCCTCTTAGTGTGTTGATAAAAAGAGTAGTGAGTTCTCTTTCTGTAAGGGGAGCTTAGACCTCCGCAGCAGTCTCTCTCCATCTCCGTGCATAATCCTTGAAACTTTTGTCGGACCCCTTTTCCAAGGACTGCAGGGTCAGTCGGTCTAGCGCTAGCTCGGTGACGTGTCTGTATTGAGCCAAGAAGGATGTGGCCAATTCTTTCCAAGTCTTGATACAGTTGCCATCTAACTGAAAGTACTAGCGGAGGGATGCCCCAGTTAGGCTTTCCTGGAAACAACGCATAAACAACTTATTTTCGCCTGCATAGGCTGCCATCTTTTGACAATACATGGCTAGGTGTGTCCTCGGACAACGGGTCCCATTGAACCTCTCAAACTCTGGCATCTTGAATTTCGGTGGCAGCACCACTCCAGGGACTAAGCATTAGTCTTGTGGGCTAATCATGGAATAGCTGTCGATGCCTTCTACAGCTTTCAATCTTTCCTCCAGTCGTCTCAGAGTAGGAGACTCAACATTCTCCTTAGAAGCTGGGGAACCCACTACTTCCATTATATTTCCTGTTGCGGGCATAGTGAAATGAGTTTGATTTGGAGTATGGGGTTGTGTCATGGCAGGCTGACATGTGGGTGCCTGACTTGGACCCAGATTAGGTGGCAGAACTGCCTCCTGGCCCTATTCTTGTTAGTGATTTGGGGTTTCTCTTGCCAAGATTCTTTCTCTTTCTTCAGTCAGTTTGGTGAGCATGTCCATCATCAAAGCCATTTGCCCCTACAGGGCTTGTTGTGATTGTTCTAAACCCATGAGTCTGTTCTCTACTTCATCTGCCATTGGTTGTGAATGTGATACCTGATTGTGGCGAGATCTGAGATTGTAAGAGTGCACAATCCTAGAGAAAGGCTGCTACCCACCTGGGTACAAGGGAATTTTTATTTGATTTTTCCTTCGATATTGTAAGTCCCAAAGTGAGTCTAGAGGGGGGGGGGGTGAATAGACTTTCTTCGTTGGCGGAAGCTAGACTGTTAGCTGGTTTTGGATTCCTCTACAAATGACTATGATGGAAGTATTTATGGAGTAGACAACAGCAGTGTTGTGAGCGATAACGTGAGTGATGATGAACTATCAGACAAAACTGAGATGAGAGTAAATGCTCTTTTCTCCACAGATCTCAGTTATGAAAGTGATGGTTTATGATAGATTGATGTGTGGAAAACAACACAGAGATTAGACTTAATGGAAGTGCTAGATCTTTAATGAACAAAAGGTTCTTGAATAATCAGATGGATTACTCTAGTTCTTGGTTCAACGCGGTGCACAACACTTAGAAGGATTCTCACCGAGTCTCTCTCTCTTTCGTTGGAACATCTATTTTTGGTTTTGCAAAGGATTATTTATTTCAAGTGTGTCAGAACTATTATCTTGTGTTCTGTATGTTTCCTTCTTTTTAGAGAGAGGTTAAACTCTTGATTTTGTCGTTAAGTGTGTGAGAGATATATTTTTAAGATTAAAGTGCATGTGCGCCGTGTTGTCCATCCTGACAGACTGTCTTGCCGCCACTGAAAATGCGGAATGTCAGGGGATGGGTTGATCTGCTCTGATTTGGAGATCAGATGCCCATACCGCGTGTTTGGCATGCAGTCGATCTTGGCCGTTCATCCATAGATGGTAGTTGGCAGCAATTAATGTGTCATTAAATGCGCTCAACTGCTCGGGACGGCACAGGTTTGCTGTACAAACCCTAGCTGATGATATCACTAAGTGGCTATGTTTAGGGTTGTAAGTCTGCCTCGGAGGTAGATGCCTCGTAGGTTTTGTTGGATCAAACCCAGAATTTGGATAATGCTAATAAAGCCTTATGTAATTTGATCTGAGATCTTTTGTGTTTATTTGATCATTGCAGAAGATATGTTACTAATCCAGAGATGCACTCGTGAGAGCAAAGCTAAGGACAGGATACATAATCCTGATCCGGACAAGAGTGAGTGTCGTCAAACACTTGGTAAATAACCAAGTCACAAATACATACGGAATAAGGAACATTCGTGCGGACTAAGAACTTAAAGGCTACGGATTGCTGAATATGTTCCTAAGTACCTCAAACGGACTAAGTCAAACTAATGCGGAGTAAGAGTCTTGGTCAACGAGGTCGCACGAAGCAAAAGGATTGAAATGGAGTTAAATAGTTAAGTCTTCCCCTCAAGCGAACTAAAGTGAAGAAGACACGGAGTAAGGCATCCGAGTCTTTCATACATGCTGAGTAAGGAAGTATTGATGCGGAATAAGGATCCGAGTCTTTATTCGCACGGAGTAAGGAAATTAGATGCGGAGTAAGGAATCCGGATATCTTACTCGCCTGGAGTAAGGAACTTACATACGGAGTAAGGAACTTACATACGGAGTAAGGAACTTACATGCGGAGTAAGAAAGTGCTGATACGGAATAAGTCATCCGACTTTTCAAGACTCGCCCGGTGTAAGGAACTTACATACGGAGTAAGGAACTTACATGCGGAGTAAGAAAGCGCTGTCACGGACTAAGGATTCCAGTACTAAATAGATACGGAGTAAGCAACCACTGACACGGAGTAAGGTTCCGAGCTTCATTAGCAACGGAGTAAGGAAAATTACACCGGACCAAGAAGACACTACTTCAACTCACCGCATTTAAAGTTATCAGCTCGTGGCGTCCCAATGTAAGACAAACTTATTGAATACCTGAAGAATCTTACACGTGGATCACCCGGATATGTGGACACAACCTCAATTGTATTTGGGAACTCACAAATGCACTTATATTCTTCAAACCCAAGATCTTGTGCTCCAGCCGCAGTAGTCAAGACAGAGAGATTACCGAGGAACAGTTAGTGCTGAACGCATTCCGGAACTTCAAGTTCCGAGGTTGTCTCTTAGGAACGTTTGTATAGATATCCATACTTGTATATGTAAGAAGCGGGGCAAAAAGGAGAGTGAATTAGCCTGAATTAATTCTGTGCATGTACAAGAGCTCAAAGATACAAACTAGGCTAGAGTGTGAATCCCTTTTGTAAAACAGAGTGTAAGAGAGTTGCTTCTATTTTTGTTGTAATTATCTATTGATAATAAAACAAAATACTTCCACTATCTAGTTATCTTCCGCAGTGATTCTTTCACTTAACTAGATTAGTGCTGTGCCTTAAAAGAATAAAAGAGTTTCGATAAGAGCCTATTCACCCCCCCCCCCCCCTTTAGGCTCCAAGGGACCATCAAGTGGTATCAGAGCAGTCTATTTGTTCAAAAGTAGAGATCCCACTCTTTTACTCTAAGCAATGGCCGAAGAAAGTAGTATGTTATTCAACACTCGCCTTAACTCCGGAGTGCACAAGAGCCCATCCCAAATCGAAGCAGCAGTGAAAACGTCGACCCACCTCAACCTGCTACTGCTGCCGCTCCTCAACCACGGAGTTCTGGTTTTACTCTGACGAAACCGCCCAAATTCACACCTGAACTTTTCTCCCAGTGGAAAGCTCGCATGAAGATGTTTATGGTATGCCATGATCATCTCATGTGGCCATGTCTTCATCAGGAGATCCCAATTCCGATGACTATTAGAGAACATGGAGTGAGGAGGCCAAAGACGGATGCCAAACTTACCAACGATGAAAGAGCCTGGCAGTGCGCTAGTGAAAAGGCTCTAGCTTATGTTACATCGTCTTTGGATTCCGAGGCTTTCACGGACGTCCAGGGCTGCACGTCAGTAAAAGCTGTTTGGGATAAACTGACAATCCTCTATGAGGGGAGTCAGTCCCAAATGCAAAATGTGATATGTGCTCTCAGACAGAATTTTGAGAGTTTCAATCACAAACCTGGCGAATCCCTAGAAAGCATCTATCGGAGATTCGGCAAGCTCATTCTAGAGCTAAAAACTGTCAATGAGCACTACACTCAGTCTCAAATTAATGACAAGTTCTTTTGATCCTTGCCGGATCGCTACTACTCCAAGCAGCTCCAGATGCAAGCTGACAAAAACTGGCCATTCACTGCCCTTGAGGAAATCTACGGAGAGCTTCGGACTCATGAGGTCAGATTCAAATACTCTGCCCATGATGAGAAGATAGCTCGGAAAGAAAAGGGAGTAACTCTCAAAGCTACAGAATGCACCAGTAATCATCTGGAGGATGATACGGATGAGTCAAAAAATTCTGACTCAGACGTGGAAGAGGAAATAGCTCTTCTTGTCAAATCCTTCGAACGATTCCTTCGGAAAAGTAGAAAAGGATTCAGAAGAGGCTCCTCATCATCCAGAAGGAAGGAACGATCGGAGTCAAGCTCCCAAGAATGCTTTAACTGTGGGAAAACCAGTCACTGGGCCAAGGAATGCAGATCTAAATCTAAGACGGCAGAGAAAAGTGACAAGGTTACACCCCGACGTTCCACCTCGGACAACAAGAAGAACAAGAGGAAGGCGTTCGTGACAAAGTACGTCAGTGGCTCGGAAGAAGAGGAGGAATCCTCGGATGATGAGCCAACTCCTAAGCCGAACGTCTGTCTCATGGCAAATACTGAGGTATCTTCTATCTCTGAGCTCATGAGTAAATTAGAATCTCTTACTACTACATGCGATCATGAAAAGAATGAGAGACTAATAATTACTCAAATGTACAAAGATATGGAAAGTCAGAACAAACGTCTTGAATTTACTATTACTAGACTAGAAAAGGACATCGCTGACTTCAGGGGAAAAGAAGCTTGGTATCACGATCTAAGAGCTGAAAATCATCTGTTAAATACCAATCTTTCTGGCCTAAAAGTTATAGTAAAAAGACTCGAAAATGAACTTGAACAGGAAAGGGAAATAAATCGTAAGTGGCTTAAATCCGGGGAAATAGCCTCTACATTTAGGACTGATCCAGATAACATTCGAGTCAAACCTGACCTAGGCTCCGAATCACCAAACTCCAATACTCAAGCTAATGAGTGTCCTCCAGATTTCACTCCAAAACAAACCAACTTATATCCTGTTAGTACATCTAAACCGTTGGATGGTTTCATTTCAGGTGGCACCATAGTTTATGACTGTGGAGTTGAGGCTGTTACTGTAGTTCCCGAAGCAGTAGCACCCGTAACTAATGATGAAGGGAAGGCTGCTGCAGTTAAAGCCAAAACTGTAGCACCCAAAAAGAAAGGAAAGGCTAAGGCTGACGCATTTAGGGCCAAGAGAGCATCACCCAACCGCAATGGATTAGGCCACAGGGAACAGAGTAGAAAGTCTGTAAAATCTAAGAGACTTGTATCCCCTGTTTGTACTTCACATTATAGTGTCTGTTCCATCTGTAGGGAAATGGGTCCTTATCACTATGAATGTTGGAGTCTATCTAATAGCTGGCTTTGTAATCAATTTCAATCCAATAAAGATCAGTTTTATAAAAGGGGTTCTTCGAGCAAAACAAAATCTAAATCTAAAAGGAGTGTCTCTCCCAAGAAAACCCAAATAAAAGAAGCAGTTGAAACTAACAAGTTAATGTCAACTTGGAAAGCTAAAAGTCCTAGCAAACTCAAATCCGGAACTGTTGACAATACTGCTGCATTCTCTAACCGCCTGAAACAAGTTTGGGCACCAAAAGTGTAAACGTTGTCTTTCAGGAGCATCTCTGGAATGCATTGCCGGATCACTTGAAGTTAAAGATCAATCAAAGCAAGTGGATCCTCGATAGTGGATGCTCCGGACATATGACGGGTGATCAGACTCTGCTCGTAGAAGTTAATGAAAAACGAGGTCCATCCGTTTCATATGGTGACAACAGCAAAGGTAAGACTGTCGCGTATGGCACTCTAACAAACGGCTGTGTATCAATCACTAAAGTTGCACTAGTCGAAGGTTTGAAGCATAATTTGCTAAGTGTCAGTAATCTATGTGACAAAGGATTTCCTTGTTTCCTTTATGTCCAACTCCTGTACAAGAAGAGACAACTTATCCAGGAGATATTAAGTTATCCGGATCAAGAGATGGGGACATATACTCAGTGGTCTTAAGAAATAATTCTTCTGACCCTGTATGCTTCCTCACTAAAGCTTCAGATGAAGATAGTTGGTTATGGCACAAGTGATGCGCGCATTTAAACTTTAAGACTTTGTCTAAGTTAGCGTCACTTGATCTTGTCACTGGTCTACCTAAACTCAAGTTCTCCAGAGACACTCTCTATCGAGAATGCCAATTTGGCAAACAGACCAAACACAGCTTTAAGAGCAAATCAGTTAACTCAATAACTGCTCCTCTACAACTTCTTCATATGGACCTTTGTGGTCCTATATCTGTTCCATCACTAGCTGGTGCGAGATATACCCTTGTGGTTATCGATGATTTCACCAGATACACATGGGTGATGTTCCTGAAATCCAAGGATCAAACTTTTAAGCATCTAGTAGATCTCTTCAACTGGATAAGCAACTCACAAGGACTGAGCATTAAATGCATCAGGAGTGATCATCGTACAGAATTTGATTTTTCAGAAATGAGATCATATTGTTCTGAACAGGGCATACATCATGACTTCTCTGCTCCCAGAACCCCACAACAAAATGGGGTAGCTGAGCGCAAGAATCGTACTTTAGTTGAAGCTGGTAGATCCATGTTAGCAGGGGCAACGCTTCCTCTCGCCTATGGGTCAAGCTGTGTCCACTGCCTGCTATGCTCAGAACAGAACTCTAATAAATAAATCTACCATGAAAACACCCTATGAGATGTGGAGAGGACGAAAACCTTCAATTTCACATCTCAGAACTTTTGGGTGTACTTGCTATATACTGATAAATAGCAAAGAGACCCGGAATAAATTTGAATCAAAATCTGATGATGGGATTTTTGTCGGGTACTCACTACATAGCAAGGCTTATCGGGTCTTCAATAGAAAATTTTTTAAAGTTGAAGAATCTATCCATGTGACTTTTGATGAAGCTAATCTTGATTGGTCAAAAGTCGGTTCTTCAAGTTCTAATGTGCAGGACATGGACAGTAACGTCGATTATTCGAAGTTTATGAATGTTCCTGTTACACATCCTGACCAATCACGTGGCATCAGCGAGACACAATGAAATTGTATGGATGATGCTACAGATGACTCGAACTCCGGACTACCATTTAGCTTCGGACATACTCCTACGGATACCCAAAATTCTGGAGCACCTTCAAGTCCGTCTGGACCAGTCAACACTGAAAGAAACAGTGTTGAAGAACCATCTAGTTCAACCGTACCTTCTAATGCGGAAACAACTAGTCCGGGCGAAGCTCAACCAGCGGATATTTCTGAACCACCTAATCTGGAAGAGCTTCAAATTGCTCAAGATCATCCATCACATGCACAGAATTATAGATAGACTCGAAACCATCCTTCAGATCAAGTGATTGGTGATCCTACTGTTGGTGTAAGAACAAGAGCAGTCACCTCTAACATGAGTCTTTACTCGTGTTTTCTATCTCAAATAGAACCAAAGGTGGTAGATGAAGCTCTTCAGGATTCAAATTGGATAGAAGCCATGCAAGAAGAGCTGAATCAATTTAAGAGAAACAATGTGTGGACATTGGTACCCAGGCCTAAGTCTCAGCAAGTTATTGGAGTTAAATTGGTGTTCCGGAACAAGCTTGATACAGATGGAATAGTAATCCGGAACAAAGCTAGACTGGTAGCGAAAGGATATCGTCAAGAAGAAGGCATAGACTATGATGAGACCTTTGCTCCAGTAGCAAGACTTGAGGCAATTCGAATGTTTCTGGCGTATGCTTCATATGAAAACTTCATAGTTTATCAAATGGATGTCAAGAGTGCATTCCTGAATGGAGATCTTCAAGAGGAGGTTTACGTAGAACAACCTCCCGGTTTCATTGAACCTAAAGCTGGACATCTAGTCTATAAACTTCAGAAAGCTTTATATGGTTTGAAGCAAGCTCCAAGAGCCTGGTACGACACAATCGTCGAATTTCCTACTTGCACACAACTTCCAAAAAAGGAAGATTGACACCACCCTATTTCTACGAAAAGAGAATGGACACACTCTAATCGTACAGATATACGTGGATGATATCATTTTCGGATCAACGAATCCGAAGCTTTGTGAAGAGTTTGCTAAGTTGATGATAGGCAAGTTTGAGATGAGCATGATGGGAGAACTTAAAGGATAAGTGCGGAGTAAGGAAACTAGATGCGGAGTAAAGAAACCAGATGCGGAGTAAGGAATCCGGACTTATTACTCGCCCGGAGTAAGGAACTTACATACGGAGTAAGGAACTTACATACGGAGTAAGGAACTTACATACGGAGTAAGGAACTTACATACGGAGTAAGGAACTTACATGCGGAGTAAGGAACTTACATACGGAGTAAGGAACTTACATACGGAGTAAGGAACTTACATGCGGAGTAAGGAACTTACATGCGGAGTAAGGAACTTACATGCGGAGTAAGGAACTTACATGCGGAGTAAGGAAGCGCTGACACGGACTAAGGATTCCAGTACTGAATAGATACGGAGTAAGCAACCACTGACACGGAGTAAGGTTCCGAGCTTCATTAACTACGGAGTAAGGAAAATTACACCGGACCAAGAAGACACTGCTCCAACAAAACCGCATTTAAAGTTATCAGCTCGTGATGTCCCGATGTAAGACGAATGCATTTAGAACAAGAAGAATCTTACACGTGGATCATCCGGATATGTGGACACAACCTTAATTGTATCTCGGAACTCACAAAGACACTTATACTCTTCAAATCCAAGATCTTGAGCTCCACAATCCGCAGCAGTCAAGGCAGACAGATTACCGAGGGATAGTTAGTGCGGAACGCATTCCGGAACTTCAAGTTCCAAGGTTGTCTCTTAGGAATGTTTTGTATAAATATTCATACTTATACTTCATGTAGACAAGAGTGCTCAGGCGGGTAAAAAGTGAAAAGGAACTTGGCTAGAGTGTGAGTTCATTTTTTGTAAACAGAGTGTAAGAGAGTGTTTGCTTCTATTTTGTTGTAATCACCTTGTGATAATAAAACAAAATACTTCCACTATCTGGTTATCTTCCCAGTGATTCTATCACTTAAACTAGATAAGTCTTTGTGTCTTGAGAGAAAAGAAAGAGTTCAAATAAGAGCCTATTCACCCCCCCCCCTTTAGGCTCCAAGGGACCATCATAATCATATGATCTTATCCACAGTTTAGCATACATTCACAGCAAATGCAACTAGTGCCCTAATGCCAATGCATGCAAATCCTACCACAAGACTGGACTACCCTAAGTACACCTTGGAGGCTCAAAGAGGACCATGTTGATCAGGCATGTCCCTCCAGGCTCCTCCAAAGGACTTAGGATAACCAGGTCCGCCCACTACCCTAGGCCAACTAGACCATGCTCTGATACCATATTATCACGCCCCGGATTTCCAACCCAAGGAAACCGGTACGTGACTCCCCTTGTACCCACACGGAGGGCAAAGGGGTTAGGATGCAAACCCCAAATTTAACATTTTAAACATCCACAACACATTTCAAGAAAGTAATGTCCATAAAAGTAATCCACAATCCAAACCAGTCTTTATTACAACAAAATCCTTTCCAATCCATCCCCACTGGGGTTACATCAATTCCCATAAAAAAAATAACATAAATGGAAGAATAAATAAGGTCTTCCACCTTGGTGTATCCACCTAACGCCTGTAAGTCCCTGGAAAACAAGCAAACACAGTAGGAGGGGTGAGCAACCACAGCTCAGTAGGGATCAAGTCTCCCCAACCCTTCCCATGTTCCTAGCGGCTACATGCATGTGCACAGGTGTAGTGATGTGGCAGTATGAGAAAAAGAGTAAAACATTCCACACAAGTGGGTGTAACCCCAGCCCCAGTCACACTGGCTAACAAACATCTCAAGCAAGTAATTTAACCGCCTCTTCAGGCCACTGATTTAACCGCCTCTCAGGCAAAGTAGTTTAACCTCCTCTTTAGGCCAGATACCACAGTCATGCACACAACACACACTACGGCCACTTAAGCATAAAACCAAACACTTGGTGTGCACCCATTCACAAGTGCACAAACCCAGTCATTCAGGCAATAGAACAAACACCCAGCATGCATATATACACCAAATCACAAGTCCAGCCACACAGACATATTACCAAACACGTAATGGGCATATACACACAGCTATGTTCACACAGGCATTTCATCGAACATATAGCATGTAACAACAGAATCACACCAAAATGCCATTGAAGGCCAACATCCATATAGGAGATCACACCTATATGGATTACATATGTATATATAAACAATTATAATCCATAGTTTACCCTAGAACCCTAGGACAGAGGAGGATTTAGGAAGAACAGAACCCCTACCTCAAGTAAGACGCAACAACACGGCAATAGTCTGATCCCACGCCGAACGCCGTCCACCCACGAGACTCTGACCACCCACGCAAGACGCCCGGCAGCAACCAGGAGCTCTCCTTCCCTCTCTCTCTCTCTCTCTCTCTCTCTCTCTCTCTCTGCGACGGCTGGTGGAGCAACAAACCTTAAACCTAAAACAGAGGGGCTTCTCCTCCTTATATAGACAACACAACATCAAAACGACGTAGTTTTAATTAAGTGAATCCCAGCATCAAAACGACGTAGTTTTGATGGAACAAGCTATGACCTTCCCACATCCATATACACCAAAATATTCACAATTCCAACATGGTCCTTTGGGAAGAGATGATTAGAATGACAAAACTAAGGTAACCATGCAAAAACATGCCTGCATGCCAATTTGAACGCCAATTCCCCAATTGACGTGCAGCTCCAAATGCACTCAAACTTCACCCCAAGCCTCCTTGCATCTTGTAGAGGTCTAGGAAGCAAAAATATGCTTGCACGTGAAATGGGTGAATTCACGTGCAGCTCCAAATGCTCTAAAATTTCTGTGGTAGATAGAGGACCTCATTCTAAGAAACTTTTGTTCTTGCACGCCAATTGTTTGAGGCCATCTACTAGGTCAAAAGTGAGCTCCAAGATCAGCCAAAACAGCTTAAAACCGCCTGTATACGCATAGCATCTTCCTAGGGCATAAAGGTACGTTATCACTTGTCACATGCACCTCCCAAAAGTCCCCTCTTGGGCTCATCTCTTACCTCAAACTTGTGCACCAACATCCAAGGTGTTTGTGGTTAACTTCATACACACGGGTTACACACGGGTCATTACAGGAACAGCTGTCAAGCCCCGGATTTCCAACTCGAAGAAACCGATTCATGACTTTCCTTTACCCACTTGGTGGGCAAGGAAGATCCTCCTTTTTTTTGCTCCCACGCTAGACGTCGTCCACCCACGCGAGTCACCCCAGTAGCAACGATCAGGAGCTCTCTCTCTCTCTCTCTCTCTCTCTCTCTCTCTCTCTCTCTGCTGCGACGGCTGTGGCGGCTGGCAATAAAAACCCTAAACCTAAAACAAAGAGAGCTCCTCCTCCTTATATAGACCTCACTTATCAAAACGACGTAGTTTTGATAAGTGAACCCCAACATCAAAACGACATAGTTTTGATAAATGAATCCCATCATTAAAACGATGTAGTTTTGATAAATGAATCTCATCATCAAAATGACGTAGTTTTTATAAATGAACCCTAACATCAAAATGACATAGTTTTGATAAAAGAAACATGTAAAAAACCTTCCTGCTTCCACACAGGACAAAATACCCACAATTCGAATATGGTTCTTTAGGAAAAGATTATCAGCATAACAAAATGAAGAAGACGATGCAAAAACATGGTTGCACGTGACAAAGGCCATTGTCACGTGCGAGCTCCAAATGGCTTAAGATTTTGCCACAAGCTTTATAACTTAGTTTGGAAGGCTCCCATGCAAAAACAACACTGCACGTGACAAAGCCATTGTTGTGTGCAACCTCAATATGCTCCCTCTTGAGCTCATCTTTTGCCTTATGCTTGCTTATCTATATAAAAAGTGATCTAGCCAATGTGTGTGAAAAGAAAACTCCAAAAAACTTGACAATTGCCACTCAAAAGGCATAACGGTGACTAACTCCTCACATTCCAAAACATGGGTCATTACATCCTCTCCCCCTTAAGACTTTTCGTCCTCGAAAGGAGACAACATGCCACTAGAACCACAAGAAATAACAAATACATGCAACCCATTATGCAAAACCGAAAGCCACAACACAAATGGATCATACACCGCACACAGTACATAACTGGACATACGTCCACAAACGCAATAGAGGACCACCACAATGCATATAACACATATCCGCATCAAATACACACCTCAAATACAAGTTAATGTCTAAAAAGGACAATACACACATAAAACCGCATCACTATCGCTTGGCCAAAAGCCACCTCCCACCCTCAAGCTTGTTCGTCCTCGAGCAACTCCGAGTGCTGCTCACGCATCATGGACTCACATTCCCATGTCTACTCCGCAAGATGTGTCATCCTCGAGAAGACAATACACCTTCTATAATGCACATGCGAATGCACATCGCCCACAACCATTCACATACCCGCGACTGAGGATATCACACAACCACACACATGAAGGCACGTACCCACAAACCCAATATAACACAAAATGATAAGGAAACACATATTCTAATCTCACAAACAATCCATGTCCTCCTCACCTAACACATTTATACTCCCATCCCCAATGCGTTTAACCAATCACATAGGTAGGTCACAGACCAACTCACAGCACAAACACTACTACAAGGAAGAACACCACAAACAAAACTCCTCCAGAAAATGAAGCTTAAACGTTCCACTGCCCATTCGCAAACACCATACAGACTCTTCCATTGGGAGTTGGGAGTTTCCTCATAACCCTCCCACCGTCGGACTTTTTGTCCTCAAAAAGAGAAGCCAAACAGCAAACACCACAATGAGATCAAAGCAACACATACTGCATTAATTATTACAAACATTGTTAGTAATTTCCAAATGAGTACCTCCATTTATCCAACATGAACGTAATACTCATGAGCATATGAAGATACCAAACAATAACCCACCACTCAGATTTGTTGTCAACTGACACCAACAATTTACAACGCAACCACACCCCATATGTAGACCTTGCCCTTACAGCAAGCACAATGAGGTCACAATGAAACGTAAACAAACAAGATAAAGAGCGTTATGCAAACCACAATCACATTCCCACACAGGGAGATCACCATAGAAGCACCATCATCACTGCTAAAACTGCCTCACTCTATTGCGAAACATGCGTGGGGCTCTGAGGAACACATCCTTAATCAAAGAACATTGGAACCCAACCAACGCCAATGGTGACTCAAAATGACTTACAATCCAGGACACAACAATATTAGGATGGAGTTTGCCCTCAACCATTTGGTCACAGTCAATATGACGCCCAATGGAGTCCAAGGATTAACTCAAAATAACAAATTCAGTACCATACACAACCACAGCAAGACCAAAATCCACCATCGGGCTATCACCAGTCACTGACTTTGAGAATCTACTAAAGAATTCCATGAACCAAAATGCCACACAAATAACGCCTCTCGAACACTTTGTACTAGCATCCTTGATCACGGTCAAATAAGAATCCACCAAGGTCCCACATAGCCTTCACATTAACTGAGGCTTACATTATAGCCCAAGAGATAACGCCTTACCGAGTTGGCAGACACCATACGCAATAAAGTGTGACTTCTCCTCTGACATTGGTTAAGTATAAATAACACAGCTCTCTCCGATTAGGAAAATCCTCCTGCCTGTAACAAGACAATTGATACCTCTGTGCCGCCACTCGCAGGTCACAAAGGAATCCTTTGCCTCCATGACATACTCCACCTCATGGCCCACCAACTCCCCTATGCCAACCATTGCGTTCTATCTCAACACACCAACAAAACACTCAAATTGACCAAGAAATACTCAGGCTCTAGCCGCAGCTTAATGTGGTCACTACAATTCCTCCGGGTAGGCACAAGAAACAAGATGTAATGACCCGTGTTTGGGGTTCAAGGAGATAGCCATGGGAGGGAAGACACATCGAGGGATGTGACTATTGTCATCACTGGTTTTCGTCCGGGCCCTTTTGGGGTGGGCACAAACTAAACCAATAGTGAGAAATTTAGAGTCGCCACCAACTGTTTTTTGGGGTACAGTTGGATACCCTCTACTTTGAGTAGTTTAAGGTGTGGTCTGTGTTATCAGAGAAGGGTTCGGGAGTTGGTTACGTGTAGGGAAGGATTAGCACCCCTACAGCGCCCTTTCGGTATCTATTTTCGGAAGAGGAGGTTTTTATTTATTTTTACTGTTGTAATTGGGTCAAGGCACTATGGTTTTCCTAGAAAGTCTATACTTTTATTTTACTAAGTTATTTGTTAAAGTTATGGTTAAAATTGTTTTACCTTAAATTTCTAAAGGAAATCCTAAATGTTTTGTTTTTTTTGTTTTTTTGTTTTTTTTGTTTTTGTTGTTGTTTTAAATGGAACATGAAATCTTTTTGGTGTTTGGCTTTTTTTTAATTTATGACATTCGATTTCCTTATCTAAAGTGAACCCACAAATGGATAAGTCTAAATGATGCATGTGAGTGGAGGGGTTTTAATTTTTGTTGTTGTTGTGGTTGTAAAAGGACACGTTTATTCATTTTTGGTTTTTTTTTAACTAAGCCTTTTTGTTATTTTTATTATTTTTGTTTTATTTTTGGTATTGAAAAACGTACTTGATAAATCTAAGAACGCTATACTTATCACTATCATTTTTATTTATGTTATATTGCATTTATTATTTTGTATTAGAAAACATACCCAAAAACATACCCGAAATATTTTGTAATACTCTTCCTTTTTGTTTTGTTTTGTTTTGTTTTGTTTGTGTTTTTTTTTTTTTTTGGAAAACATGCCTAAAACATCAAAAAAAAAATCTATGCTATATTATATTTATGTAAATTAAAAAAATTACATCTTTATTTTTTTTATATTGGAAAACTAACATAATAACACAAAAAAATATTTATATCACTTTATTCTATTTATGTGAATTAAAAAAATGTTTTTACATCTTTTTTTTATATTGAAAAACTAACATAATAACACCAAAAAATATTTATATCACTATATTCTATTTATGTGAATTTAAAAAAAATATTTTTACATCTTTTGCTTTTGTTATTTGGAAACTGACATAATAACACAAAAAAATATTCATATCACTATATTCTATTTATGTGAATTTAAAAAAACGTTTTTACATCTTTTGCTTTTGTTATTGGAAGACATACCTAATAACTAAACCCAAAAATTAAACAATTATGTGGTGTGTGTATCAGAATACTAAATACAATCCCTTCTCTTCTTCTTTTTTTGTCTCTCTCTTTTTTGTTTTTTCTTTTTGTTTTTTGCTTTTTTTTTTTGCTTTTTACATATTACAATTACATACAACAAAATAAACAAACAAAAGTAAAAAAATACAACAAGAAGAGAAAAAAAGAAAGAAACAAAAATACAAAGAGATAAAAATAATATTACAGCGCCTAAACAAAAAAGAAACACAAATAACAAAAAAAAATGAAATTTAGCAATATAGAACAAAATAAACAATAATAAAAGGGTAGCGGAACCGACTTTATCGATCTTGACAGCGGCACCACGTCCGAGCTATCCTATGGGCGTCGGTAGCGTTGAAAGAAACTCCGAGTCCGGTGGAAAACTGTGAACTCACCTTATGCAATGTGCCGGAGCTTGGCCGGAACTTGAAATTGACGCCGGAGACGGATCGGAACTTGGGAGGGATTGGAGATGATTGGATTTAATTTATTGCTGTAAAGGAAGGGAGATATGTAATGATTTTTGGGGTTTTTTTTTGTTTGAAGATTGAAAAATGAGATAGAGGATGATTTTTTTTTGAGAATTTTGGTAGGATTTTTTTGGGATGAAAAATAATATTTTTTTTATTTGTGTTTTGGGAAAGGAGAGTGGAGAGGAAGGAAGAGAGAGTAGGCTTTTTTTTTGGGAAAATTCGTGGGATTTTTGGGATGGAAAATGAGGTTCATGATTTGGGTTTTGGGAAGAAAAATGAAGAGAAAGGAAGAGGGAAAGTGGCTTTTTTGGGGGGAAAATTCGCTTTTTTTGGGATGAAAAATGAGGGGTATTTATAGTTAAGGAAGAAGAAGAGAAGAGGAGAAAAAAAACTGTCGGCAATACTGTTCATGAACAGTATACGGGTACTGTTCATGAATAGTACCCAAATTTGAATTATTATTTTTTTATTCTGATTTTGTTTTTTTTCTTAAAACAAAATACAAAAAAACAAAAAAACAAACATGTCAAAATTTATTATTATTTATTAATTAATTAATAATTTTTTATTTTTATTTTTTTAAAAAAGTTTTTTTTAGTTTTAAATTTATATATTTTTGGGCCTGTGAATAGTACACGGGTACTGTTCACATGTGGGGTTTTTTTTAGTATTAGTTTTTAATTATGATTTTTTGGGGCTATGAACAGTATGCGAGTACTGTTCATACGTTTTTTTAAGTTTTTTAGTATTAGTTTTAATTAAGATTTTTTGGGGCTGTGAACAGTATGTGTACTGTTCACACGTGGGGTTTTTTTTTACAAGAAAAGTTTTTTAGTATAGTTTTTATTAATATTTTTTGGGTTGTGAACAATACGCGGGTACTGTTCACACGTGTTTTTTTTAAAATAGCCAATATATATCAAAATTCTCACAATGACGAGAGGATCATGATGGTGTGGTTTGTGACCTGATTTGGAGTGCGGTTTTGCAAGTCAATTATCATTTAACCGACATTAGCGGTCTGAACACTGTTTTGACCATAACTTCGTCATTTGACCTCAAAATTGAGTGTGGTCGGAGGTGTTGATTCTCAAATTTGATTTTCCATCACCTGTGACTGTCTCTTTCCCACCCTTTATCTTAATGGTTACGCCTCTTTATTTTCTATACAAAGTCAATGACAGATATGGAATAATAAATATATATGTCTAACCCGGACAAAATGGGGTCCAACAGCTGCCCCTCTTTGTGCATTGTTTGTATACAAACATTGTACAAAGATAAAAGGGAGTCATTTTGGACGGGTTGGAGTGCTTACCTGATTTACCAAATGCTAAAGCAGAAGGAGAGTGGGACGTCGTGTCTCTCTCCAAGCATGACAAGGGGTTTCTCAGGCCGGTGAATTTTGGACAATTTTGAGGAGGCATTTAAGGCCTAACAGAGTTGGAAAAGGTATCCAAGGCCTAACAAGAATTGAAAAGGCATCCAAGGCCTATCAGGAATTGAAAAGGCCTCCCAGGCCTAATAAGAATTGAAAAGGCATCCAAGGCCTCAGAGGAATTGAAATAGGCATCCATGGCCTAACAGAAAAGGAAAAGGCATCCAAGGCCCATTAGAAAGGGAAAAGGCATCCAAGGCCCAACAGAAAGGGAAAAGGCATCCAAGGCCCAACAGAAAGGGAAAGGGCATCCAAGGCCCAACAGAAAGGGAAAAGGCATCCAAGGCCCAACAGAAAGGGAAAAGGCATCCAAGGCCTAACAGAATTTGAAAAGGTTCGTAGAGGCAAGAATATTGCCGCCTACGATGCAAAGATATTGGAAATTGAAAGCCTACAGCAACATACGTAATAGGCTTGAACTGACAAATTAAAGCCTGCAACAACATAATAGACTTGAACTAGAGAAATTTGTTGGAAACATCGATTGGTATTTGAGGGAGATGTTTTGGGGGATTGG
The DNA here is from genome assembly GCA_023512835.1 of Taxillus chinensis. NCBI lineage: Eukaryota > Viridiplantae > Streptophyta > Magnoliopsida > Santalales > Loranthaceae > Taxillus > Taxillus chinensis. The sequence continues at coordinate 49,324,535 of CM042085.1, forward strand.
TGTGCTTGAGATCTGGGCTCCCTCTACGAGTTCACTCAAGGAGATCGCTCTACGAGGTGACCCAAAGAAGATGGGAAGTTTGTTTGAGTGACGAAAGGGTGTTTTGGGGAAATGGCAAAGAAAGATTGAACAAGGGAAGCTTTTAGAGAGCTTAATGGAGAGCTTGCTGAGTATGAGCTCTTGAGATCTTCAAAGGCGGTGACGTTCCTGAAATTGCAGAATATGTTGAATGTATGCAAACGGTGTAGGGAATGCAATGTAATGTATGCGGAGATGCATAGTGAAATGTTTTAATGCTAAGGGTTCTGCCGGGGCTAGGGATTCATCTCAATGCTACTGGAGAGGTTGGCCGACATCTAACTTGTTGGGGGAACTTGTTTCCCTTCTAGCTGGGGAGACCTTTCCGTCTTTGCTGGGGAACTCCCTTTTCGTGGATGGGGGGCTTGGTTGACTTGGCCTCGCTGTGTTAAGGAGCTTGACTTGGGCATAGACTGGATATGTTGGTACTCCATGTAGATATTGGTACTCTAAGTTGAGGAGCTTGACTGGTTTGAGGTTTTCGAGCTTGTCCCAACTCATAAGGTAATGCCAAAGGAGCCTACTGGGGATTTAAAATATTCTAATTAAATGTGAAATGAAGATGATGAAACATGATTAGGGAGATAAAAATAGGTTTTTTGTCGGTTTAATTCCACAAAACATACTTATATCATATAAAATGCCACTTGTTATCATCCAATAAACAGAATTACAAGTCTTAAAAGCATAATGTACAAATTTGATTTGAGTGTGCCTTAGGTTTGACCAAGTCTTCCACTGTTTGCAGTTGCTGCTGCTGGATGATGTTGCTTCCATTATTTGTAAAGAACCTTATTTTTTTTTAGGTTCTGATCCTTTCAACTTCTGACTGATTTTATCCTTCAGGATTTATTATTGGCTTTGTATTTTACCCTTGATGCCCTTTCGGGTTTTCACCAAGCCCGCCCTTGTTTCTTTTTTGTCTTTTATTGGAGCTTTGTATTTTACCCTTGATGCCCTTTCGGGTTTTCACCAAGTCCGCTCATTACAGGAATGTGAGTCTTGTTGGGAGGTATGAGAGTTAAGCATAAAACTTTTTGACAGCATCGCTATTCACCGGATTAGGAAGCTCGTCTCCATCCATTTTGGAAAGGATCGATGCGCCTCCTGAGAATGCTTTTTTCACAACATATGGGCCTTCATAGTTAGGAGTCCACTTACCTATATGGTCATGCTGGATTGGTAAGAGCTTCTTGAGGACGAGATCACCCTCTTGAAAGCTTCTAGGCTTCACCTTTTTATTGTAGTTATTCATCATTCTCTGTTGATACAACTATCCTCGACAAACTGCTGCCAAACGGTTGCCTTCAATTAAATTTAACTACTCATAACGGCTTCGGGCCCATTCTGCTTCTTCGAGTTGAGTATCCTTGAGTACTCGGAGGGAAGGTATCTCTACTTCGACAGATAGAACTGCTTCCATACCATAAACCAAAGAAAACAGAGTTGCCCAGTTGATGTACGTACCGAGGTACGGTAAGCATGCAAAGCATATGGTAGCTTCTCGTGCCAATCTTTGTATGTCTCGGTCATCTTTCTGATAATGTTTTTAATGTTCTTATTGGCTGCCTCGACTACTCCATTCATCTTGGGGCGATAGGGAGTTGAGTTGCGATGTTGAATTTTGTATGTTTCACACAACTTACCCATCATCCGACTGTTCAAGTTGGCGGCATTATCCGTGATGATCTGCTCTGGAAGCCCATATCGACATATAATGTTATTCCGCATAAATCTAAGTACCACAACTTGTGTAACACTAGCATATGACGCTGCTTCTACCGACTTGGTAAAGTAATCGATGGCCACCAAAATGAAACGATGACCATTGGAAGCTTTCGGAGATATTGGTCCAATAACGTCGATGCCCCAAAGTGAGAACGGCCATGGGGAAACCATCACATGCAGTTTGGATGGTGGTACTTGGATCTTATCGCCATAAATTTGACACTTGAGGCATTTGCGCACATATTCAATGCAATCTTTCTCCATGGTGACCCAATAATAGCCCATTCGCATGATTTGTCTTGTTAATGCATGTCCGTTTGCATGTGAACCGCATTCCCCTTCGTGCACTTCTTTCATTATCTGTATTGACTCTTCTTTTGCCACACACCACAGTAATACCATATCATGGTTTCTCTTATACAGAAGCGAGCCATCGAAATAATAATTAGATGCAGACCTTCGGATATTTCTTTTATCAGACTCAGAAGCCTCTGCTGGGTACTCTTGCTTAAGCAAATATTGTCTGATGTCGTTGTACCAAGGCTTTTCCTCTATATTTCCTTCAATGGCCATACAATGTGCAGGAGTACTTGTATGCGGATATCGAAAGACTGAACTTCCAACTTTGTGTCTAGCCGAAGGAGGGAGGCTAGAGTTGCCAGTGCATCAGGAAGCTGATTACATTCTCTGGGCATATGCTCGAATGTGATGTCATCAAATTGCTCAGCTAACTCCGTAACATATTTCCGATATGGAATTAACTTGTGATTTCGAGTTTCCCATTCTCCCCTTACTTGAAAAATGATGAGCGCAGAATCACCAAATACTCGTAAATTTTTGATGCCTTTGCTAATTGCTTCTTGAAGTCCCATCACACAGGCCTCATATTCTGTTATATTGTTGGTACAAGGGAAGGTTAACTTGGCCGCCATCGGGAAATGTTCGCCTTTTGGAGATATAAGGATGGCCCTGATGTCGTGCCCTAAGAGGCTGGAGGCTCTATCAAACAACATCGTCCATATGTCTGATACTTATGCCATAAGGATGTTGATATGCTCGTCAGGAAAGCCTATAGTCATAGGCTCATAGTCTTCTAATGCTCTGTCTGCCAAGTAATCAGCTATCGCACTTCCTTTTATGGCTTTTTGAGGCACGTAGATGATATCATATTCTGACAAGATCAGCTACCATTTGGCGATTCTTCCTGAAATGGATGGTTTTTCTAAGAGATATTTGAGCGGATCATGTCTTGAAATCAGGCACGTAGTATGATAAAGAGTGTACTGCCTCAATCTTCTTGTTATCCAGACAAGGGCGCAACATGTCTTCTCTAATGGTGTGTAGTTTTCTTCATTGATGGTGAATTTCTTGCTTAGATAATAAATGGCCTACTCCTTCTTGCCTGTAGAATCATGTTGCCCTAAAACACAACCCATTGATGACTCCTGAATGGTCAAGTATAAGATCAGAGGTCTATCTGGTACTAGTGGGACCAAAATAGGTGGATTAGACAGATATTGCTTAATCTTGTCAGAAGCTTCTTGACACTTGTCATTCCAAATTTCTGGATTGTTCTTCCGTAAGATCTTGAAAATGGGTTCACATGTGGCTGTCAATTGGGAAATAAATCGAGCAATGTAATTCAGTCGCCCGAGGAATCCTCTAACCTCCTTGATAGTTCGTGGTGGCGGCATCTCTTGGATAGCTTGAACTTTATCTGGATCGATTTCAACTCCTTTTTGGCTCACAATGAAACCCAACAGTTTTTCCGACATGGCTCCGAAAGTGCATTTTTCGGGGTTCAATTTCAGCTGATATTTTCGTAGCCTATTGAAGAGCTTTCGGAGTACTTCAATGTGATCTTCAATGCTTAGTGATTTGGCTATCATGTCGTCCACATATACTTCAACTTCTTTATGCATCATATCGTGGAATAGGGTCACCATGGCTCGTTGATAGGTTGCTCCTGCATTCTTCAGACCAAACGGCATCACATTATAACAGAATGTGCCCCAAAGTGTCGTGAACGTGGTCCTCTCCTTGTGTTCGGGGGCCATACGAATCTGATTGTAGCCCGAGAAGCCATCCATGAACGAGAATAGAGCATGCTTTGCTGTGTTATCTACTAGGGTATCAATATGAGGAAGTGGGAAGTTATCCTTCGGACTGGCCCAGTTCAAATCTCTGTAATCGACACACATGCGGACCTTGCCTCCTTTCTTCTGTACTGGTACAACATTGGCCACCCATTCTGGATAGTGAGAGACACTTAGAAAACCTACGTCCCATTGCTTTCTGACCTCCTCTTTAATCTTCAGTAGCATCACCGGTCTCATTCTTCTTAATTTCTGCTGAACTGGCTTGCATTCAGGCTTCAATGGTATGTGATGTTGCACTATGTCTGTGTCTAATCCCAGCATATCTTGATATGACCATGCAAGCACATCTATGTAGTTCCTTAACAGCTCAACTAATTGTTTCTTGATGTCATCGGCTATTAAGGACCCTATCCTTAAGTCTCTTGGTTCCGTTGCGGTCCCCAAATTCATCGTCTCTACTGGGTCTTCACTTGGAATGGGCAAACGATCTTCTCTTTCCATTAAGCATATGATCTCTCCTGGTAGCTCGGGTGTCTCCTCTACCTCATTCTCATCCGCGTCAAACACTGACTGCTCCCAATTTGGACTTTGGTCAAACCTTAGGCATCTCGTTTTACTTTCGCATACTATGTTTTCATTGACATTGTGATACCTGCTTATAAGAGAAATGACAAGTTGGTAACTAAATATGATATGCATATATCATGAATGGAATGCACCATGAAAGATTTGAAGAAAGTACATTTTATTGAAAAGGTTTAAGGAAAACCAATGTTCATAGCTTCAAAAGACATTAAATAGAATACATTAAATCCCAGTGACCCCTTAGGCATTACATTATGGGGAGGTCCAGGCTGGTCCAATTGTTCAATGGCTGGTTGGGAACCCCTTGCACCACCAAAGTCATCTTGCTTAGCACCTGCTCGTCTGCATCTAATGCGGCTACAAACTCTGTCACGGGCTCAGGTTGGCTGTTGTGGATGAACCCACCACTCCAGAATGTAACATTTAAGGGGGGGAAGCTCCTCTTTTCTTCCTGTACCGGCCTCTTCTGCAACTTTGCCATTCTGATTTCCTTCTTTTTGATAGCTGCCCTCTGTTTGTCAGCTCTAGTAGGTATGTAGCCCAACCCAAACTTCTCAGTATTTTCTTGGATGGTCAACGGTTCCTGGATCCCCTGAGCTTTCGGGCCCAATCCTTGCCCTGGTTTGTAACCCTGTTTGATCATGGTGGCTGCAACCATCTTTGATGCCTTCGAGAGATGATAGCTTGGTATAGAAGTGATGTTCACGACCTCAAAGGATCGATAGGAACATTCCGGTACATCCTCGTTGTTTTCAATATATGGGACTGATACAGGTTTGGTGACGAGGAAACTTGTTTCTCCAGAGACACAAATGAGCTGGTCTCCCATCACAAATTTCATTTTTTGATGAAGGCTAGAGGGCACTGCTCCCGCCATGTGGATCCAGGGTCTTCCCAACAAACAGCTATAATATGGTGTAATGTCCATTACCTGAAATTCCACCGTAAAGGTAACTGGTCCAATCAAGAGTGGAATGTCTAGAGTTCCCACCACATCACGTTTGCCTCCATCGAACGTCCGTACCTTCATCGTAAAAGGATGCATATAGGATGCATCAATTGGAAGCTGTTGCAGTATATGTAAGGGCATGATGTTCAAGGCGGAGCCATTGTCAATGAGTACTCGTGCTATGGTATGCTCTTTACATTTGACAGTAATATGCAGAGCTTTTATGTGCCCCTTTCCTTCCTGTGGCAGCTCATCATCTCCAAAGCTAATGATGTTGTTCATGATGAGGTTACTGGTGAGTTCATCCATATTCGCTACTGAGATGGTCGGAGGAACATAGGCTTGGCTCAGAACTTTTAGTAGTGCTTCCCGATGAGGCTTGGAATCCATCATTAATGAGAGCAATGAGATACGAGCCGGTTGTCGACTTAGCTGATCCACAATGTTATACTCGCTCTACTTCATGAGTTTCAAAAATTCTGCTACCTCTCCTTTAGTAACTAGTGCTCCTTTCTTAGTTGGCTCCAGCATTGGCTCAATGTCTAGTTCCACAGTTTTTTCCTTCCTTGCTTTATCCACCATATCAGGGGCATAAGCCTTACCGCTCCTAGTTCTCTTTTTTGTTGCGGTGGCTCCCTGGACTATTTCGCAACTGTAGTTCCATGGGACTGCCTTGTCTATCTTGTAGGGGAAAGGAGCAGGAACACCTATAGTGAGAGGTGCAATGCCATGAGGCAATTCTGGGATGTCGGTTCTCTCCTCCTTGTCTGACACGGGATTGGCGACATGGATGATGAGAGGCCTAATTCCATGTGGCAGTAGCGGGACTTCTGGAGTCTTAGCATTCAAGACAAGGGGCGTTGGTACCCATGGTGATTTGTATGAATTGTCTCCTTAGATCATGTGGCTTTGATTGTCCGTCTCTCCTCTTGAGAATTCTATCATCCTCTGGTCCATGAGCTTTTGTACCATGCTGGCGAACTCACTACATTGCTCAATGTCATGTCCCCGTGACATCTCGTGATAAGGGCATTGTTTCTCCCACTCTGTACCCTTCACTACCTCTGATGTGTCTTTGGCAAGTATATATCCATGCTCTAATAGTAGGTTAAACAAATATCTCTTCTCCATTTGTATTTGTGAAACCTTCTCTAGCCTTCCTTCTATTGTTATATTAGCGACATCGTGTGAATGTTCTGGGAGCGGATTACTGTTTACATTTGGCGTCCCGTTAGTGCAGAAAAATCTAGCCACTTTGCATCTTTTAATGCCTGAACCTTCCTTTTGAATGTTATGCAATTTTCAATATCATGTCCTGCTCCACCAGCATGATACTCTCATTTGGCATCGGGTTTATACCAAGTTGGGGGAGGAAACCTTATTTCTCCCAAGGGGGTAGGGAGTACCAACCTTGCTTCTAAAAGCTTGGGGTATAATTCAGCATATGTCATTGGAATCAGGTCAAACTCTTGTCGTGGTCGACGAGGAGCCTGATTCGCTCCTATATACTGGGTCTGGGCCCTCGGTTGCCCCTGTCCTTGGAATGGGGCCCTTGGACCTTCCTAAATTGCTGCCCTTGGTTGCTCTAGGCATGACGCTCTTGGTTGAAACGGGTTAGGGGCCATTGGATATGGAAAAGGAAACCCTCCTTGCGGCAAGTATGGCGTGAATTAGGGGGTTGGCGCAGGCGCAGCATAGGCGGCTACTGGTGATCCTCTATAGTACCTTGGCGCTTGGTAGAATGCCGGTTGTACCGTTGGGCTTGACGGATATACCAGATTGGTCTCACCTTCCTTCTTTTTTCCTGCCAGTGGTTGGAACTTTTTCGATGTCTCTGCGACATCACCCTTTAGCTTTCCTCCTTTAATGCCACTCTCGACTCGTTCACCTGATGCGACCAAGTCGGCGAAGCTACTAGAGACGTTACCGATCAGCTTCTCGTAGTAGACCCCTTTTAGCGTATTAATAAAAAAAGTAGTGAGTTCTCTTTCTGTGAGGGGAGGTTGAACCTCTACGGTAGTCTCTCTCCATCTCCTGGCATAGTCCTTGAAAGTTTCCTCAGCCCCCTTTTCTAAGGACTGTAGGGTCAATCGGTCCAGTGCGAGCTCCGTGATATGTTTGTATTGTGCCAAAAAGGATGTGGTTAACTCCTTCCAGGTCTTGATACGGTTTCCATTCAATTGAAAGTACCAGCGAAGGGATGCCCTAGTTAGGCTTTCCTGAAAACAATGCATGAGGAGCTTGTCTTCACCAGCATAAGCAGCCATTTTTTGACAATACATGGCTAGATGTGTCTTTGGACACCAGGTCCCGTTAAACTTCTCAAACTCTGGCATTTTGAACTTTGGTGGTAGCACCACTCCAGGGACTAAGCATAAGTCTTGTGGGCTGGTCATGCCATAGTTGTTGATGCCTTCTACGGCTTTCAGTCTTTCCTTCAGTCGTCTTAGAATGGGAGACTCCATGTTTTCTTTAGGAGCTGGGGATCCCACCGCTTCTATTGCATGTCCCGATGCTGGCATAGTGAAGTGAGTTTGATTTGGAGTTGGGGGTTGTGCCATTGTAGGGTGATATGTGGGTATCTGGCTTGGAGCCAGGTTAGGTGGCAGACCAGCCTCCTATCCCTGCTCTGGATGGTGATTTGTGGTTCCTCCTGTTGGGGTTCTTTCTCTTTCTCCAGTCAGTTTTGCCAACATGTCCATAACTAAGGTCATTTGCCCCCATAGGGCTTGCATACTTCCATTCAGTTCTTGTTGTGACTATTCCAACCCAGTGAACCTATTCTCTGCTTCTTCTGCCATCGACTGTGGTTGTGCTACCTGATTGCGTCTGGATCTGAGGTTGTAAAAGTGCACAATCCTGGATAAAGGCTGCTACCAACCTGGGTAGAAGAGATCTTTTATTTGATTTTCAATTTTCGTATGCATGTATGCATGAATGAATATGCAAAGGGTTAGATAAACAAACAACTTTATTGCAAACATTTTCAAACAAACACACAGTACAATGCAGAAATGCCATGTAGTAGCATAAGATGAGAGCTATTACTACATAATCTTTAAAACAAACTTCCAGTCATCTCCTAAGGAGCACGGCGCCTCCTTCTTTGGGGTGGTCGCTCACCTGCCTCTTCCCTCTGCTTCATTATGGTCTCGATCTGTTTTTCCCTCAGTTGCATCCTTTGAAGAGCTCCTTCTAGAGATGCTTCTAGCCTTTGGTTCTACTGCCTTAGAATCTGATTCTCCTGGAGGATAGCTCTCATGTCAGTAGTTAACTGTGGCTTGTGCTATGCCCTCCAAGATATTTATGCGGGGTAAACGCCAGATTTTGGACTGTTGGGTTGGATCTTGTGTGGGGTGGACCATGCCTCATACATCTTTTTGCCTTTTTCTGCAAGCATAGTCCTGTTGTAAGTGAAGTCACAATCTTCCATGCCAAATAGCATAGGGATAATTTGATGATGCCCGACTTGTCTTCCACCCTGCAATGGCGCATAAGCAGTTCCTCCCCAAGGACCTAAGAGTGGAACCCAATTGTAGTCCCCGCAGCTATATGTCATGGAGACCACCGGCATCCAAGGAGCAGTCCAGGTAATGTCAGCTTCTGTGAGGCTTTCTAACTTCTTCCTCCAGCCTTCAAAGCCTTGAGGTAAACTCCACTTGCTGAGTAGAATATCCAACAGTGTCGTGGCCGACACTCGATAAACAGCATAGAAACGAGGAACAATGTAAGGGAAATGACCCTGTAGCCAAGTGCATAAGTAAGAGATCAAATGGTTTCGGCCAATATAGCAGGAGTAGGGTCACATCCATTGAGTACTTGCTGAACCAAATCCACAATTGCTCCGTCGATGTGAGCCGAAATCCTCGGGAAGATGATTAACCCGTATATGGCTAGTGTAAGTAGTTTGTGTGCCCCTACATCTGTTGCAGTCTGTATCATTTCTTTGATCGTTGCCCATGGAAGATATTCTCGCCCACCATAGGTTGTAGCCATTGGTGAGTCCCAAACTGGTTTTCCCATTATCTCAGCAAAGGCCCTTCGACATGTTTTTCTAGGATCCGGTAAATAAATCTTCCTTTTGTTTTCCACCATTGGGATATCCAGTAATCTTCTGTATTCTTCTATGGTAGGAACAAGATCTACACCATTGAAGTCGAAGCATCGTCGTTGAGGTTCCCAGAAATATATTGCTGCCCCAAGCATATCCTTGTCAGCGAGTAGCTCAGTCACATGGAGCAAATCCCCAAACTGTTGTATATAGATGGTTTTCCTTTCGTCTGGCCACTACCTCCACATCGTCTGTACCTCTTTAGTGTAGTCCAACTGATCTTCTATGATAACATGTTCTGCCTTGTGGGCTTGTCCTGGTGGAAAATCTCCAAGGCAAAGTTGAATATCCCCAGACGCTTAGGCCACCACTGTGACAACCTCCTTATCCTGAAGGCCCTTTAGGAGATGACTGAAAGTTGCCATGCCTATATGAATGTCGTGTTATGCATGATGACAGGTTAGGATGACAGTTTAACACATATCAGGGCAAATAGATAGGATAAAGAATAAATCAATAGCAAAAGCAAATAATATGTGCAAGGGATGACTTAAGAACTACCCTACAAAACAAAGGTTAGCATGGCATGGAATAAGCAAACATGTGGGTCAATGCCCCTGATGGGCTTCTATTACTAGACCTATCTTATTCGTTGGTCCCCAAACTTCCTCTGTAGAGGGCTCCATACACCATGGGATTTACCGGAGGGGGGTCTTAAAAGGATGAGCCTTAAAAGAACCTCAAGTTTGAGTGAGGAGTCCGAGGCCCCATTGCGGATAATGATCAACGCGTTGGGGACCGTACTAAACCTCGCTATCCTAGATTGTGATAAACCCAGGTATAAGGTTATGCATGAATGCAATAAGTAGGGAAAGCAGTAAAGCACAACTATTATGGTAGTTTAAAGCGTATAAATGAATCATAATTACAATTAAAAAAAAGATAGCAGTTAAAGCGTATAAAGAAATCATGATTACAGTTAAGTAAATAAAATGACAATTATTATGGCAGTTAAAGTGTATAAATAACAGTTAAATATATACAAAAATAAAATAACCTCCTATTCCTAGTGCTAGACCTAACTCTCCAAAGTTTCACAGTCCCCAACAGAGTCGCCAGCTGTCATCACTGGTTTTCGTCCGGGCCCTTTTGGGGTGGGCACAAACTAAACCAATGGTGAGAAATTTAGAGTCGCCACCAACTGTTTTTTAGGGTACAGTTGCATACCCTCTACTTTGAGTAGTTTAAGGTGTGGTCTGCGTTATCAGAGAAGGGTTCGGGAGTTGGTTACGTGTAGGGAAGGATTAGCACCCCTACAGCGCCCTTTCAGTATCTATTTTCGGAAGAGGAGGTTTTTATTTATTTTCACAGTTGTAATTGGGTCAAGGCACTATGGTTTTCCTAAAAAGTCTATGCTTTTATTTTACTAAGTTATTTGTTAAAGTTATGGTTAAAATTGTTTTACTTTAAATTTCTAAAGGAAATCCTAAATGTTTTGTTTTTTTTGTTTTTTTTGTTTTTCTTTGTTTTTCTTTGTTTTTGTTTTTGTTGTTGTTTTAAATGGAACATTAAATCTTTTTGGTGTTTGGTTTGAAAACACTTTTTATTTATTTATGACATTCGATTTCCTTATCTAAAGTGAACCCACAAATGGATAAGTCTAAAGGATGCATGTGAGTGGAGGGGTTTTAATTTTTGTTGTTGTTGTGGTTGTAAAAGGACACGCTTATTTATTTTTAGTTTTTTTTTAACTAAGCCTTTTTGTTATTTTTATTATTTTTGTTTTATTTTTGGTATTGAAAAACTTACTTGATAAATCTAAGAACGCTATACTTATCACCATCATTTTTATTTATGTTATATTGTATTTATTATTTTGTATTAGAAAACATACCCAAAATATTTTGTAATACTCTTCCTTTTTGTTTTGTTTGTTTTTTTTTTTTGGATAACATACCTAAAACATCAAAAAAAATAATAAAATAAAAAATATATCTATGCTATATTATATTTATGTAAATTAAAAAAATTACATCTTTGTTTTTTTTATATTGGAAAACTAACATAATAACACAAAAAAACATTTATATCACTTTATTCTATTTATGTGAATTAAAAAAACATTTTTACATTTTTTTTATATTGAAAAACTAACATAATAACACCAAAAAATATTTATATCACTATATTCTATTTATGTGAATTTTAAAAAAACTTTTTACATCTTTTGCTTTTGTTATTGGAAGACATACCTAATAACTAAACCCAAAAATTAAACAATTGTGTGGTGTGTATACCAGAATACTAAATACAATCCCTTCTCTTCTTTTTTTTTTTTCTCTCTTTTTTGTTTTCTCTTTTTGTTTTTTGCTTTTTTTTTTGCTTTTTACATATTACAATTACATACAACAAAATAAACAAACAAAAGTAAAATGAGGGGTATCTATAGTTAAAGAAGAAGAAGAGAAGAGGAGAAAAAAAATGTCGGCGGTACTATTCATGAACAGTATACGGGTACTGTTCATGAACAGTACCAGATTTGAATTATTATTTTTTTTATTTTGATTTTGTTTTTTTCTTAAAAAATAAATAACAAAAATACAAAATACAAAAAAACAAAAAAAACCAAACATGTCAGAATTTATTATTATTTATTAATTAATTAATAATTTTTTTATTTTATTTTTAAAAAATAAAAAAAAGTTTTTTTTAGTTTTAAATTTATATATTTTTGGGCCTGTGAACAGTACCGCGTACTGTTCACATGTGGGGTTTTTTTTAGTATTAGTTTTTAATTAAGATTTTTTGGGGCTGTGAACAGTACGCGAGTACTGTTCACACGTGTTTTTTGTTTTTTGTTTTTAGTATTAGTTTTAATTAAAATTTTTTGGGGCGAACAGTACGTGGGTACTGTTCACATGTGGGTTTTTTTTAAAAAGTTTTTTAGTGTTAGCTTTTAATTAATATTTTTTGGGTTGTGAACAGTACGCGGGACTGTTTACACGTGTTTTTTTTTAAATAGTCAATATATATATCAAAATTCTCACAATGACGAGAGGATCATGATGGTGAGGTTCGTGACCTGATTTGGAGTGCGGTTTTGCAAGTCAATTATCATTTGACCGCCATTAGCGGTCTGAACACTGTTTTGACCATAACTTCGTCATTTGACCTCAGAATTGAGTGTGGTCGGAGGTGTTAATTCTCAAATTTGATTTTCCATCACCTGTGACTGTCTCTTTCCCACCTTTTATCTTAATGGTTACGCCTCTTTATTTTCTATACAAAGTCAATGACAGATATGGAATAATAAATATATATGTCCAACCCGGACAAAATGGTGTCCAATAACTATTAGTACGACGATGTAGGCATCGAATAGAGAGTTTTGACTGTGAGTGAGACCGATTCCGGGTCGGGGCCCCGAGTGGCCCGATCGTTGACTTTCTCGAGGTTTGTTGGTTGACTTTACGTTTGAGTAGTCAACTGGGTTAGAAAATATCTGGATAGTGATGTACTCGTCATTTCGAGCGTTTTGACTGTATTTGGGCTTAATTTGGAGTTCGTGACCCCGAGATGTCTAACAGTATTTTTTTTGGAATTTATTAATTTAAGAAAATACAAAAATATAAATAAGAGGAAAGGATAAGCTTCCACGTTACATTTCTTTGGTTCGTACATTGGAGAGCTTAAAGAGAGAGAGAGAGAGAGAGAGAGAGAGAGAGAGAGAGAGAGAGAGAGAGAGAGCTTGGAGGCTTTGATTTGGGGCGTTTTAAGCTTGTTTGATCATTAAGAATCATTCCAGGTAGGGATTCCTTTACTCTTGTATTCATTATATGATGTTTAACATGCAAAATTTAGAGATTTTATAAATTTCGTGATGAACCCTAGAATTTGGTGAAAACGTGATTTTGATTGTGAACTTTCGAATTAAGGTCGTTTTGTTAGCTTAATATGGCGATGATGGTTTAAGAACTCATTTTAGGGTTGAATCGATGCTTGAAATTGGGTTTTTAAGGTCACCGGACTGGTTTCCGGACGAACCGCGCGTTGCAGGCTCGCCTGGGCGAGTACAGATGACAGGGTCGACCTGGGCAGTCGACGTGGTCGATGTGGTCGACCTGGGTGGTCGACGTGGTCGACCTCGGTGGCTGTCAAGTCTATGTGAGGTGGTTGATGTGGTCAATGTGGTCAACGTTGACCAAGTAATGTGGTCGACATCGACCAAGTGCAATTTCCAGAATGTTTTTAAGCTGAGTAGAGGTACCAGCAGCCTTGCAGCAGCGTTCTGAAGGACTATTTACATTGTAAATCATGAAAGTATTATACTTAAGTTACAATGTAAATAAGGAAATACCCCCCATTTGGATTCAAAGAAAAATACTAGAAAATCAAATTCTCACTCCTTCAAAATGGGAAAAAATGGGATTTAGTGTAAAATCCCGAAAATATGTAGTTTTTCATAGTGGTGACTTTTTGAAAAGTGGGGTTAGACCTCTCAGAAAAATCCCCAAAAATCAGATTATCTTAGTTATGATATGGGGAGCCAATGCCGGGACTTTTTATTTCAAGAAAATAGCTTCTACGAGAATCCTCTCTCTTGGTCAAGACATGAGGATAGAGTTGTGAACTCAAGTGGTCATGTGGGCCTACGAGGCTATCTTGATAAGCCTGGGAGGCTACTGTTGAGGACTTGGGAGGTGAGATTTGTTCAGAGCCTAAGAGGCTATTGTGCCTGAGAGGTAAGACTATGCCTAAGAGGTAATATTGTGTCTGAAAGGCACTGCTGTGCCCGAGGGGCAGTACTGTGTGCCTAAAAGGCAATGTTTGGGATTACCTGAGAGGTTTTCTTTCATTTTAATGTGTGTACATGATTGATTTGGTGATATATATGTATATGTAGCATTACACGAGCACATGCCTACACTAGTTTATGAGTTGGGATGGGTCAGGGAGACAGAATCCCTACTGAGCTGTGGTTGCTCACCCCTCCTGTTGTGTTTGTTTTTGTTTGTTTCAAGAGCTTACAGGAGCTAGGTGGTTCAGCAGAGGTGAAGACCTTGTGTGTGTTAATTTGTTTATTTTGTTGTAATATAAAAAAAAACTATGTTGTAACCCTGTGGGGGAAAGAACACGTATGTATGTGTGTTTATACTATGCTTTGAATTGAGACTTCTGTATATGTGATATGGTTTTGGGACAGCACCCGTGCTAAGGTCCCTTTCTCGATGTTCTCACCAACCCCTTGTCCCTTCGGGTACGGTCATGGGAATTCACTAACCGGTTTCTATGGGTCAGAAATCCAGGGCGTGACACAAGACATGCAAAGTCCTGATTCGGGACTTTCACGTAGCTCCCAAACATACCAACACCTTGATGATGTGAACCATCTCACTTACCGCGTGATACTGCACATGAAAGGTTTTCAAGGAGAACAAATGTAGGTCATCCGCCTACCACCACCGCTTTAAAACATACACCTTTGTGATATCTGCCTGACATAAATCTCTCCCCAAGGAGCAGCATTAATACCCCTTCCAAGCAAAAACTGTCACAACAGACTCAACTCTGGGAATCAAACAACCTTTTCCCAACACATCAACACTTTAATATTGAACTTAGCCAGCCATCGCACCAGACAAGGAATAACATAAACAACATCACATATAACACTCTCTTTCATCCTCACACCACATTTAATATGCCAATACACCACACCTCATCCTCCTCTACGCATATATGTCATAATACCCACATGTAGCAACTCCGCTATGTACCTTTACCACAGATGCAATACATACAACGACACCATACCACATCACTACAAGAAAAACAGGATTTGGCGACACTTTTTTTAAGGCTTATGACGACACTTTTTAAAACTATCATTATAAATATAATAACACGACACCTATGAAAAAGTATCGTTAAATGGCAAACTATTAACGACATGTATCAAAAAGTGTCGTCTATTATGATCAGTAACGACATTTCATATCATATGTCGCCAAAAATTTATGCACCCCTCCAAAATTTTTTACGTTTTAGGCCGCCTAAAAACCCTAACCTAATAATTTATGCACACTACAAGGTATCAAGCTCTGGCAATTTTGGGCAATTTACAGGCGATTTCTTCCATGCAGTTGATTTCTGCTCGATCAGTGGTTATTCCTATCGATTGTATATTTTACCGATTTGTGGGGCTTCTTTCTTGAGTGGCGCGCTGGAAGCTTACGCGATACGCTAATCTACAAGATCTAGGGTTCGACGACTGCCTCTCACTTCCATCGTATCGCCTCTGTCCTCTAGTCCAACCTCGTCTCCATCGTAGTGCTCCCCATCTCGGTGCTCCGGCAGCGATTGGACTAGATAGCCTCTCTCCAGCCCCGGATTATATAGCTCGTTTCTCAAGCCTCGGCACGTCGGCATCTCTATTTCGTTCGTGGGCTCGGGAATCGCCACCTGCTATATCTCCGGCCAGCTTGCCACTTCCTGGTGAAGGTTCTTCAAGTGTCACCTCTCTGTTGGCGTCATTGTTTGCTTTGCAGTATATATATATTAACCATATCAGTTTCATTTATTTATTTTAATTATATAGTGTTACCTTCAACAGAGAACTTGAATGGGTTTTCGGTTATTAGTTTTGGTGCCAAATTGTTTGATGGGGGCATAATCCAAGTTGTATGATCCTGTGAATGAGAAATGGGATTGACCCACTTCAGGTTGCTGTCAAGATTGGGGTGTGGAGATGTAGGCAGATGGTACTCTTGCCCTCATCAATACATCAAAATTAAAAATTAACTGCTTTCCTATCTTTATTTTTGATAAAATCATTTTATTATCTTTCTTGCACTTTCATTGATTTTAATTTTTGCTTACATTATATATACAGCTATAATTTCTTATTAGAGTGGAAATAGCTAGGATAATTAGTAATGGTGGGTTAATTCAATTGCCAGGTGAATTAGCAATGCTGGGTTAATTTGAGTGTGATCCTCAATATTGCTTTGGAAATTTTATTTTAATTAGTATAATGTGATGATGTGCTTCTTGAATTTATAAGAAGACTTTTATGTCATGGTGGACTAGGCCTAAAAGATTGATCCTTTGCATTGTATATCAATGCGTTGATCCTTTTCCCCTTACTTGTTTTCATGGTTTGTTGTCTGGTTGTTTCTCTGAGTACATGCTTCTTGCAGTGGATGGTTGGTGGGCTCCCCTTTCGGACAGTTGCTTTACTGATATCCTTGAACTTGCCTTTGATTAATTTCCATATCTTTTCCATTGTTGGCTTAGTTTAATGGTTTGTTGGGTTTTGATTTATTGATAATGTTCATGTTTATTCATTGTCGATTTATCGGTTCTGGAAAAAGGATCAATTTGGAATGGTTGTTTAGCCTTTTGTGTCGGTCGGTGAGGGCAGACATGCAAGAGTGGGTTTCTCTAGTCAACTCCTATAAACTGGAAATCTCGCTATGTTGGCGTTGAGCTGTAATGACATTGAATTCATGAATTATTTCTTGCTGTAATGACGTTTTTTTTCTTCTATGCCTAACTCCTAAGGGTCTACATTTAATGTGTTCCAGTTTTCTGATAAAGGTCTGATCCTGTACACAAACTTCCATAATTTGATAGGGGTTTGATTCTGTTCATTTCATAATTTGGGATGCATCTAAATATATGCTCTGTGGATTTATACTAGGGTTATTGTACATGTGATACATTATCACATGTGATGTAACAAAAGGATTTCATACCATATTGCTGTCAAATATTGCAACATTCGAGCCATTATATATAGCAGTAGTAGGAGCAGCTGTGCAAGCTACCGTTGCTGAAGATATAGCAAAGGGACACTTGATGGGGGTCCCAAGGAGCTGTAGCACATGTCAAAAGTATGCCCCTACTTGAGTGCTAATTGGGAGGATTCAGGTAAGAGGCCATAGTAGCCTTCCTAGGCTATTATAAGGGGCTCATTGCCTACAAGTACACAAGAATACAGAATATGAGTATCTCTTCTTGCTTTTGAATATGGTTGTTTTATTAAATCCAAAACGAAGCTAGGGACTGGAACATACAGTGGCATTATCTGTAACATACCATATAATAATTGGCTTATTAATGAACTCTGATACCAAGCAAATTCTGATAAAGGAATGCCTTCAGATTATATATTCTCAGTTTTAATGTGTTGTCACAGCATATGTGTTTTATGTTTTAATGTTGGATATGTTTTTCATTATATCTGTTCTAAATGTTGCTATATTGCTTTTATGGGTTGTTCTGTTCTAACTTATAATAACTGTTCTAACTGATCAAATGGGTGAGGGATCATACAGGTTTTTAGGAACATTTGTTGCTGCTTTAGCCATGCTCACTGAGTTACTACATGCTATTAAGGCAGGTTAGAGCTATTGTCATAACCTGGCTGATGGAGTGATATCACTGTTAAGGTGAGATTTTAACTACGGTCCTCAAAATAGTGTTAGTTTACTAGTGTATAGAAAGAAATCCTATAGTTTTACTGCTGACGATTGGGTGGACTAATTTATATGTATGTGTATATATATATATATATCCTGTATGTTTAAGAGTACATACCATATGCTGAAAATGAAGGGAATGCATGTAGCTAGTTTTAATTTGTGTAGATGCCACGTTTCTTCTGCCACCCGAACAGCCCCCCCCCCCCCCCCCCCCCAAGCACACACACACATTGACTGGTTTGTTTATTCCAGCCATGCTCAACACTATAGCCACGGTAGCATGTGCTCACAAAAGAAAAAAAAACAATTATTTCTGGTTGTTTCCATTATGTAATTTTTACTGGTTTATGTAAAAAGCAACAACCTTGTACTGGTTTATGAATATCTGGTGACTACTTCATAAATATCTACTATTATTTGTTTCATCCAGTACTAATGCTACTGGTTTATGACTATAACAACTGTTATTATTCCTGATGACTATAGCAACAAATCAATAGGTAAGGTGATTTTTATTTGGCTGCTGGTTTGATTATTACATGCTGCTACTCACCGCTGGTTTGCATTATTCCGGCTTCACAAAAAAATTAAAAAACAAAGCTTTTAAGATACTTTCCTTTAATTTTTGCAGAACTTGTTGAAGATATAGACCTATTGATTAGGGGCTTAAAGATGCTTAATTAGAGGCTGAGATAGATATGATAATGATAGATGCCAAAGTTGTTTGTCAGCATGCAAGTTCTTTGCAGGCTGATATATATTATTGACAAGGGTGTTTATGACTTCAGAGAGCTATATTATGTTTGTATATGTTTTTTTCTTTTTAGGATATGTATTTTAAATTTGTAATTATTAAGTTGTATAATAATTTAGTCTTTATATAATTATATATATTCATATTATTTTTAAGGGTGTTTTGAGGGCTATATTATATGTGTGTGTATTTGTATATATCATTTTTTTAGGATATGCATTTTTATAATTATAAGAATGAATAAATTAATATTTATATAATATATTTTCGAGCAAATTTGGAAAAATAAATTGGTATTCATATTTTTTTAAAAAAAAATTCATTCATATTTGAAATAAGTAAAAACATTCATATTTTTTTCATATTTGAATGAAAAAATTCATTCATATTTGAATTACGACACTTTTTAAGTGTTATTATAAGTAAAAAAGGTGACACTTTTTAAGTGTCATCGTAATTTGAAATAATGACACTTTTTAAGTGTCGTCGTAATTTAAAATAACGACACTTTTTAAGTGTCGTTATTTTACCTTAAAACGACACTTAAAAAGTGTCGTCTTTTCTTCTTTTTGATGACACTTACAAAATTATCGTTATTTCTCTCAATTACTTTGACGACAGGTCGATACTTACAAACGTATCGTTCTTTTTAAAAGTGTCGTCTTTGACTGTTTTTGTTGTAGTGCATTTTCAACATATGCAACGAAACAAAAAACAACTAACACATAAGATGAACCACAATGCAAAACAAACACAAAACACATGAAGAGTAAAACATACTAGCCTTACACCTTCTCCCCTCCTTAAAGCCTATTCCCTACAAAACACGAACTAATGGAATGACCCTCTTTTTACCGATTGGATACACTGGGCATGATCCTCAAAACCCTCTCATAGTCGATAGTTTAGTTCTAAAACACTGCACATTTTATACATGCGCATACTAGTTTCACAACATATCCTTTTTACATTACTCGGTGTCTCCCACACACCATAAGCATGACACATGGCCACTGCTTGGCCATCCGAGAACTCAAAACACCCATATAGTCACTAACCAAAATTTGCAACGACCACTCTAGCCAACAAGATAACACCTCAAGGACGCAAGGGCTCAAGGACTTAAAGAGGGAGCTATACTAGCTGCATTGTCCTCCTTTAACCCCAACGCTTGGAAAGGTAACCATAGGAATATCCCTTTCATGCAGTACTCCAACACATACCTTTATCCACATAAAAACATCTTTCTATTATTCAAGGTTGCCATGGAGGGGTCACACAATAACCCACAAGCCATCACTTCACGCCTCAAGCTCTACTAGCTAGCCAATCTAAATTCCCTCCCACTAGCAAATGGTAGCCTACAAGATTTGATTACTTTGATTATCCACGGATGCCAAAATTGAATACCACTCACATATAAAATCAACACCCATCCATGTATTATTAGAACTGTTAGTTCCTTATTATTCATGTATAAATATATTTATTCATTTTACTTTTTTTTCAACAGGTCACCAACCACATCCATTCGAAATGGTAACCCAAACGATCTCCTAAGCTTCACCTAACATAAAATTGTGGCTCAAAAGCCCTCCCGACGAGCATACCCCTCTA
This sequence comes from Taxillus chinensis, assembly GCA_023512835.1. Classification (NCBI taxonomy): domain Eukaryota; kingdom Viridiplantae; phylum Streptophyta; class Magnoliopsida; order Santalales; family Loranthaceae; genus Taxillus; species Taxillus chinensis. Next base: position 49,344,882 of record CM042085.1, read on the forward strand.
TCACAGGCGACCTAATTCAATTGTCAAGAACTTAGCAATAGAAGGTTCACCCATCCTCACATAAACTAGTACGAGACTCTACCGATAACTATCACTAAAGGGACACGATACCACCAATAAAAATGAAGTCTAATCACACGAGAATTGACATCATACCCTTTATTAAGCAAAGTTCTGCCTTGCTCTTCTACTGGCCTTACTAGGTAGTCCTCTTGCCTCCAATCAACACTCGACGTTGAGCTTTACCCCTAGCTCACTGAACCAGTTGACCCCCATCTTGAAACTCGTGGCCACTCTCAAATTGTGCCCTTTGCCTCTTAGGTCCTTTCCGTTGATTGGGAAAATTTTGCTTCAGTTGATCCTCACCCAAGCTCTCAATGATATGGGTTGACAGCTCTCAGCATACCTCGCTCCTAATCAGTTGTCGAATCACATCAAGGGTAATCCTGTACTTTTCCATACATCATCATGCATACAATAAGTCAAACAGTCATACAGACATCACATCACAAGCAATATGCAAATACAACTGTCCACGGACCCATGTCCGGGATATAACATATAATACAATGCAAAATATAGTACTCATACATCAGAGTAGTGGGCACGTCCTCCTGGAAGAAAATCCTCCACTAGTCTCGGGTCACACCTGAAAAGGGGAAATAACAAGTAGGAGTGAGCGACAAGCTCAGTAGGTGACCCTAATACTCCACATCATGCAAACATACAAGTCTATACTACATGCTCTGTGTACTCGTGCACTGTGTAGTGTGCACAATCATCATGACTCAGCCTGCAAACAAACATCAGGACCCCGCCTGCCCACATAGGACAGCCTGTCCACAATCCTCCACGGGATCCCAGCTCAGGGCACTCGGCCCTAGCTCAACGGCTCACTTAGGCCTTAGCCTGTCCACAGCGCAATATGCCCGGCCACAGTCGCCACACAGGCCTGCCATCGGCGCATATGCCTGCCACGTCAACCACTAGCACCATCGGTGCACCACGGTGAGAACCCAACAAGTCATAGAGCCTAAGCCCCAATCCCTCAAACCAACATACCAACACCAATATGGTCTTAAGATGTACAACACTCCCTTTAGAACTGTAGTCAGTCTTTACAAGTCGATCCTCATTCCTTGACTAAGGAAGGAGATACCTATAAGAGTTGTTTTCTTGAAATAAAAAGTCCTGGCATTGGGTCTCCATATCATAACTAAGATAATCTGATTTTTGGAGATTTTTCTGAGATGTCTAACCCCACTTTCCAAAAATTCACCTCTACAAAAAACTGAAATTTTCTGAAATTTTACACTAAATCCCAATTTTTCACATTTTGAAGGAGTGGGAATTAATTTTTCTAGTATTTTTCTTTGAATCCAAATGGGGGGTATTTCGTTATTTACATTGTAACTTAAGTATAATACTTTAATGGTTTACAATGTAAATAGTCCAGTGTAGTGTAGTTGCACTGCTACGGAACACTGCTGCGGATTGAAGCTGCGGATCACTACTGCGAATTGATGCTGCGGAATGGATGCTACTGATTGATGCTACGGAAACACTGCGGCGGAGCGAAGCTACGAATCACAGCTGCTGATCCGGACTACTGATCCGGACTAACTACTCTGGACTACTGATCCGGACTAACTGCTCCGAACTACTGATTCGGACTAAATGCTCCGGACTACTGATCCAGACTAACGAAGCTGCTGACTCCACAGCTGCTGACCACGAAGCTGCTAACTCCACAGCTGCTGACTACGAAGCTGCTGACTCCATAGCTACTGACTACGAACTTCGACCCTTACAGTTCGCCCAGGTTACTGTTCATCATCGTTTTTGGCCTAATTTTCATCTGGGATCAACCCAGCAACCCCGAGGCACTCACAAACACGCGTTTTACTAAACATAGTACAAAATTACATACCCAAACTGATATAAATCAGTTCTTACCCACAAATCTTATGCTAAATCATTAAATCTAACCCAAAAATTGGGTTTCCCCCAAAACCTAGGGTTCATACTCAAATTCATAAATCATGATAAATTCATGCATATTCAAAGACAGAATCGAGATAAAAGGTTCAAGGACACCTACCTGGAAAGATTATTTGCGATCTACGAACTCTAATCGCCCCAAATCACCAAGGGAAGCTCTTCACCTTCTCTCTCTCTCTCTCTTGCTCAAACATGCACGCACCAAGCCAATTAAAGGGATAATGCAGTTTCTTAATTATTTATACTGCTGCCAATAATTGGCCTCCTAGCAATAATTGACCTCCCGAGGTCACGAACTCCAAATTGAGTCAAATTACTGTCAAAACGCTTGAAATGACGAGCACAACACTATTCAGATATTACCATACTCAAATGACAGCCCAAATGCAAAGTCAACCAATAAACCCCGACTCGGAATCGGGCCCAGGTATAGTCAAAATGCTCACATCGATGACTACACTACCGTCTAGATAGTTGCATTCCCATAGAATGGCTATCTCTCAAAACTATCCAAATACGAGTCTTTACAATTCACACAATCACATATAAACAACAAATGCAACTAGTGCCCTAATACCAATGCATACAAATCCTACCACAGGACTGGACTACCCCAAGTACACCTTAGAGGTTCAAAGAGGACCATGCTAATCAGGCATGTCCCTCCATGCTCCTCCAAAGGACTCAAGATAACCAGATCCGCCCACTACCCTAGGCCAACTAGACCATCCTCTGATACCATATTGTCAAGCCCCGGATTTCCAACCCAAGGAAACCGATTCGTAACTTCCCTTTACCCACTTGGTGGGCAAGGGGTTGGGATAAGTAATTCCACTAGATACACAAAAATAGAATCATATCATTATTCATTTCAATCCATAATAAATGTTTACAAACCAGACAATATGCCTTTATTATGGTCAAATCCTTTTACAATCTTTCCCCACTGGGTTATAAAGGTTCCACAAAATAACATAACATAAGTTACATTCAACAACGCAACAAAGTAGAACTGCCTTCCACCTTGGTGTCTCCACCTAACGCTTGTAGGTCCCTGAAACGAAAACAAAACACAGTAGGAGGGGTGAGTAACCACAGCTCAGTAGGGATCATGTCTCCCCAACCCATCCCATGCTCATAGTATCTACATGTCAACGTGTACATGTGTAGTGTCGTGGTACAAGTATTTAAACAGGTATAAACAACATCCACAAAGAGTATGTCAACACAAACAAGTCACAGGAATAGGTACAACCACAACCACAGCCACACAGGCTCCACAGCCACACAGGCTCACAATCAGCCACATAGGCTCACAATCAGCCACACAGGCTCACAACCAGCCACACAGGCTCACAATCAGCCACACAGGCTCATAAGCAGCCACACATGCTCACAACCAGCCACACAGGCTCACAACCAGCCACACATAGTCATACTCGCAGCATATCATATATACACATGTAACCAGCAATCCACACACAATCCATAATTATCAATTCATGTATATATCATATTAACATAGTCTTCATATCATTGTAACTATCCCGGAAACTCTAAGTTTCCCCCACGCAGTCCTACCGCGGGACTAACTCTGACGATCTCACCACGGAACGAATAGCGCAAACTCCCCAATGGCCCCTAGGGTCCTCTGCCCCTGGAACGAATCCGAAATTCCACGACCCCGGACTCAACATCATATCGAAACAAAATATGCCATTGAAGGCCAACATCCATATAGGAGATCACACCTATATGGATTTACACACACACACACACACACACACACACACATATATATATATATATATATTAACAATAAGAGATAGAACCCCTACTGTAACGCCCCCAAATTTAGGACCTCCAAACCGGGTGCGTTTGTGGAAATTAAATATACAAATTTTATATCAATTTCAAACTATTACTTATTTTATCAAACAAACCATTCATTATTACAAATTTCAATCCAAGATCTTTAAGGTTTAGGGGTTTAGGGACTAAGTGTTCTTAAACCATTATTACATAACAAAGCACACGAGCTATCAAACTTAATAAATCTTTAAATTCCACACAACATTATTTTCAAGCATGTCTCGACTCCTTATCCTAGTTACTCCATTCCTTTAATTACCTGGGGGTGGAAAAGAAATTATAAAAGGGGTGAGCTCAAATAGCCCAGTAAGGGTAAACATAAGTGGGTAAGGAAAATCATGAAGATATCGAACATAGGAAATACCATATAACATTTGCACATCATATATGATCAACATTTCACAAGGGAATCATAACATGGAAGATTATGTTTGGACATCGTATCATAACATCATGATCTAGGTTAACTACCCAGATACCATATCATAACATTTAACATATTATCAGCTGGATTGACACTCTCTAGTGATGTTCTTTACCCAATGCATTGGAGGTCTTTTTAGGAACCACCCATCATAAACTTACTTTGTCCAAATATTAGAGGTTATAACAACTTTAACATACATAACATGAGGCATATCATAGAATTCCAATAAAACATTCAAGGTTAACAAGAATAACCACGAATATCAAAATGGTTATCTACCCCAATCAATAGCATAGATTATCAAGAGAGAGATTAAAAAGAGACTAATGTTCTCAATAATAAAAATGAAATTAGGAGAATAAGAAACATAAAACTCTTACAATAATAAGTTCAAATAAAACAAGATAAAGAGGAAGAGAAATGTGAGAAAGAAGAAAAGAAAAACCCTTACAATAATAATAAAATATAGACTATAATGAAAAAGAAAAAGGGGATGAGAAAACCCTTACAATCCGCTTGTCATTCTCCGCGTTCTAAACCTTAAAAAAGTATCAAAACACTAAATTAGCATTAATGCTTGAAAAGTTTAATATCACACATATCTCTTTTTTATATATATGTATCATACTTTAACTTATATATTTTAATAGGCATACCGTGCTTGTGGGGTTGAATATTAATTTGGGTTCTCACTTCTATCGCGGTTCCATCTCCTATTTCGATCCCATGCATCGTAAGCCTTGAGTTGTGCAATAACTATGTTATATGCCTTGAGAGTTTTTGAATAAGATTTACTTTTTGTATTGGGTGAACGGAAAAGACGTTCGATAAGCTTATTTTTCCTATGTGTCTTCCACCTTAACCATGAGGGGATATTAGACATGGGTGTAAAGGGAAGATCTAGAGGAGATAAGGATGGGGATAGCTGTGAGGTTGAAGCATTAACAATTGGGGTTGCGGAAGAAGAAGGGCGATAGTTGGGGGAATTCATTATGGAAGTTGTTCCTTACGATCCTCCGCTATCTAGAACCGTAAAAATAAAAGAAACATTAAGTCAATATTCTCATCTTTTTACTTTAACTATATAATGAAAATGCTATGATGAAATAACATATTTTAAAATAAGGTGGCAATGCCAACCATGCATGTATATACGAGGTGATATAACCAACCATATAAATAACATATATGAGATGGTAAAACCAACCATGTAAGTAATATATATGAGGTGGTAAAACCAACCATGAATATAGTATATATGAAGTGGTAAAACCAACCATATATATCTACATAATAAATACGAAGTAACTTCAAAATTTCAAAATCTTGAGTATTACCTTTCGTAGAACTTCGACGCTTGGTAAGAGTATTTGGGGTGTTAAGAGGGATTAAGGGAGTGTTTGTAGAGGGAAATTTCATGGTATAGCTTGAGGGACTTATGCAATGAGAGGGGAGGCAAAACACTCCTTATATAGGGCAAGGGTGGTGGTAGGTGGTAGGTGTGGTAGGTGAAACTTTTATCTTTAATACCTTATTTTATTCCCTAATTTTATCCTTTTCAAATCATTTGATTCTTATCCCATTATTATCTACCACGTGGCCCCCTTGTTTCCCCCATTTTGAATTTTTTGGATTTGTTTGACTTTGAAGGTTCTTTTGGTCACAAAAGTCACATGGGTGCATAGCCTACTATTTTGACTATAACTTTTTAGATTCTTCATTAACTTAAATAAGGCCAATTGGGCTGGATTCCTAACTTAATTATCTACATTTCGAGATCAATTTCAAATCTATTGGACGTGTATATCAAAAGTTATTGGGTTTTGAAGTGAGACTAGAAATTCTGGGCGTGCTACTAGACCTTTGTGCACTGTTTAATTTGTTTCTCCTAATGGGCTGATCTAATGAGTCTAAAATTTTAACCAAAGATATATAACTAAATTTGGAGCACGTTGTAAAAATATCAAGTCGTTTAGAGCTACATAAACAAAGTTATAAATTTTTAAAGATGACTTCCAATACTGCGCTAGTCTATCCTTTCTAAGCATAACTATTGGCCATGGAGTATTAATGAACATTTTGTATTTTACAACTCTTAATAAATTTTAATGTGATAAATTTAAAGTTGTATCTTATTTGATTTAGATTCAACATGTCAACTAAGAAATTATTTATTTAATATAATTAAACAAACGATTGAAATAATTATATAGTTAGGTAAAATAACGTAACACCTTATTAGAAAACTTAATAACACACTTATTTTCTTAAACTGTAATTTATTTATGAAAAATAAATCTTATACATTATTTAATTAACATTAATATAATTATCATACACGCTATCAAATAATATTTTCTAAATATATGATCAAAATAGTTTAATTACATTTGTTTATTATTTTATAAAAAAAAACTCGGATCTTACACCTACCTTAGGAAGATCCTCCTTTTTCTTGCTCCGACACTAGACGTCGTCCACCCACGCAAGTCACCCCAGCAACAACGATCAGGAGCTCTCTCTCTCTTTTTCTCTCTCTCTCTCGATTGCGGCGGCTAACAATAAAAACCATAAACCTAAAACAAAGAGAGCTCCTCCTCCTTATATAGACCTCACTTATCAAAACGACGTAGTTTTGATAAGTGAACCCCATCATCAAAACGACGTAGTTTTGATAAATGAATCTCATCATTAAAACGACGTAGTTTTGATAAATGAATCCCATAATCAAAATGACGTAATTTTGATAAATGAACTCCAGCATCAAAACGACGTAGTTTTGATAAAAGAAACATGTAAAAAACCTTCCCGCTTCCACACAGGACAAAATACCCACAATTCGAACATGGTTCTTTAGGAAAAGATTATCAGCATAACAAAACGAAGAAGACGATGCAAAAACATGGCTGCGCGTGACAAAGGCCTAAGATTTTGCCACAAGCTTTATAACTTAGTTTGGAAGGCTCCCATGCAAAAACACCACTGCACATGACAAAGCCATTGTCACGTGGAACGTCAATATGCTCCCTCTTGATCTCATCTTTTGCCTCATGCTTGCTCATCTATATACAAAGTGATCTAGCTAATGTGTGTGGAAAGAAAACTCCCAAAAAGCTAACAATTGCCACTCAAAAGGCATAACAGTGACTGACTCCTCACATTCCAAAACACGGGTCATTACATGAGTTCCTGTCAACATGGTTCTAGCTGCTTCAACTAAAGTTCGATTCTTTCTTTCAGCGACTCCATTTTGTTGTGGAGTTCGAGGTGCTGAGAAATTATGCTAGATATCATATTCAGTACAAAACTCTAACATATCAAAAAATTCAAATTCCTTGCCATGATCGCTTCGTATGCGTTTAATGGACATACTCTTAACATTAGTAATCCAATTGAAGAGTTCAACAAGATTTTCAAATGTTTCAGTTTTGCTTTTGAGAAACATAGCCCATGTGTATCTGGTATAGTCATTTACGACTGCAAGGAAGTATTGTGCACCAGATAGTGAGGACACATTGATTAGTCCACATAGGTCCATGTGCAGAAGTTCAAGAGGTTCTATGATTGAGGTTTTATCCACACTCTTAAAAGGATGTTTCACTTGCTTACCCAGTTGACAATCCCTACATGGGTGTTCTTTCTCATAAACATGCTTAGGTAAGCCCTCAACCAAATTAAGAGAAGCCAATTTAGACAAAGTCTTAAAGTTTAAATGACCAAATCTCTTGTGCCATAACCAACTAATGTCAGGTGAAGCTTTGGACAGAAAACAAATTGGTTCAATAGATTGAGCATTGCCAAAGACCAATTTATAGACATTGCCTTGTCTATGTCCGTTGAGCTTTACCTTTTTGGAGACTGGATTTATAACTGTGCAGGTGTGCTTAGTGAATAACACGTCATAACCTTTGTCACATAATTGACTTATGCTCAACAGGTTATGTTTGAGACCTTGAACAACAGGCACATCTTGAATTGAAACAGATCCATTGGAGAGTATACCCTTACCTACAATCTTACCCTTTTTCTTGTCCCCAAATGTGATAGATGAAGATGCAACCTCTCTGACTTCACTCAACAAAGAGGCATCATCTGTCATGTGTACAGAATAGGCACTATCAAGATACCACTAGCTGGAATTGATCTTTTGCTTCATGTGGCTACTTTTAGCTTCAGGTACTTGTTCCTGCACAATAAACAACTAAGTCTTGGGGGCCCAATATTAATTGGGATTGGGTAAGTGAAAGCTGCAATTTGATATTTAGGTTTCCAAAAATAAGGAGCAGACTTAACTTTCCAAGCTAATTTAAGTGACCTAGAATTAGACATATAAGCAAGGTTATCCTTTGAGTTCTCAGAAACCTCTTTTTCCTTATTTTTATCTTTGGCAACTTTAATAGGCATAGAGTAGATAGTTTTCTTCACAGGTTTAGTCTTTATGTTCTTTGGTGAGGTAACATGTGTGTGCCTAGTTTTCTTCTTCTTCCTATCAGAGTTATGATATTGCAAATTATCATAGATGTTTAACTGCTTAAGGCTTACCTTGATTTCTGTGACAATCTCATTCTTAAGATACTTAAGGTAGAATCTGCACTAATAGGAAAGGTGTCCAACTTCACAATAGATGGGGCAGGTGACAGGTTTGGGTTGGACACTCTATTTCAAGGGTTTGATTGGAGTGTTAAGAGGCTTTCTAGGTTTTCCTTCATATCCTAGACCATTGTTAACTCTACCATCAGGGACAAACTTGGGCTAGAAGGAAGCAGCCTTGTTGGACGAACCAGTCTCAAACTTAGTAGTAAGTCTACTTGGGTTTGTCTCTAGAATTACTACACCCTTACTCTTGCATTGGGATGTAGAGGACAGGTTGACTAAGGGTTCAGCTTTCAGTTCTACTCTTTCAACTGTTGCATTACTGTCCTGAGATGCAACAGTACCCATTTCTCTAAGCTTGGGTGCTAGTAGTGTGGGTGGACTAGCAGTAGCCGTTGGTACCTCCTTTCCACAATCAAGGAGCACACTGCCAGCAGGAACAAAGCCAGCAAGACACTTGGTCTGTACGGGGTAAGTCTAAGCCTTGGTTACTTGGTCTTCAGAAAAACCTAGACCTAAGGCTAGACCTTTGATATCTGGAGTTGTTCTAAAGTGGGCTGCAATCTCAGTAGAATCTTGCCACTTTTTACTTATTTGTCTTTCTTTCTCCAGTTCAGCTTTGGTATCTTTTAGTTCCTTTTCTAGCCTGTTGATGTCTTTATTAGCCATTTTCAATTATCCAGCTTTGTCCAAAAGATCATCGTGTGTGCTTCTCATCTCACTCAATTCCGCTCTAATTTTTCTCTCTGTTCTTTCATAGTCATCTATAGAGTCTCTATATTCACATGAAAGTCTTTCCAGTTTAGAGTAATATCTTTCTTTGTCGGCTTTTATAGGAAGAAATTGTTCCTCTATGTCTTTTAGAGCTCTATAGGTATCTTTATATTCAATGTAGAGCTGTTCGTAAGTTCTTACCTTGAGGGGAGGTGAGCTGTCAGCTATGAAGCAGATAAGATCCTTTTCTTTCTTCTCTTCATCAGAAGATTCTTCTTCCTCCTCAATTTCACTGTTGAACTTATTGGTGATAAGAGCCTTCTTCCTCTTGTCATCCTTTTTGCTTGAGGAGCCTTTAGTCTTCTTCTTCTACTCAGCTGCCTCCTTTTTCTCCCTCTTCAGCTTGTAACAGTCGGCAGCAAAGTAGCCGGGCCTGTTGCACTGATAACACTGCAACTTCTCCTTGTCCTTTCCTTGAGAGAAGGATGAGGATGACTGCCTTGCTTTCCTCCTATAGTTCCCCCTTCTCTTCAGTAGTTTCTTGATTAGAAACGCTACCTCTTGATTTGAGGTGCTATCTGAGTCAAGCTCTTCAGCCTCATCTTCTTCTTCTTCTAAAGATGGTTCCCTTGGTTCAGCAGTCTTAAAGGCAACAGACTTCTCCTTTTTCTTGGAAGGGTTCTCAAATGCCTAAAGTTCTTCTTTTTGCATTTCAAAAGTCATGAGGTCCCCATATAGTGCTTTCAAGGCACAAGTCTTCCATTTCTTTAGCTGACGGATGGCTGATGTCTTTATCAGTAGTCTCAAAGGTAAAGATCTCAAAAATTTATCATTTTTGTCCTTCTGAGAGATCTCAACATGATAAGTCTTCATCCGTTGAATCAGACTTGTGAACCGTTTATAGATACTGTCAAGAGATTCCTTTGGTTCACATCTGAAGGCTTCATACTCTTGCTTGAGCATGGAGATCTTGTTGTCATGAATTTGTTCATCTCCTTCATAAATGAGACAGAGCTTGTCCCATACCTGTTTTGCAGTTTCAAGATCCTGCACATCCGTGAACATGTTGTCATCGAGCGTAGAGAAAAGTAGGGCTTGTGCTTTGAAGCCGAGTTTAACTTTCCTCTACTCCACCTTAGACCAACTGTCTAGGTCTTTAGTCATTAACCGGCCTCTCTGCATACTCTTTGGGGTGAAAGGCCCGTTCTTTATCGTTTCCCAGAGATAAGTGTCAAGCATGTCTAGGTGAGTTCTCATTCTCGCTTTCCATTTGGAGAAGTGCGCAGTTGTGCACATAGGTACTTGGGAGGATGAGCCAGGCAAGACGTCATAGAAGTCTTTTTGTTCTTTCTTGTTGCTGCTGGTGCTCGGTTCTTCTTGCTCCTGGTCTCCAGTCAATCCTTCTTCTGGAGCACGACTAGCTTCTTGTTCCTCGATAGGAACTGGAGCTTGCTCGGGAGCTGGAGCTGCACTGCTGGAATCCATATTGGCCATTTAGGGATCTCTACAGTTATAGATTTGCTCTGATACCAATTGTAGGTCCCAAAGTGAGTCTAGAGGGGGGGGGGTGACTAGACTTTCTTTGTGCGCGGAAGCTAGACTGTTAGCTGCTTTTTGATTCTTCTATGGATAACTATGATGGAAGTAGTAATGGAGAAGATGACAATATGGAATGAGAGTGATAATGAAAGTTATAATGAACTATCAGACAAATCTAAGATGTGAGTAAATGCTCTTTGCTTAATAGATCTCATATGTGAAAGTAATGATCTATGATAGTTTGAATTGTGGAAAACAACACAGAGATTAGACTCGATGATAGTGCTGGATCTTTGATGAACAAGAGTTTGTGATTAATCAAAAAGATTGTTTTTGTTTAGATCAACATGGCACACAACATGTCACGCCCCGGATTTTCCAACCCGAGGAGACCGGAACGTGACCTTCCCTTTACCCGAATTTGGATAAAGGGGGTAGAATACAACATACTCACATAGGATACCATCCACTTCACATTTTATATCCAGAGAGACAAAATCATATATTTATTAAGTCTAAACATGCGTTTATTACATAAAACTCCTCATTACAATATCTCCCCACTGGGGTTACAAAGCTCACACATAAACAATGAAACTCAAATAATAATAAATAAAGCCACAAAACAACTGCCTTCAACTTGGGTGTTCCCGCCTAACGCCTGTAGGTCCCTGTAGAAAACAAAAACAAAACACAGAAGGAGGGGTGAGCAACCACAGCTCAGTAGGGATCGTGTCTCCCCAACCCATCCCATGCTCCTAGCATCTACATGCCATGTGTGCAAGTGCAGTGTTGTGACAATTATTTCAACAAATATAATAGCAAGCCATATCAGCAAGTACAAGCTAGCACATGAACAGTCCCGGGCTTCCACAGCCACCGAGTTTCTAAGAGCAGTCCCGGGCTTCCACAGCCACCGGGTTCCAAGAATAGTCCCGGGCTTCCACAGCCACTGGGTTTCACAAAACAGTCCCGGGCTTCCACGGCCACCGGGTTTCACAGAACAGTCTCGGGCTTCCACAGCCACCGGGTTTCACAAAACAATCCCGGGCTTCCACAGCCACCGGGTTTCACAAAACAGTCCCGGGCTTCCACAGCCACCGGGTTTCACAAAACGGTCTCGGGCTTCCACAGCCACCGGGTTTCTAAGAGTAGTACACATAGCCACTCAGGCATAAAACCAAACACTTAGTAAGCACACATTCACAAATGTACAAACCCAGCCACTCAAGCATAAAAACAAACACTTAGCATGCACACCTTCACCAACTCACAATTCCAGCCTCACTGGCATATTATCAAACACATACTGGGCATTGTCACACAAACATATTCACACATGCATTTTATCGAACATTTAACATGCACTGCCCACTCAACGTCAGAATCACATCAAAACGCCATTGAAAGCCAACATTGATATAGAAGATCACACCTATATGAATTTACATATAAATATTATAGCAATAACAATAGAAACTTTACAAAACATCCACACAGGGCCTAACCCCGGAACAGACCAGGAAAGACAGAACCCCTACCTCAACAAATTCCTCCACGCCTTAGCCTCCACGCGAAACGTAATTCGGCCACGGAAACACCACCGCAGCAACCACGACCAGAAGCTTTTCTTCCTTCTCTCTCTCTCTCTCTCTCTCTCTCTGTGATGGCTGCTGCAGCTGAAGAGAACCCTAAACCTAAAACAAGGAGCCTTCACCTCTTTATATAGACAACTCAAACCCCAAAACGACGTAGTTTTGATTAAATGAATCCCAGCATCAAAACGACGTAGTTTTGATGACAGACTACAACCTTTTTGCAACCACACAGGACAAGGCACTCATAATTTCACTAAGGTCCTTTAGCAAAAGAGGATCAGAACAACAAAACAAGGGTAATAGAGGCTGCACGTGAGAAAGGCCCTTCTGACGGGCACCTCCAAATGCTCTAGAATTCTACCACAAGCCTGGGAACAACATCAGGAAGGCTCCCATGCAAAAATCCCACTGCACGTGAAAAGCCCTTCTCACGTGCATTCTCACGTGCACTCCCTATTGGGCTCAAACTTTACCTCTTGCTTGCTTATCAACATACAAGATGATTTAGCCAAAGTGTGTGGAAATAAAACTCCCTAAAACCCAACAATTTCCACCTAAAAAGGCAAAACTGACTAACTCCTCACATCCCAAAATACGGGTCATTACATCCTCTCCCCCTTAAGACTTTTCGTCCTCGAAAAGAAACAACATGCAAGGAAAACCACACAGCAAGCCACAACACCCAAATGGGTCATCCACCGCACATTGTACACAATAGCACATAACACAGAGTGCCACCACAGTCCATAACCACATGCATCACAATCCATGGAAACACATCCACATGTCACAAATACCCATCACAAGCACATTTCATTAAAACATTCAATATAAATAAAAGTCAAAAGTCAAAAGTCAAAAGTTGAAAGGAAATACAAATACTCAGCCAACGACCACCCCTCCACCTTTAAGAGTGTTCATCCTTGAACAACTATGGGTGTTGCTCATGCATCAAAGACTCCCGTTCCCAAGTCTCCTCCTCAATGCCACGGTGCTTCCACAGGAACCGAACCAAAGAAATAGCACGACCCCGCAAAAGTTTCTCCCAGCGATCTAGTATACGAATAGGGGCCTCAACAACAGACATGTCATCCCCAATGTCCAAAGTCCCCTAATCTATCGCATGAGTGGGGTCAGGATGATACTTCCTCAACTGGGACACATGGAACACATTGTGCACTCGACTCAATCGCGGTGGCAATGCTAACCGGTAAGCTACAGGCCCCACACGAGCGAGAACCTCAAAAGGACCAATGAACCAGGGAGAGAGTTTGGAACCTCTCCCAAAGCGCCGATGTCCACGTCGTGGAGAGACACTAAGAAACACATGATCTCCCACAGAAAACTCCAAAGGTCGCCGCCGCTGATCTGCATAAGATTTCTATCGACTCTGGGCGGATAACAAGCGTTGACGAATCAACTTGACCTTCTCAGTAGCCTCTTGAACCAACTGTGGTCCCAAGAGAGGTGCCTCTCCTACCTCAATCCAACACAAGGGTGATCGGCATGGCCTCCCATACAACGCTTCAAAAGGGGTCATCCCAATGGATGCCCGATAACTGTTATTGTAGGCAAACTCCACCAAAGGAAGGTGAGTTGCCCACGAACCCCCAAAATCTAGCACACAAGCCCTCAACATGTCTTCCATGGTCTGATTCGTCCTCTCAGTCTGACCGTCAGTCTCAGGGTGAAAGGTTGTACTCAAGTTAAGCTTTGTCCCCATAGCCTCCTGCAAGCCTGCCCAAATACGAGAAGTAAACCGCGAATCCCTGTCGGACACAATTGATGATGGCACCCCATGCAGTCGCACCACCTCGTTCACATACAGCTGACTTAAGGCCCCGATGGAATCCCGCTCGCGGACAGCAAGAAAATGGGCCAACTTAGTCAGCCGGTCCACAATCACCCAAATCATGTCCTTCCGCCCAGTGGTGGGTGGAAGTCCAGTTACAAAGTCCATTGCTATGTGGTCCCACTTTCACTCGGCTATTGGCAACGGCTGTAACATGCCCGCCGGCCTCTGGTGCTCCGCCTTCACCTGTTGACAAGTGAGGCACCTCGAAACAAAAACAGCTACATCACGTTTCATCCCAGGCCACCAAAAATGTTCCCGAAGTGCATGGTACATCTTCGTACCCCCTGGATGCATGGCCAGCCTAGAATGATGAAACTCCCGCATCACCTCATCCCGGAGAGAAGAAGCCACTACTAGTCGCCCCTGAAAAGACAATTCGTGCTCAGGACCCTCTGTCCAATCCTCAGATAGCTCACCAGCCTCAATACGGGAACGAAGAACCTCACACTCAATGTCACCCAACTGTCCCTCTCGGACGCGCTGGTATAACTCAGGCACAACCACCAAAGGACTCAGGACTGTCCCACCATCATGAATAACAGGCTGCAGCTGCAACATCGCCAACTGCTCCATCAGCTTCCACTCTCTCACGGCCACCTCAGCCTTCCCTTTTCTACTCAACGCATCAGCCACAACATTACCCTTGCCCGGGGTATAGGCAAGAGTAAAGTCAAAGGTCTGTAAATACTCTACCCATCTCCTCTACCTCAAATTCAAGTCCTTCTGAATAAAGATGTACTGAAGGCTCTTGTGATCAGAAAACACTACGAATTTCTCCCCCAAAAGGTAATGTTGCCAACTCTTCAAGGCAAAGATGACAGCCGCCAACTCAAGATCATGGGTAGGGTAATTCTGCTCATGAGGCTTCAGCTGCCTCGACCCATAAGCTACCACATTGTGCTCCTGTATAAGCACACACCTCAAACGAACCCTGGACGCATCACAATATACCTCATATGGGATATCCTCCCGAGGTAACCTCAACACCGGTGCAGTGGTCAAACGGGTTTTGAGGGCCTCAAATGCGTGCTGACACTTGTCAGTCCACTCAAACTTTACTCCCTTCCTGGTCAACGCCGTCATAGGAGCTGCCAAGCGGGAGAATCCCTCTACAAAACGACGGTAATACCCTACCAAGCCAAGAAAGCTACGAATCTCGAAAACATTGGTTGGCCTCTCCCACGATGCCACAGCCTCAATCTTGGTTGGGTCCACCCTAACTCCCTCAGCTGACACCACATGGCCAAGAAAATGGACCTCCTATATCCAAAACTCACATTTGCTAAACTTAGCAAACAACTGCTGGTCTGATAACGTGCATTTATGCCGTTATTCTATTGCCTATTTAGGGGTGTTTAAGAGCATGATTAGAGTCTTATTGTATCATATTTCATTTATATTTGCTCTAACCCCTAGGAAAATGCTATTTGCATATACATGCGCTTTTAGGCTGTTTTGTCAGGTTTTGGAGATTAATTTTGACCAAGTAGATGGCCTCAAATTAATTGGCGTGCAGAACTAAAGTTTCTCAGAATGATTTCCTCTAGCTTCCACAGAAGTTTCAGAGCCAAAAGCCTTGAACGCCAATTGGACCAATTGGCGTGCAAGCATATTACTGCATACCATCCTTCTACATGATGCAAGGAAGCTTGGGGAAGAATTTCACCTAATTTGGAGCTGCACGCCAATTGGGCATATGACGTTCAAATTGACGTGCAGCCATATTTTTGCACTGATTCAGTCGTTTTGTTATGCTGATCATTCTTTCTTAAAGGACCTTATTCATATTGTGCTTAGATTGAGAGATTTTAATGTTGGAAGTGTCACTTATCAAAACTATGTCGTTTTGATAAGTTGTGACAGATGGGCTAGGGCACACTTTATAATACAGCATTCAGGCCCATCCAGCAACTATAAAAGGAGGTCTACACGTCTTTGGAAGAGAGGGTTTTTCACAACACGTTGGAGGCTTCACATTTTTGGAGATTTTTGCAGGCTTTCACGTTTTTGGAGGAAACCTAGGGAGCAGCCGTGATTTTGGAAACTTGGATTGAAGCTCTGCTGCGTGGGTGATTAGAAGAAGATGTTGAGTTTTTCCTGCTTGTGTTTGCTTGTAATCATGCGTGAGTAGTCTTTTAATCTAGGGGAGCAATGTAGCCCCCTAAGTTGTTAAACTGATTATTTGAATATTGGGTTTGTTTAATTGAGATTGCATGTTTTATGAATCTGTTCTTCATCTTTTAATATCTGGGGTGTACACCTGGGTTTTCTTAGCCTTAGTCTGAGGCTGATCTTTGATTCATAACATATTTGTGATTGGTGTGACCATTATCCTATCATGAGTATTATAATTATGCTTTGTATGTTGTCTGTATGATGACCATTCAGCAGACAAGACTTAGAAGGTTTTCAATGACAATTTGTAGAACCTTGGCTTAGTTATGGCATGTTATCAATTAAATAATCTCAAGAACCTTATAATCAGTAGAAGCAGCGTAGGGAGGTGAAGTTGTGACCCTAGATACCTTTAATCCTTGAGTCCTAAAAACAACTTGCTTTCTTTGATATTTTAGAAAACCACATAAAAATTAGATCTTTAGTTTAAAAAAGAGAACTTTTTGCCAAGACATTTTATAGAACAAGATTAATTGGGCGTTTTGATTTAAGAACTAGAAAACTAGGCTAATCCCTATGGGTTCGACCCCTTGCTTGTTGTTATTCTTTTAGTGCAAACTTAGGGAATTTATTATCTTGAAGAGAGATTTAACGACATTAGCTAGCTCTTTCAGAGAGGCTAAAAATCTGTCTGTCATGGTCCCTCAAGGTTTGCAACACTATTGCCAAATGATCCACATGCTCCTGCTCCGTCTTGGAATATACCAAGATATCATCTATAAACACCACCACGAAAGAATCCAAGTATGGAGCAAAGACCTGGTTCATCAAATGCATGAACACTGCTGGTGCATTAGTGAGCCCGAAAGGCATCACTACCCACTCATAGTGCCCATACCTGCACCGAAAAGCAGTCTTAGGGATGTCCCCCTCCCTAACCCTCAACTGATGATACCCCGACCGTAGATCTATCTTGGAAAACCACTGAGCTCCACTCAACTAGTCAAATAGGTCATCGATCCAAGGCAACGGATACTTGTTCTTCACAGTCACCGAATTCAGCTTCCTATAGTCGATGCAAAGGCGTAGCGTGCCATCTGCCTTCTTTGCAAAGAGCACCGAAGCACCCCTAGGTGAGGTACTCGGTCTGATATACCCCTGGTCCACCAACTCCTCTATCTGCCTCTGGAGCTCCCTCAACTCAGTTGGTCCCATTCGATAAGCCACTTAGGATATCGGTCCAGTCCTCGGTACCAACTCAATGGTGAACTCCACACTTCTTTTAGGAGGTAGACTCTTCAACTGGTCAGGAAAGACATCCTGAAATTGGTCAACGACAGCTGGCCACACTCTCTTTTCCACTTTCCCCTCCTCAGCAAAGGTCAAGGCTGCCAACCTGTGGGTAATGGCACCCCACTGGTCCAACACTGGCCCAGCCCGACTCGCCTCACAGTCCCACTCCCCCTACAGGGTGCAAGAGGTCCCTGCAGGGGTCACGAAGGATACACGCCGTCGATAATAGTCTATCTTGGCCTGGAAATCCATAAGCCAATCCATACCTAAGATCAAGTTAAAAGTCGCAAGGGCATTACATGCAAGTCAAAACTTAGCTCCACATCTCCTATGGTTAACACACAGTCACGGCAAACACACTGCACCTCAATCATACCTCCCACTAGAGACTCCACTGCTAGGGGTCTCTCTGCCTCAAGACATGCTAACCCCAATCCCTCAATCAGAAGTTCAGCGACAAACGAACAAGATGCACCCATATCAAAAAGTGCAGAAACAAGCGTACAAGAGATCAAAAGGGTACCTCTAACCACCGATGGTCCTGCTCCACCCTCCGCTAGTGGGGGTGGTAGCTTAGCCTCCTCCTGGTAGATCGCCTCCAGCGCAAACACTCTCCCTTGGCCCGTGCCACTAGTCGGCTCACTCACTGGGCGCTTCCCGCCATGGCTGCCTCCAGCTTCAGTCTGCTGTCGCTCCAGCCTTCCCTGGGGTCGGGTCTAGTTCAATCCGGCCTGGCTAGCCTGCCACTGACGAGCTGGTCTCTCCGCTGGTGCACGGAAATTGGCATCACTTCTTGTGCTGGATGCCATGCCTCCAACTCCCCTGTTGCCACTCAGGCAAACCTGGCTTAGGTGGCCCTCTCGTCCACAACTGTTGCATTTCCAGTCTTTCTTTGGACACTCCCTCCTGAAGTGGCCTTGCTCCCCACAGCAATGACAACCACTGGGGAGACCTCCTGCTAGACCTCCCTGTCTGTTACCGCCAAAGCTAGACCTCCTTGGGTGTACCGATGTCTGTCCCCTGCTGCGGAAGGAACTTTTGTCTCTCTCTTCGGTCTTAGGCCTCTTGGGCCCCGAATCACGTTCAGATCCGCCCTGCAACTGATGACCCTGATGGGCCTGCCTCCCATTATCTAGCTCTCTCTCAGTGATACGAGCCGTCTCCACAACCTTAGCATAAGTCCTCAAGCGCAAGATCGCCACTCTCTGCCTAAGGGCTGGCCTAAGGCCCAAAGTGAACTTGTGGGCCTTCAAGTCCTCCTACGCCACGGTCTCGGAAGCAAACCTACTCAAGCTTCGGAACTCTCGCTCATACTCAGGTACCGTCCTTGATCCCTGCCTCAAGCTTCCAAACTCCTCCCTCTTTTGCCATCTCAAGGACTCCGGGAAGAACTCGTCATGGAAGAGCTACAAGAACTCCTCCCATAGCATGAACTGCACCGCACGGCTCCCCGCGACACTCAACCACCACTCCAGAGCATTCCCCTCTAGCTACCGAATGGCCAGTCACCTTATCCTCCTCCCGGGGTAGGAGAAAGGAAAACACATGCTCGATCTGCCTCAGCCAGTGCTCAGCTAACACTGGGTCCCCTTCTCCCTTGAACCTTGGAGGTTGTTCCTTTCGGAACCGTATCACCACGTCATCCTCTGCATGAGTCGGTACGCCGCCTAGCGAACTCTCACGCTCACGAGGTAACTCCCCCACTGGTGGTGGCGGTGGTGGTGGCACCACCTGCTGGGCTGCCATCTCGCGGCGCACCTCCTCTCGTACCTCTTGCCGGATACCCTCCCTCAGCTCTCGGACTTCCAGCCGGATGCCCTCTCGTAGCTGTGCCAGCAACAATGCATGTCCTCCAGTGGACTGCCCTGCACCCGGACCTTCATGGGCAGATGACTCATCAGCCACTGCCCCGAACGCGCGTGTCACTCTCCTTGGTGGCATTCTTACTACATGAAGTAAGAAGCACAAACGTCAGAACGCGTTTGACAACTATCGAGTTTCACTACCTCTACCTCACTATCAAGTCAAGTAGTACATGGCATCACACACATTTCACACATTGCATAAATCAACATTGCACACAGTTCAATTCACAGTGCACACAGCTCAAATAAACAAGTACCTTTCCTTGCAGTCATGCTCAAGGTACTTCAAGAAAAATCAGAGTTGCACAGTTCACACCTTATCACATTATTCACATTTTTCTTTTATCACAATTACAATTTTATTAGTTATCCACACCTTCACACACAACAACAAATGCAACTAGTGCCCTAATGCTAATGGATGCAAATCCTACCTCAGGTCTGGATTACTCCAACTATACCTTAGAGGCTCCAAGAGGACCGTGTTGATCAGGCACATCCCTCCAGGCTCCTCCAAAGGACTCAGGATAATCAGATCCGCCCACTACCCTAGGCCAACTAGACCATGCTCTGATACCATATTGTCACGCCCCGGATTTTCCAACCCGAGGAGACCGGAACGTGACCTTCCCTTTACCCGAGTTTGGATAAAGGGGGTAGAATACAACATGCCCACACAGGATACCATCCACTTCACATTTTATATCCAAAGAGACAAAATCATATATTTATTAAGTTTAAACATGCGTTTATTACATAAAACTCCTCATTACAATATCTCCCCACTGGGGTTACAAAGCTCACACATAAACAACGAAACTCAAATAATAATAAATAAAGCCACAAAACAGAACTGCCTTCAACTTGGGTGTTCCCGCCTAACGCCTGTAGGTCCCTGTAGAAAAAAAAAACCAAACACAGTAGGAGGGGTGAGCAATCACAGCTCAGTAGGGATCGTGTCTCCCCAACCCATCCCATGCTCCTAGCATCTACATGCCATGTGTGCAAGTGCAGTGTTATGACAATTATTTCAACAAATATAATAGCAAGCCATATCAACAAGTACAATAATTTCCACAGCCACACAGGCTAGCACATGAACAGTCCTGGGCTTCCACAGCCACCGGGTTTCTAAGAGCAGTCCCGGGCTTCCACAGCCACCGGGTTCCAAGGACAGTCCCGGGCTTCCACAGCCACCAGGTTTCACAGAACAGTCTTGGGCTTCCACAGCCACCGGGTTTCACAAAACAGTCTCGGGCTTCCACAACCACCGGGTTTCACAGAACAGTCCCGGGCTTCCACAGCCACCGGGTTTCTAAGAGTAGTACACATAGCCACTCAGGCATAAAACCAAACACTTAGTAAGCTCACATTCACAAATGTACAAATCCAGCCACTCAGGCATAAAAACAAACACTTAGCATGCTCACCTTCACCAACTCACAATTCCAGCCTCACTGGCATATTATCAAACACATACTGGGCATTGTCACACAAACATATTTACACATGCATTTTATCGAACATTTAACATGCACTGCCCACCCAACGTCAGAATCACACCAAAACGCCATTGAAAGCCAACATTCATATAGGAGATCACACCTATATGAATTTACATATAAATATTATAGCAATAACAATAGAAACTTTACAAAACATCCACACAGGGCCTAACCCCGGAACAGACCAGGAAAGACAGAACCCCTACCTCAACAGATTCCTCCACGCCTTAGCCTCCACGCCAAACGCCGTTCGCCCATGGAAACACCACCGTAGCAACCACGACCAGAAGCTTTTCTTCCTCTCTCTCTCTCTCTCTCTCTCTCTCTCTCTGCAGCAGCTGAAGAGAACCCTAAACCTAAAACAAGGAGCCTTCACCTCTTTATATAGACAACTCAAACCCCAAAACGACGTAGTTATGATTAAATGTATCCCAACATCAAAACGACGTAGTGTTGATTAAATGAATCCCAGCATCAAAATGACATAGTTTTGATGACAGACTACAACCTTTTTGCAACCACACAGGACAAGGCACTCATAATTTCACCAAGATCCTTTAGCAAAAGAGGATCAGAACAACAAAACAAAGGTAATGGAGGCTGCACGTGAGAAAGGCCCTTCGACGGGCACCTCCAAATGCTCTAGAATTCTACCACAAGCCTGGGAACAACATCAGGAAGGCTCCCATGCAAAAATCCCACTTCAAGTGAAAAGCCCTTCTCACGTGCATTCTCACGTGCACTCCTTATTGGGCTCAAACTTTACCTCTTGCTTGCTTATCAACATACAAGATGATTTAGCCAAAGTGTGTGGAAATAAAACTCCCTAAAACCCAAAAATTTCTACCTAAAAAGGCAAAACTGACTAACTCCTCACATCTCAAAATACGGGTCATTACACAACACTTTGAATATTTCTCTTGGAGTCTCTCTCAATAGCGTTGGAACCTCTCCTTGTTGATTCTCGAAAAAAAATTAATTCATTTAGGTATGTCAGAATCCTAGTTATTATGTTCTGTGTGTTCCACGCTTTTTGAGAGAGAGGTTGACTCACATTTTTGTGGTTTCGTGTGTGAGAGATATATATTTTAAGGTTATAGTACTCGTGCGCCTTGTTGTTCATCCTGATAGATTGACTTCCCAATGCTTAAAGTGCGGATGTCAGGGGATGGGTTGATCTGCTTTAATTTGCAAATCAGTTGCCCATACTGGGTATTTGTATGCAGTTGATCTTGGTCGTTCATCCGTAGATGGTAGTTGGCAGAAATTAATGCGACATTTAATGCGCTCAACTGCTCAGAACGGTGCAGGCGTACTGTGCAAACCCTAGTTGAAGACATCGCTAAGTTAACATACGTAGGGTTGCAAGTTTGCCTTGAAGGTGAGTGCCTCGTAGGTTTGGTGACTCGAAGATGTTGGGTAGAGCCTATAGAACTTGTAGAATTTTGCTTCAGGCTTTACAGTGTTAATTTCTGCGAGTCTACGACTCACTTATCTTCGAGTCCTCGAGGCTAGAGTTCAGGTTAGATTAGGTCTTTTGTGTCTCTCTATTAACTGTAAGTCTATGACTCTGCGAGTCTACGACTCTACGAGTCTGCGACTCTCCTAATGGCTCTTAGAGTAACTTCTTCGTAGTGCACCTAATCTACCTATTGTTATAGTTGCGAGTCTACGACCCTAACTTTGTGAGTCTACGACCTTCAGGTCTCTCAATTTACTTTACTTGACTAAGAGGCTCTTCGACCATCAATGGGTCAGAGTAAACAAAGGATCATTGACTCTACGAGTCTTCAACCTTGAAAATCTTCGACTCTACGAGTCTTAGACTTTGCATTTTGTCCTTAGTCTTTTGCAGTTGCTCATAAATTGAGTCTCCGTATTCTTTGAGTCTTTGACTCTACGGCTTTGACCCTTCAACTATAACTCTCAGCCTTCAAGATCTTCGAGTCTGTGATGTTTGATAATTTCTTTAAATTAACTGTATCTGTTTCTATGACCCTTGAGTCTACGACTCTACGATCCTTCTACAACTCTATGACCCTTGAATCTATGACTACGATTCTTTGAGCTACAATTTCATTTTTGTTTGGCAGTCTTTATTACATTGACTCTTCGACCTTCGACCTATGAGTCTGCGAGTCTTTATTTTGATTCTTAACGGTGTTTTAAGGCTTCGACTCTATGATCCTTGAGTCTACGAGTCTGGAAGTACTTTAAGTTCTGTTAAGTGATTTAAGCGCTTTTAGGGACTTTATAGTTCTACGGGCTTCGAGTCTTCGAGTCATTTAAAGTTGGTTACTGTTTTTTTAGAATTCTTCGACTCTAAGAGTCTCTGAATTTATCGTCGCTTGCAGTAACGCTCTCTTTTCCGCACTTTGACTCTACGACCTTCGACTCTAGATCTACGAGTCGCCATATGTTCTGTTACAACTTTACTTCGAGTCTCCAGACTCTACGAGTCTATGAGTTTCTTGCCAATATGTCCTGTGACAGTTCTTCTACGAACTTTGACTCTTCGATCCTATGACTTTCGGATCTTCGAGTCTCCAGACTTAGACTGTGTTTTGACAGCTTCATCAAATCCTATATTTCCAACATATACTTTCAAGTTCAATTAAGAAAATAAGAATATATTTAATAAAGACTTTTTAAAAATTCAAAAATACAAAACAAACTCGATAATATTAATATAATTTCTTGTAATGCGTGTGACGCACGGTCTGTGGACACGCGTGAACGTTTGGCATCACAGAGAGCGAGAGAAGAGGCTCCAGTTCGATTCTGCTTGTCCAAAGATGATGACGACAATTTCCCGGGCCATACGGTCCATATCATATGAACTTATCCCACTGCGATGCAGCAGCGCTGCCTCGCGCTCGCCAATCACCACTTCAGTCAGCTCAACATCAAATTAGCCAGGTTTCTCTCCTGGGACTGTAAATTTTATGGCTTTCGTCTACCGTTGTACGCCGTGGTTAAATTAGTTAATAGATACCTTGTTCAATTGCTTGTGGTTCGTGTCTGGTTTATAGTTGCTGTGCATTCTCATGGATCGCTCCAAGCCCTTAAAAACTCTTACTTGGATAGAGAGAGATTGGAGTGGAGAAAATGTGTAAAACCCTTGATGGGTGCACGACACATGTTTCAGTCAACAGGCAGGCGCCTGCTCTAATTGTGGCAGGCTGTCGATTCTCCTGTTTTTCTAACATACATGATGATGATATCTTGATTATTAGCGATTAAAATGAAATTTACAGATGCCTGCTTGGTTTTATGAAAAGATATTTCGCTGTAATGTGAAGCTATGCAATGCTTCCAATGGTTGCTGCTGCAAAACATTGCATATTTTGGTGATTGGGGGCAGTATAACTTTTGAAATTGCCCCAGCAAATATGAGGAACCGCACATCTTAGGGCAATTTGGCGTGTTTGTTTAGTTGGAATTATTGCCCAGATCTGATATTGGTTTACCCTGGCCTGGAACCACGTGGAGGATGGTGCTCATGTCTGAAACAGAATATGCACATTCGATCTCTTTGAAAGGCAACTCTAGGTTCAAGTTAGCGATCTCCAATGTTCTGAAAAATGCTAGGTGGTTTTAGTTGATCGGTTGCTCTTAGGGCCCAGATGGTCTAGTTGGTGCCTAGTTGGTCTACTTATTATTTAAAAGGTATATTTATATACAAATATTTCAAAATTATAAAGTTTCTTAAAACTATATGTGTCAACAAATCACAACCTAATAATGACTGGGTGAATAAAACATACAACAACAATCGAGCATTTATCCCATCCTTGGAGTTGGTTATATGGAACAGCAATAAAATTAAGAATTGGGCATATGAATCTTATGACATCACTCATTCCTATTTCTTGTTTCACTCTCATCTAGTTCTAAAATACTCATATCATTACTTAGAGCTTGCTTCCAAGTTTTGAATGACGTACTTCTATCATGTTTAACTACAACTATATCAATCAACTTATTTCTCTTCACGGGAGCACTCATAGGCTTACGTCACGCATGTCCAAACTACCGTAGACAATATTATATCATTTTGTTTTCGATTGAAGCAACAACTATTCATGCACATATTTTTATTTTTTAATTTTGTTTGTTCTAGTCTTATCACATCTTTCTCGCTCTTTCGCATATTTGCTAAACACATTTTGATGTTCTTTTTGAATAGCCTTACACTCTCTACCGTCTATTATGTTTTTATCCTAATTAGTTTTAAACCTCAAGTCTCTAGTGAAGTTTCCAAATGCACTGGGGGGGGGGGGGGTTGAATTAGTGTTTTATCAAAATTTAATTTTAATTTAACCACCTTGACTATCTTTTCTCAAGTTACTAGTCTTGTAAATATATGAGCAGAAAACACAATCAACTGCAATATAAGAATTACATGGTTCACCTTACAATGTATAGGACTACATTCATAGCGTGATTAGCAAAGTGCTAATCACAGAATTCTCTACTATCATTTTAGGATAGCTCACTACTACCCAAGGTAGTCAAAAGCACTAGGCGCAATTAAGGCGTTAGGGGTACCCTATCGCTTTAAGCGCCAAGTGCAAAAATAGCACTTGCTTTAATGAAGCGAAGCGCATGTTAAAGAAGAAACATATATATTATCCATAAATAACAATCCATCAAATTAAATGTTTACAAATCATTCTCATTATAACTACTATCATAAATTTATCAAATAAAATATTATTTTATTCTTCCAAAATATTATACTTCTAAGCAGGATTTTTTTTGTTAATGTTGGAATTTTGCTTGATGATATTGTATGTTTTCTTTGACTTTCATAATCCATATCACACGATTAATACATAATTTTATTT
This sequence comes from Taxillus chinensis, assembly GCA_023512835.1. NCBI lineage: Eukaryota > Viridiplantae > Streptophyta > Magnoliopsida > Santalales > Loranthaceae > Taxillus > Taxillus chinensis. Next base: position 49,371,109 of record CM042085.1, read on the forward strand.
AAGATAACAGTATATATAATAATACACACAGATTACACGCCCAGTTAACACTACACACTATACGATTTTTCAGTACACTAATTTATTAAACATAATTTAAAAAATTATTACGGACACAGTCATAGACCAGGCAGCGGCAGAGTCGTTGATCGCGTCATGCAGAGTCGTCGCTCGGTGTCGCGTCTTGCAAAGTCATTGCGTCTTCGCATCTTGCAGAGTCATCGCGTCTTTGCCCGTCGTCGGATCTCGCAGAGTTGTCTCCCGTCGTCGCGTCTTGCAGAGTTGTTGCATCGTCGCATCTTGTAGAGTCGTTGTGTCTTTGCTTGTCATCATGTCTCGTAGAGTCATCTCCCGTTGTCGCATCTCGTAGAGTCGTCTTCCATCGTCGCGTCTCACAGAGTCGTCTCCCGTCGTCGCGTCTTGCAGAGTCATCGCCCGTCGTCATCGCCGATCGTAGAGCAGAGGTGAAAGACGTCGATGGAAGTTGCGTTCGTCTGTTGTCAATGGAATTCGTCTGTCGTCACGTAAATATTTTATCTTCCTCTTTTATTATCTAGTCTTTCGTAAGGGTGAAAGACGCGCACGTCACCCAAAAGTGCAAGAAGTGTTTTATCAAAATTTAATTTTAATTTAACCACCTTGAGTATCTTTTCTCAAGTTACTAGTCTTGTAAATATATGAGCAGAAAACACAATCAACTGCAATATAAGAATTACATGGTTCACCTTACAATGTATAGGACTACATTCATAGCGTGATTAGCAAAGTGCTAATCACAGAATTCTCTACTATCATTTTAGGATAGCTCACTACTACCCAAGGTAGTCAAAAGCACTAGGCGCAATTAAGGCGTTAGGGGTACCCTATCGCTTTAAGCGCAAAGTGCAAAAATAGCACTTGCTTTAATGAAGTGAAGCGTATGTTAAAGAAGAAACATATATATTATCCATAAATAACAATCCATCAAATTAAATGTTTACAAATCATTCTCATTATAACTACTATCATAAATTTATCAAATAAAATATTATTTTATTCTTCCAAAATATTATACTTCTAAGCAGGATTTCTTTTGTTAATGTTGGAATTTTGCTTGATGATATTGTATGTTTTCTTTGACTTTCATAATCCATATCACACGATTAATACATAATTTTATTTAAGATAACAGTATATATAATAATACACACAGATTATACGCCCAGTTAACACTACACACTATATGATTTTTCAGTACACTAATTTATTAAACATAATTTAAAAAATTATTACGGACACAGTCATAGACCAGGCAGCGGCAGAGTCGTTGATCGCGTCATGCAGAGTCGTCGCTCGGTGTCGCGTCTTGCAAAGTCATTGCGTCTTCGCATCTTGCAGAGTCATCGCGTCTTTGCCCGTCGTCGGATCTCGCAGAGTTGTCTCCCGTCGTCGCGTCTTGCAGAGTTGTTGCATCGTCGCATCTTGTAGAGTCGTTGTGTCTTTGCTTGTCATCATGTCTCGTAGAGTCATCTCCCGTTGTCGCATCTCGTAGAGTCGTCTTCCATCGTTGCGTCTCACAGAGTCGTCTCCCGTCATCGCGTCTTGCAGAGTCATCGCCCATCGTCATCGCCGATCGTAGAGCAGAGGTGAAAGACGTCGATGGAAGTTGCGTTCGTCTGTTGTCAATGGAATTCGTCTGTCGTCACGTAAATATTTTATCTTCCTCTTTTATTATCTAGTCTTTCGTAAGGGTGAAAGACGCGCACGTCACCCAAAAGTGCAAGAAGTGCGACAAGGCATGCACTTCCCTGAAGGCGCTGCGCTTTACCCCCGAGAAGCGATGGAGTCCCCCAGCGCTACGCCTGGTGCGCTTAAGCGCTAGGGCGCTTGATTTTGACTACGCTGCTACTACCTAAGGTTCACTATCTTTTTACAATCACCAAAACAAATTAAGTCAAATCTCACTGGTTCTGATTTTTATAAGAAGTATAAATAAATTCAACAACTTAACTGGTGCAAATATGTTGGATTCGAAGTACCAACCTTGCTGTTATCAAAATATGCAGTTTGTTGCTGAAGATCGACCCTTTGCTAGGATTTCACTCTAAAAAATCTGATTTAGTATAATTGTTTCTTGTTCCGTAGTCACAAAACTCTCTCTTCTCTAAGATTTGGATTTTCAATACTCTGAGCTTTTCTCTATTCTTTGATCTTTCAAAAATTCTTCTCAGAAACTCTCTAATTTTCTCACATATTTTTGGACTAATTTGGCATTAATATATTATGCAAAACCCTATTTAATGAGCAGCCAAATACTGACTCTTGATCTCATTCTGCTAACTTCTCTTCTACCCATTGGATTAGCAACCTTATTTAGGGTTTAAGCTAATTGAGTAGGCAAGCCTCAGCTTTTGATCTCTTTTTCCAGTTTATTTTAACGATTGAATCAAATTCACTTAAATGAATTAATCACAGTTAGCCATCTCAGCAACACATCCGATCTTAGTCATTGGATGACTTCTACGATTCTAACCGTTAATCTCCGCTCGTACCTCAACTCAAAGCAAAGACCAAAACTTGACTTAAAGGAGTGCCCAAACTAGCCCAAATCTCAGTGCCCGTATCATAGCATGAGGCCGGTGGCATGTGTCATGCTCCATGGCTCGTGGCCCATGTCACGGCCTGTGGCTCGTGTCATGACCCATGCTTGTGGCTTGTGGTCCTACCTGTGCTGCATGCTCCAACTATGTGCACCGCTTCTTCCACTCCCTTCAAAATAATTTGGCTTTTAGAGGCATTGCCCCTTGAGACCCCTTTCCCTTTGCTCAATGACTGGATGGTAAGACCCCTGCGGAAACCCTCACACCTTGGACTCCCACAAGCATAGCGATCAAGAGTTATTATCCAAACACAAAATGTCATCTTTACTATACATTAGGCAGGCAACAAATTCGACAAACAACAAGTCAAGTCATTTTCAACGCTGGAAATAACGTCTAATATATGTCAACATAAGTTGAATTCAACATTATAGTCGGTCCTCGTCTGGTCAACTAGAACTATGTCATAAGCAAATAACATATTCCAAGCCACCTTATCTTTGATATGTTTGGTGAGCTCATCCGTCAATACTACAAATATTAAGGGACTTAAATCTGATCCTTGATGTAATCTTATGGTAATGGGAAAATTACCATTAATGCCAAAAGCGCAAGTCCACACATTATTTTTTCGCTTTTGTTCTATGTACATATTCTTTATTGTATTAATATACTTTAGAGAAGTTCTCTTCATCTTCAACAACCACTGAATAGTATCTAAATCAGTGAAAAAGCATGTGTAAATATTGTCTTCTATCGTTACACTTTTTCATCACAATTCAAAGTATATGAATTGTTTCTGTGGTTGATCTACATGGCATAAATCCAAACTGACTATTCAAAATAGTAATATTATGTCTCAATCTATGGTTTATTACTTTCTCCAATTATTTTATAGTGTGACTCATAAACTTCATAGTTTGAACAATTTTGTATATCACTCTTCTTCTTAAATAAGGATACTTGTAGTTTTTCTTCATTCATCAGCATTTTCCCTTGATGCCAAACCTTGTTAAAAAGTTAAATAAATCACTTAACCCCACCTTACCCATGCATTGTCAAGCCTTAATAGAATGTCATTGGATACCATGGCTCTCATCTTCTTCAATGCTCCATGAATCTCATACCTCTGGATTCCCTACATATGCTTACAGTTAAGATCTATAAGTCACAAAAGATCCTCACTAGCCCATATACGACCATCATCAACAAAATTACTTCTCCAGCGCTCTCTAGATAATATCAAACTGAAATTTGAGGCCACAACTTAAACCTCTTGCATGAAAATGTAAATTTATATAACTTAACATTCAAGGACTTTGAATCAATAAAAGTGGTGGTGACTCTAGACAACATTATTGTATTGTAAACATGGTCTCATAGGTGCATCAAATCAATCAAAGTAGAAAGAGATATAAATGCTGTTCGTCTAAGTAAATGCATAATACAATTTGTGAGGAGTGTGATAGATTTCAATGCATTCTAATTGATTTTTTTTTCACCCATAAAAAACATATTAAAAAAAACAGCAATCAAAATTAGAAAACGTGGCTAAAAAAATTTGTTGACTGATTTGTGTACTAAAAATTAGTCCTATGGTCGGTTCCACTATGACCAATTGTAACATTGGTGATCTCACAATATATTTTGAAGGCGCCACCTTTGGCAGAAAGTATGAAATCTGCTGGAGTGGTTTGCCGGTGAAGGGTGAGCGATGTGGCTGTTCTGGGTGTTTTCTCTAGCTGTTTCTTGGGTTTTATGAGCTGTTTCTTGGGTGACCCATTAAGGGTGAAGGGATATTTTTTGAAGTATAAGATTTTGAGTGTAGTTACGAACAATGAGAGTTTATATGATAAAACTTGTGGGAAGTGAAAAAGAGGAAAGAGGAATATCAGGATAAAGAACGGAGTAGGGCATGCGTTGACGGAGGATAGACTAGAGAATACGGTTAATTAAATAACAAATTGTAAGAATTGCAAAACCCCACAGAGATTTAGAAAGTTGCATATGAAAAAGTAAACATTGGGATACATCAAATAATGGTGATTTTTTCATTCAGCAACTCCATTTGGTGGTAGAGTATAGGAACAAGAAGTTTGATGCACAATATCATGGGAGACAAGAAAGGGCTGAAACCCAAAGGAGGTACTCAGATACTTCTATATTATCAGATCGCAAGTATTTAATAGGGACCTAAAATTGATTTTGAATTTCATAATAGAACTGCTGAAAACAAGAGAAAACTTCAATTTAATTTTTTATTAAAAATAATCAAGTCATGCGAAAATAATTATCTGCGAATGTGACAAAATACTTGAAACAGGAAGAAGTTGATATAGGAAAGGGACCTTATACATTAGTTATCTGATTTATTTTATGGGAAGGAAAGGAGACATGATGGTCTTTACTTAACTCACTAGTTTCACACGGAAAAGCCTTAACAGAGGGTGACATAGATTGAAGCTTACTGAGAGAAGGATGTCCTAAGTGACAGTGCAACCGAAAGTGATAAGAGGAACGATGGACAACCATAGTGGCAACAGAATCAGAATGAATAGTGCGATCGAAGTAATAAAGACCATTAACTTTAGTTCCCCCACCAATCGTTCGTTCAGTCTTCATATCCTGTAAAATACAACTGGAAGATGAAAATGTTATAGAACAATTGAGAGCCTTAGTCAAGGAGCTAACAGATAATAAGTTGTATGGTGTAAGGTAAATGTAGAATGGTTGGAAGGGAAAGAGATGAGTTTAGGTGCGTAGTCCCCGTTCTAGTGATAGCGGTTTGAGAACCATCAGCAAAGATAACTAGATGAGATAAGGTGAGAGCTATAAATTGAAAAGATAATAAGAGTTTAAAATTACTAGTCATGTGATGAGTGACTCCAGAGTTTATGACCCACGTATCAAGCTTGGAAGTAAGTAAACAAGAAGAATTACCTGTTGGTTGAAATGACAATGTAGTAGTATGTGCTAAAGATGTAGTCATCCAAGCAGAACTAACCAATAACTCATAATCAGCACGAGATAAAGTAATTGGTTCAAGGGAATCATCAACACCAACATATATTGCATGTGCCATCATAATGTAGTGTAGACAGCAACAAAATAGACCAAGATTCACCTCCACTAGTACAAACACCAACCAGTCATCATGTCAATCATCAACTAATCAATCATAGATTCATGTATCAACAACAACAGTCTCACAGAGAGCAACAATTATCAACCAATCAATTTTAGAATTATGCATTAGTAGCAAAAGTCACACAGGAAGCCTGTGTTATATATATATATATATATGAAAAGAGTGAATATACAGGTCACGATTAGTGTGAACAAGAAACAAGACTTGCAACATTGATGTCGCCTATTGTTCGCATTCGGTAGGGCATCCAATGGGCAAGAACACGACGTAGAGACGTGTGTCTAGGATCGTAGCAGTGTCTCACACTGCATCTATGGGAGAACATGTTGTGGCAGGTTCGTCGTCACTGTTGTTGGCCTAAGAGATCAAGCACCGTTGTCGCGTCGCGTTTGGGTTGCGTCGTGTCACGATTGGGATTTTGTCGTGTCGCATCTGTGGGATGATCGTCGAGGTCGTTGCGATTGTTGTTATCACAGGACCTTCGTTGTAGGATGGCGTCATAGGATCTCATCACAAGTCGTTGCAAAGTCGCAACTGGGATCGTATGATCAAGGATTGTCATGCATCGCTAAGAGGAATTGTCACAAGCGACTTCATCTACCAATGCTGTGTGTTGCGGAGGAGCGATGTAATGGCTCTAATACTATGTTAAGAGAGATAATGAAATATATATTTTTCGTTATTACTGTTCACATCAAATTACATATATATCATATTATATGTCTGTTATGGTAAGATCCTATAAAGATAACACATTAATATGTTCCAACACTTCTCTTCAAGTTGGAGCATACATGTCAAATAGCGCCAACTTGTTACAAAGTTGATGTACACGATTACGTCCTAAAGACTTAGTAAAGAGATCAGCAAGTTGATGTTTAGTTCGGATGTGTGTGAGCTGAATTTCATTGTTCTGCACCTCACGTATAAAATGACAATTAACTTCGTCCTTTCATGGAACACTAGATTGGAAGCAAATGTAAATAGCATACTGACTATCACAATGCAACACTGAGGTGCGTAAAGAAGGTAAGCCAATTTCTGATAACAACATTGTCAACTATGTTAGTTCACCTGTTACATGTGCCATTGCTCTGTACTCAGCCTCGGTACTAGATCTTGACATCACATGTTTTTTCTCTTTCATGTTACAAGATTTCTACTAAGAAACACACAGTAACCAGTAATGAATCTTCTATTAATTGGATATCCTGCCCAGTCAGCATCAACATAACCATGAATATTGAAATTACCCAGCTTGGTAAACAAAAGACCACATCCTAGTGCTCCTTTTAAGTACTTGACAATCCGTAATGCTGCGGTCTTGTGGGTAGTGCGAGGAGTACTCATAAACTGGCTTACGGTGCTTACACCAAAGGAAATATTGGGCCTAGTAATTGTCAAATAGTTTAACTTATCAACTAATCTCCAATATCGAGTAGGATTATGTAACAAATCATCATATTCTGAATCTAACTGGACATTCGGATCCATAGGAAAAGTAATAGATTTGACTCCTAAGTACCCAACCATATCAAGTATATCCGGCATATACTTGCATTGCGATAAAGAGATAGAGGAACGAAAGTAGGCCACTTCTATCCCCAAGAAATAGCGTAAATGACCTAGATCCTTGGTGCAAAACTCAACTTGGAGAAAATGCTTCAAACGTTGAATGCCTTCCTTGTCACTAACAGTAATAATAATATCATAAACATATACAACCAAGAGAACACAGCCAGCAGTGGAAGAGGAGCTAAACATAGAATGATCAATCTCACATTGCCGAAGGCCGAAGCGAACAAGCACAGTACTGAATCAGCCAAACTAGGCCCGTGGAAACTGTTTCAACCTATAGAGTGCCTTTCGAAGATGACATACCAGATTCGCTCCCTGCAATAAAACTAGGTGGTTGCTTCATATAAACCTCCTCAGCATAGGAAATGAACACCCAAATGGATGAGATCTAGGCAACAGGAGAAAAAGTATTATCATAGTCAACACCATAGACCCGAGTGTATCCCTTAGCCACCAGGTGAGCCTTCAATTGCTCAAGGGAACTATTAGGATGGACCTTCACAGAAAAACTCATTGAAACCCAACAACATGTTTTTAGCAGGTAATCGGGTGAGATCCCATGTGGCATTAGTACGAAGGGCCTACATTTAAATCTCACCTAGGATGAGCAAGAGCTTTATCAACACTGCGAGGTACAACTAGAGACGAAACAGAGGAAACAAAAGCAGAAAAACATGGTGATAACTTAGCAGTGGAGACAAAATGAGACATATGATACTAAGAGTGGACATTATTATTGGATATTATTTTGTTTGGGTTGGACATACACATTTATTTTTTGCTTTAAATTTCTTTTCTATTTGTTAATCATTTTATATAGATAAATAAAGAGACGTAATTGTTGATTCGAACGGACGATTTCAATGACTTCTTTTAAAAAACCTTTCAAATGCCAAAAATCCAGTCTTAGGTGATAAAAAATCAAATATGAGGATCAGCTCCTTCGACTGTGCTCAAATCCGAGGTCAAACGAAGAAATTATGATCAAAATCGTGTTTTAACCCATAATAGTGACAAACTAGCGGCCAATATTCAAAATGACACTCTCAATTAGGTCGCAAACCTCATACTCTTAATCCTCTTGTCATTTTGAAAATTTTAATGTATATATTATATATTCGCTCCAGAACTTATTTTCGAAAAATAGAGAAAATTATTAGTTTTGCTGTGATAAAATGGTTTAGGGACGCATAATACAACCTTGATATAAAAACGAGCTCATTTTCAAGGAAAAAGGATACGAGATCACTTGTTGTGATGTTTTGAGTCTAAAAATTATTTTTTCACATTTTATTAGAAATGGAATTATTTTACCGATCCCAAAAATTCAAGACATTAGTTAAAAATTACAAAATAAAACAATAAAAAAATAATTTTCCTTTTTTTTCTCTCTTTTCCGCTCATCTCCCATCCATATGCCAAGCTCTCATTGGTCCAAAAAAGCAAAAAACAAAAAACAAAATAAAAGGCAAAAACAAAATAAAACAAAAAAAAATCATAGCTGCACACTCCCTATCTACAATACCTACTATGCTGAGGCACCTGGTGCTCTAGCTCAGATCGCCAGCATAGCCAACCAATCCTTATCCCCTTTCTCTCTCTCGGCCTCCCACAGACCAAGTCCAACGTGAACCAAACCCATGGCTCACACCCTACAGCTCAAATCCAATCATCTCGAGTCACCCTCATCGGCCGCACCTAAACCATGGCCAAGCCCCATCCTTCAGCCAGAATAACCTTTTTCCTCACCTATAAAAACTATTCCATAGTCATTAAGTAGGGGGGCTCTCAAATTGAAAAACCTAGCTACAATCTGAAACCTTCATTGTTGTCTACCTCGACCTCCACAGAGAGTCCTCCAGCCATAAAACGCACCTCCGGCCGTTGTTTTTGCTTCCCCTGTCCAACCATGCGTTGAGTCGCCATCCTTGATTTCCCTGTCCAACAACGCCCTCCACCGGCAACGTAGCACCAACCCCCCAATTGAGATGTACTTTCTGGCCACTTTGACGATGTCTTTAATCATGCTCATCTTCGCCTCACCACCCACATCATTGTCGCACAAACTTGTCATTGTCCTCACTCGCCGCTAACCAAAGAGTCAAGGAGGGTGGCATTTCGATTCGCAAGATTGAAGAGTGTTGTGACATGCCACTGCCTGCTCAGAAGGGAGACAAAGAACCTAGGAGGCCGTGGAGTCCATTGGAGTACCAGATCGAAAGGTTGTTGTTGCTGCGTTGTCCGTGGGATTGAAGGCTATTTTAAAGCTTTTTTGTTGTGGTTTGTGTTTGTTTTGTGTTTCTTTGGCTTTTTCTTTATTTTCAATCTCATTTAGTGATTATGCCAGTGCCTTGTTTTGTTTCTGATAGTGTCTGTGATTTGTTTCTGTTGGATCAAATCCAGAATTTTGAAGATGCAGATATTGCAGAAGATAAGCTTAAATGTCAAAACTCAGATTCACCTTTGATAGAGTCATTAAGAACACGATACATAATCCTGCTCCAGATCATCGTGAGTGTCGAGATATGATTCGATAAATAACCGAGATATTAGAAGACAGAGTAAAGAAGTAAAGACATGAAATAAGAATTCGAGTCTTCCACTCGCACGGAGTAAGAAAGTGAATACACGGAATAAGGATCCGAGTCTTCCACTCGCACGGAGTAAGGAAGCGAAGAAGCGGAATAAGGATTCAAGTCTTCCACTCGCACGGAATAAGGAAGTGAAGACGCAAAATAAGGATCTAAGCCTTCTACTTGCATTGTGTAAGGACATGAAGATGCAGAATAAGGATCCGAGTTTTTTATTCGCACGGAGTAAGAAAGTGAAGACGCTAAATAAGGATCTGAGTCTTCTACTCACACGGAGTAAGGAACACTGTTACAGAATAAGAAATCCGAGTGTTCAATCGACACAGAGTAAGGAACGCTAAAACAGAATAATAGATTCGAGTGTTCAATTGACACGAAGTAAGGAACGCTGACACAAAATAAGAGATCTAAGTGTTAAATTAACACGAAGTAAGGAACGCTGACACGGAATAAGGGATTCGAGTGTTAAATTAACACGGAGTAAGGAACGCTGACACAGAATAAGGGATCTGAGTATCTAATTGACATGGAGTAAAGAACGCTAATACAGAATAAAGGATTTGAGTATTTCATTAATACGGAGGAAGGAATCTTAATACGGAATAAGTATCCGAGCATTCCAATAGCTCAGAATAAGTCTTCATACTCTAGAATAAGAAGATATTACTCTAATTACTCTCTAAGTTAGTTTAGCGCATTAACACTCAAACAACTCATTGTGTCCCGATATAAGATAAGATTCGTTGAAGACATTTATATCATCTTACACGTGGATCACTCGGATACATGAACTAAACCTTTAATGGAATTAAAACTATGTAAAACAAATTTAATACGCTTATGCTTCCAATATCTCGAGTCCCACATCCACAACATTTAAAGTAGAGATATTTTCCAAGGAGAAGATCATTAATGCAACTCATCACCCGGGAAAGAAAGTTAAGTTCCAAGAAGTTTACTCAAGGGATGTGTATAAATAAACTGTTGCGGATACTTGTAAAAAAGTTCTTGGTATTGGTGTGCTTAGAATTAGCGTGCTTAGTTTTTGTAAGAAAAGTCTTAGAGTGCTACTATAAACAAAAGAGATACTTCTTCAGTAGATAAAAAGCTTGTCCAAACAGTTTTATATGCTTTGCATTTTGTTCCAATTACTCACTAAGTCAGTTTAGTGTATTAATACTCAAACAACTCGCTCTATCCTGATGTAAGATAAGATTTGTTGAAGCCATTTATATCATCTTATATGTAGATCACTCGGATGTATGGACTAAACCTTTAATGGAATTAAAACTATGTAAAACAAATTCAATATGCTCATGCTTCTAATATCTCGAGTCCTACATCCACAACATTTAACGTAGAGATACTTTCGAAGGAGAAGATCATCAATGCAACTCATCACCCGAGAAAGAAAATTAAGTTCCAAGAATCTATTCAAGGGATGTGTATAAATAAACTGTTGCAAAATACTTATAAAAAAGTGCTTGGTATTTGTGTGCTTAGAATTAGCATGCTTAGTCTTTCTATTATCCTTGCTAGAGTTTGAGTTAAGCGTATAGAAAGAAAAGTCTTAGTGCTACTGTAAACAAGAGAGATACTTCTTCAGTAGATAAAAAGCTTGTCCAAAAAGCTTTATCTGTTTTTCATTTTGTTGTAATTATCATTCGATAATAAAATAAAATACTTCACTATATTTGATTGTCTTCTACATTAATTTCATCTTTCAATCAGTATTAGTGCCGTGTCAAGTAGAAGAAAAGAATTTTTCAAAGAGCCTATTCACCCCCCCTCCCCCAGGCTTTTAGGGAACAACAATTTCTAATACACACGTGTTCGTTAAGATGCTATGTTGGTATGCAAATCAACCTCACTGTGTTCCCTCCCTATTGAATGCTTGTTCTTGCTCTGGTTGTTTGAGAACCTCCATGGCCACGGTTGGTTATGGATGGTATTATTCATTGACTATGTTTATCTCCTTGGTTTAATGCATGACAATACTCTGGATTTGCCGATTTGGTGATGCACCCACGACTATAGTTAGCCTGTGGAGAGTTCCGAGTAGCTCTGTGCATAATATTAGCATCTCTGAGCAAATTGTTGACGTTTTGTTTGGGACTTCCTTACTTGTGCCTATCATTCCTTCTTTTCCCTTATCCTTGCACGTGTTCAGCTCTATTGAGCAGCTTGTTTGGTCTTGTTTTTCTATAGTGTATGGCTTTGTTCACTAACTTGTTAAGCTCTGTTCCTGCACAAATATTTTGTTTTTGTGTTTTCATTTATGTTTCTTTCGGTTTTTTTTAGTTTTGCATCATGATTCTCTGTTTTGGTTGTTTTTTATTTTCGGTCCCTTTAGTTTGTGTTAGTTTGGGGCCACAGTGATTTTGTAACAATGGGCCCCTTACCCATAATTGTAAGTTGTAAATAATGCTTATAGTAAAAAACAAAAAGAAGAGAGAAAAAAAGGGAAGAAAAGAAAAAAAAAGAAAAAAAAGAAGAGAAAAAAAAATAGAAGAAAAAAGAGAGAATATTATTTTATTTTTATGGATGTCACTTATCATACATAACACTTCGAGTTATGTTTGCTTAGATTTTATTATTAAAATGTACACATATTCAAAAATCAAATTCTTTTAGAAAATATAAAATAAAAATCCGTTCTTACCAAAATTTTCTTAATTCTTTTGAATTCTTTTATGAAAATTTGTTTTCTTTGATTTTTTTTTCCTAGAATTCTTCAAATAAATATTTTGAGTTTTTGATCAAGTTTTAACTTAGGACTTAACTAGACTTTTAGGATTGTCTTTTCTTGAACATTTTAAACTTATAGGACCTCTTTTAGACTTTAGGATGATTGGACTTAATTTTAAATTTTAACAAATAACTTAAAAAAATAAAAAGAGTAAACATTTTAAGTCCTTAAAAAAATAGTCTAGACATAGACAAGTGAAATTTAATCAAGCAATTAAAACAAGTTATAAATCTCTGAACTCTTAAGGTAGGTACTGAAAGAGCATTGTAGGGGTGCTAATCCTTTCCCACAAGTAATCAACTCCCGAATCTAGCTTCAGCAACATAAATTATATTTTAGGTGACCAACTGCATTCCAAAAATAGTTGGTGGCGACTTTGTGTTTTTTTCATCACCATTTGAGTGAATTGTGGGAAAATCGTATCTTTAAAAGCGGATTTTCCACTCGAAAGAAATCCGGTGGTGACAATTGACAGTATAAAATACAAAATGGTTAAGAGGATGACCAACACAAGAATGAGTACTGATGAATGCTATAGTCGCCTCACGCTATCAAGATTAATTTATACTTGTCCTAACTACCTGTAGTGTGGTAAGCTAGGGTCGATCCCACAGAAATGGTCGAAACCTATTGCAGCAAGTACCAATTATGTAATTCTATGCTTTGTCTAGGTAAGGAAGTTTTGGTTTATGAAATTTAATTAAATAAAATGCAATTAACCTAACCTAATGCAAGGACAGATACCGCTAGACAGTGAGGGTTTGGAGACTGTTGATAGGTTTTTCTACAACTTAATTCTGGAATTTTAATTCAAGTATCCAAATGTTGTCATACACATGCAAATTAAGCCTAACCACATTCTTTAGCTGCCTTTGGTCCAGGCCATCTTATTAAAAGAGATCTAATCTCATTTGGTCTATGTGAATTAAATCAAGAAGGCCAATGACTCATACACCTGTGAATGGGTAAGGAATTGGTCCTTCTCTTAGCTAATCACCATGACAAATAACCCTTAGACAGATTATTCAATCAAAATATATGAAAGCTTAATAAATATTTTTATTTAAACACTTAGATATATGTGATAAAGGATTGGTCCTCCTCTTATCCTTTCAATCCAATAACAATTCCACTTACAAAATTACATTAAAGATGAAGATCAAATACATGAAGTTCATCCAGAATCAAGAAATGGAAGAAATGAAGAACAAATACTAAAAACCTATCTGTTGGAGGTGTAATCCTTTCAACAATGTCCTGCTTGTCAATCAGCACATCCTCCTCTCCTTGAGTTGGCTCTTCTTCCTCTTTGATGTCTTCTTTTGGCGGTGAGCTAAGGAAAAAGGCCTCCTCTCTTTAGAACTAGGCCAAGAACCTAGCTAGGGTTCCTTAGCCTCAGCCTCTCTCCAGATGATCTCTTTTGACAGCCATCCCATTTCCTTTCCTCATTTTCCTTGAAATATCGGCACCAAAAACCCTACCTTCCTATAACAATTGATAATTTTATCCTTTCTTCCAAATACATATCAGGCTTAGCTCTTCCCTTTATATCTTTAAGGCTCCAAGGCTCAACTCTTCATTTGTTTTCTTTTTATTATGTTTTAGTTGAGCAATCTTGGTCATATTATTCTTTCTTGTTGTAATTCATTTCCTTCTTAGCCTTAAGCACTTAAAAAATAAATCTAAAAACACACCAAAAACAACATTTCTATACAAATAACAAAAACTACTAAAATATAACAAACTACTAAGCAATTACTGTAAAAGTTACTAAAATAACCATAACATAGGGGAAAGACACGCAAAATATCTCTATAAAATTTACTTGTCAAGTACTTTTATGTTGAGCAATAGGAAGGTCATAGTTCTGAGTCGGGTCGGAAGACAAGGCGCTGATTGATGTGGGAGGAACTTCAAGAGCTTGAGATTAGCGATGATATGTGTGTCCAATGAATCGGTTACAAGATGGGAGACTCGGATCAATCGAAGCTAACTCAGAAGTGGAGACAACTGGAGGAACAGGGAATGAAATAACCGGAAGAGCAGGTTGGCTATGTGAGGAAGAAGCATAATAGGATTTATTCTCATGAAAAATGAGATCATCAAAGACATGGATACGACCAGTCGAAGGATCATAACACCGATATTTTTTTTGAGTGCAAGAATAGCCAGTGAAAACACACGTAACAGAGCGGGGATTTAACTTATCATGATTAGGTCCAAGGCACAACACAAGACAAACACAACTAACGCGTTTTAAAACTATACGTGGCGATGTGGTGATCTAGAAGTAGACAGTATTGTTACATGTGTGCTCGTGTGTATAGTGTGAGCGGGCTTGGTCTTTGATTCGGTCCAACAGTGGTATCAAAGCCAGAGTAACCCAAATGAAGTCACTTGGACCAAGTGGAGCAATAGCCAAGTGTGGCCTGCATGATTGAGGGGGAGCAAAAAAGACCCCAACCATGAGAGGGCCCATAGGTGGGCTATCCCGTTGTGGACTTGTGGTGGTGGAGCAAAAGAGACTCTAGCCCAATGGTGTGCGAATGAAAGCAAAGCAATGGTCTTTGGCCGAAAGATGAGGCCAAAAAATGATAGCATGATTCGATATGTGATAAAGGGGGAGAATGTATGAAATTTGTTCCACATTGGAAGAAAGAAAGAAAAAACATAAGACTTATAATGTGGTGCAAACTCTAAAATGTAACAACGCATTTTAAAACCGTACGGACCGATGTGGTGAGCTAAAAATGAACAATATTGTTATATGTGTGCTTGCGTGTGCAGGCGCGAGTGAGTTTGGGCCTTGATTCGGTCCAATAGAACTAAAAATAAAGTTGCTGAAATATGTTTTCTAGACATAAAATTTGAAAACTGGAAAAGAACATTAGATCTTAAAACTAAGGCTATTTTTTTATTCAATTTTTATATTGAGAAACGTTATACTGTAATATTTGTTTGGATATAAATTTAAGAAAACTGTGGGATTTTTCTATGGTCTGTTAGACAATTTATGCAAGAAGGTATTATTACAATTGTCTTGCGAACAAATTAAACCCGGCAAAAAAAAGTTTCTTGGACCTATAACCATTCATGGTAACACAACTATATCTAGAAAATCTTGGCAATAGGCTTCAATGGTCGGTAATAACTTACTGTGAGTGACTATTGTATTGTCAGATTGAGACTTAAAAAGAGAAATGACGAACGCAGTACTGTGTTACATTTTCCCAGGTTAGTTTAAAACTCTTATTTTAGTTTGAGAATGTGTTTAAATCATGAATGCACAACCAGTGAAACTTCACCTATATGAATGAAGAAGTGGTACTGCTATTTCAGAGAGTTATGTTCTTACTCTCGAGAGGTTCTTTTTAGAAAATACAGGCATGGCCTATATTGTTAAGTGACTTGATGAGATTTTTTCAAAATAAATAGAATATCATGTTTTTGGTAATATTGTTAATTTTCTGTTGATGATTATGTGCATGCATCATTTATTTCAATGCAACTTCTTCGAGACATTTAGACTAATGGAAGGTAGTAAATAAAATTACCCATCCCATGTTAATTGAAATGACACCCATTTGACAATTTAAATTAAAAGGTGTCAATCTAGAAGGGGATTGATGAAAGAGTTTTTTTTTTTTTAAATATGTTCTTTCATTATGCTGGCAGGGGGGGATTGTTAGATTCTAATCCATTGATCTATGGGTATATAACTAATTGTAAAAGGAGAATAGAAGCAAAAGAACAAGAGAATGTGGACAGCCTCACACCATAAGTAAAAAAAAGTGAATGGCCATTATATAAAAATAATTTGTTATACCAACTCTTAAAAATGCATTTGGCATATGCTATCTAGCAATGGAAAAATGTGATCATTCCAATGCGAAAATTCCTTGTTAATAGCATATTTGGATGTATCCCATGGTAGTGGATGTTTTGCATGGTGAGCAATGTGCTACTTGATGGTTACTTAGATGCGCTTGGAGGATTGCAAAAATTCACAGAAGGTGCTCCATAGTGCATGCTAATTGCAAGGTAAGGGGAAAAAAATCTTCTTTGAAAATTGTTGTGAGAATAGTCCCTTAATCTAACAACATTATTGGCATGGAGGAGGGTGAATAAAGCCTTAAAATGATTATGCTTGCCTCTAAGTTTGGTTATAACATCTGCTTTCACACTTGTGTATTTTTCCAACTAGTTTAGGTTTTTGCTTTCTCCCTGCATAGCATACACCATTGTTATCGATATATAATTGCTGAACGAAACTTTAGCCAATTATATGAGTTTTCATGGCTGCTTTGTTCCTGAACAGTGCCTTATGCTTGCTTCATTTGGGAACTTTGCAATAGTTTCTGATAGCATCCTCACCTATCATAGGAGACGCCAGCGCAGCAGCCATTAAATTGTGTTTTTTTGAACAAGTCTTTCTTTGACTGAGTTCTATTTTTCCAAATTCAAATAAGTGCAGTTTGTTGCTTTTCTTTAGGAATTTGTTAGCCCTTTATTCTAGGAGTTTGTTGAGGAGTTTGTTACATTGGTTGTGTTATTTATTAGTTTGATGTAATTCAATTGGAGGGAAGGAAGTAATAATATCAATTCTCTTTGGAGATTATCCCTGGGCTTTTGCATTTACTAACTGTTAAGATTCTTCCAGAAAGTAAACTGCAGGAGAGCATTATCTTCTATTCTTCTCACGTTAATTTCAAGTCCCAGAAATTGCACTTACCATTTTGGTATCAGAGCCAAGTTTCGTTCGCAAATGGTGACCACACGTTCGTCCGCTGGAGATAACCCTGCCGAAGATCCTTTGGCCGCCATTGCCGCCAAGTTGGATATTCTGAACGAGCTTAAGGAAAAGGTGACAGCTTTGGAGGAGCAAGCCTCTAAGCCTTACCGAGGAAAGGGAAAAACGCGACAATGGGCGGACGATTCCGAGGATGAGCCGGAGTACCGCCGTATGCGACCTCCGCATGCCAAGGTTGATTTTCCTAAATTTCAAGGGGGTGACCCGCGTGGATGGATCCTTAAAGCTGAAAAATACTTTCGGTACTATGAGATACCAGACGATGATAAGGTGGATATAGCTTCGATGTATCTGGAGGGAGATGCTTTGGATTTGTTCTCGTGGTTGAACTCCCAGAGAATGATGCTATATTGGCCGGAACTGGTAAAGGCATTCGAAGAGCACTATGGACCCCCGGAATTCTTAAATCCTGATGAGTATCTATGCAATATCCAGCAATCTGGTACAGTCATCGAATATTGTCAGGAGTGGGCAAAACGGGTGGCGCGCGTCCTCAATTGGCCGGAGCATTGTCTCCTTGGGGTTTTCCTAAATGGCCTTAAAGAAGACCTCGGGTGCGAGGTGAGAGTTCACAAACCTCGTACGGTTTATAGGGCAGCGAGCTTGGCCCTGGAATTTGAGAAAAAGTCAACACATAATAAGAGTCCCCGGCCCAATAGCTATTATTCTTCTTCTTCTTCCCGGCCCACGCCTACCGCCAACCCCTCGCGCGACAAGGGAGCGACTTCGACAAACCCAAGTACGATGCCTTTTTCTTCAGCAACTACAGCCGGCACGAAGAAGGAGCCGACCACCATCGCCCCCGCAACACGATCCTGGGACGCGACTCGGCAACAGCGCCGCGATAAAGGTCTCTGTTTTCGTTGTGGTGAACCGTTTCGGCCTGGACACCGGTGTTCAACTACTTTCTCCTTGATGGAGCTCGACGAAGAGGGGAATCCAATGTCCAATCCGGAGGAGCCAATAGACGAGGGTGACAAGGAGGCGCCGGTAGCCGCGGAAATCTCCTTCAACGCTATTTTGGGAAGGCCTACTACATCGACGATGAAGCTCATGGGAACCCTGGCTGGCCGTGAAGTTTTGCTGTTGGTGGATAGCGGTTCGACCCATAATTTCGTCTCGGATTCCCTGGCACAAGAGACGTCTGTGGCAATATCTTCAGTTTCAAGCTTTGGCGTTCAGATTGGTGATGGGAGTATTGTACGCTGCAACCGTATCTGTCGTGGGTTCAGGTCCAACTTCCTGGGTTGACAATTACCCAGGATTTCTATCCTTTTTCCTTAGTCGGGACAAATTTGGTTTTAGGTATTAAGTGGTTGGCATCTCTTAATACCATCCAAGCTAACTGGAATGAGATGTTTCTGATTTTCTGGATCAACGGGAAGAAATTTAAATTACAAGGGGTACCAAGGAAAGAAAATCAGGAAGCCAGTCTGAATACATTGTCCAGGGTTAAGCCTCCAGGAAATCTTATTCCCAGAAACTTGGAGGGACTGTTGGACGGCTTTTCTTCTCTATTCGAGGAACCCAAGTCGTTGCCACCATTCAGAAAATATTATCATTCTATAAATCTTATTCCTGGTTCCCAGCCGCCCAACCGGAGGCCTTATAGGTACCCATTTTCCCAAAAGAATGAGATCGAGAGGCAGGTTCAAGAACTTCTTTCGAAGGGGTTTATCCAGCCGAGTTTTAGCCCTTTTGCCAGCCCTGTTTTGTTGGTCAAGAAGCAAGATGATTCTTGGCGTATGTGTGTGGACTATCGCGCACTAAATCAGATTACAGTGCCCGATAAATATCCCATTCCTAATATTGATGAACTCTTGGATGAATTACATGGAGCAGGCTTCTTCTCAAAGATTGATTTACGGTCCGGCTATCATCAAATTCGGGTTCGAACAGAAGACATTCCCAAAACTGCCTTTAGGACACACAACGGCCATTATGAGTATGTCGTCATGCCTTTTGGTCTTACCAACGCTCCGGCTACCTTTCAAGCAGCCATGAATGACTTATTCCGGCCTTTCTTACGGAGGTTTGTCTTGGTCTTTTTTGATGATATTTTAATATACAGCAAAGATATAGTTTTGCATGAGACACACCTTGGGACAATCTTGCAAACCCTGGAACAACAATCCTATTATGCCAACTTGAAGAAGTGTGCTTTCGGGCAGACTCGGGTTTCCTTTTTGGGCCATCTCATTTCTGCACAGGGCGTGGAGACACAACGTGAGAAAATTAGTGCTGTTAAGGAATGGCCAGTTCCCTCCAATGTATCGGAGCTCCGTGGATTTTTAGGCCTTACGGAATATTATCGAAGGTTTGTGAAGGATTATGGAAAGATTGCCCGACCGCTAACGGATCTCACGAAGAAGAATGCTTTTCTATGGTCTCCTACAGCTCAAAAGGCTTTTGAGAATCTCAAGCTTGCTTTAATATCAGCTCCAGTATTACGCCTCCCTGATTTTACTTCAGAGTTTGTCATTGAATGTGATGCATCCATGGAAGGAGTAGGGGCGATTCTGATACAGTGCAACCACCCTATTGCTTTTTATAGCAAGGGTTTTTCTTTTTCTAATAGGTATCAGTCTGCTTATGATCGTGAACTACTAGCCTTGGTCTTAGCAGTGCAGCATTGGCGCCATTACTTACTGGGCCGCCACTTCACGGTCCGGACTGATCACAACAGTCTCCGCCACCTTATGGGCCAGCAAACATTGACAAACAATCAACAACGGCTGCTTCTCAAACTCCTTCCGTTTGACTTTACAATATTGTACAAGGCGGGTAAGGAGAATGTTGGGGCAGATTCCCTGTCTCGCCGCCCCCAACATGCTGATTTCCTCACTATGGTGGTGCCTGTATCCTTGGATTTCTTGAACCATAATGAGGCATTGCTGCAGGATTCGACTACTGGCCCCATTATAGCCGCATTACAGCTTGATGCTAGTTCTCGGCCAGGGTACTCGCTGGTCCAGCAGCGTTTGTATCGTCATGGACGATTGGTAATTCCCAAGAGTTCCCCCATCTGCGCTAAATTACTTGAAGAGGCTCACATCACACCTGTAGGCGGACATGGGGGATTCCTCAAGACTTTGAAGAGATTGGCTGCATCTGTTTATTGGCCTAATATGAAGGCGGATGTTAAAGCCTATATTCAGCATTGCTTGGTGTGCCAGCAAAATAAGTATGAAACGTTGTCTCCTGCCGGTTTGTTACAACCACTTCCAATTCCCCAACAGATTTGGGAGGATATTTCTCTGGACTTCATCGTGGGATTGCCTAAGTCTGGGCACTTTGACACTATATTGGTTGTTGTGGATCGCTTGAGCAAGTATTGTCATTTCATTCCGCTATGCCACCCTTACACTGCCAAGATAGTTGTTGCCCGATTTTGTGAGGAAATTGTTCGCTTGCATGGAATTCCCCGATCTATTATTTCAGATCGTGATCCTCTTTTCCTTAGCGCATTTTGGCAGGAGTTGTTCAAACTAAGCCAAACGCGTCTCCGGATGAGCACTGCATATCACCCCCAAACGGACGGCCAAACTGAAGTTATTAACCGTTGTCTTGAAGCTTATTTGCGTTGTTTTGTGCTGGATCAACCTCGTACTTGGAGTAGATACCTTTGTTGGGCCGAATATTCGTTCAACACCAGTTTCCACTCTTCCACCAACACCACTCCTTTCAAGGTTGTGTACGGCAGGGAGCCCCCTCCTCTTCACCCATTTGTTAGGGGAGAAACTCCAATTGCCGAGTTGGCCACCCAGCTGGAAACAAGAGATGAGGTGCTAAGGTTGTTGCAGGCAAACCTTCAGAAGGCCCAAGATCGAATGAAAACTTATGCAGATCAGCACAGGCGAGCTGACGTTTACGGAAGGGGATTCTGTTTTTCTGCGGATCCAACCTTTTCGCCAGCGTTCCCTTTCTCACAAAAAGTTTCATAAGCTTTCCCCGCGGTTTTTTGGGCCTTATACTGTTCTTCGCCGTATTGGGCAAGTTGCTTATGAGCTGGACCTTCCTCCGTCTGCTCGTATTCATCCCGTGTTCCACGTCTCCCTTCTTCGTCCTGCTAAGGGACAACTGCCAACAGAACCTCCAGCAGACTTACCCTTATCAGCTGATTTGGAGTTGGTACTCCAGCCGGAGACTGTGTTGGACCATCGTTGGATTGGTCAGCGTTTGGAATTATTGATACAGTGGCAGACCCGGCCCGTTGAAGAGGCTTCTTGGGAAGATTATGATTTACTAGCTCTCCAATTTCCGGCTTTCCGTCTTGAGGACAAGTCGATTTTCAAGAGCGGGAGTAGTGATAGCATCCTCACCTATCATAGGAGACGCCAGTGCAGCAGCCATTAAATTGTGTTTTTTTGAACAAGTCTTTCTTTGACTGAGTTCTATTTTTCCAAATTCAAATAAGTGCAGTTTGTTGCTTTTCTTTAGGAATTTGTTAGCCCTTTATTCTAGGAGTTTGTTGAGGAGTTTGTTACATTGGTTGTGTTATTTATTAGTTTGATGTAATTCAATTGGAGGGAAGGAAGTAATAATATCAATTCTCTTTGGAGATTCTCCCTGGGCTTTTGCATTTACTGACTGTCAAGATTCTTTCAGAAAGTAAACTCCAGGAGAGCATTATCTTCTATTCTTCTCACGTTAATTTCAAGTCCCAGAAATTGCACTTACCAGTTTCTTTATGGGTGTGTTAGGTTTTTTTTATTGTTTGAATTTGAATTTGAGTTATTTGGGTTATTTATTGCATTTGAATTTGGGAGTTTCTATTTGGGGTATTTATTACGTTTGACTTTGAGAGTTTCTATTTGGGGTATTTATTGTATTTGAATTTGAGAGTTTCTATCTGGGGTATTTATTGTATTTGAATTGGAGAGATTTATTTGGGTCATTTATTATGTTTGAATTTGGAAGTTATATATTTATTGTGTGTGAATTTGAAAAAGGAGAGGACTTGGCTATAAAAAGGATATCAAAGGATGAGTGAGGATATGCTTGATTTTGGAAAAAAATCCTATTAGAAGGTTATTGTACTGGGAGAGACGGCTGCCTTTCGAATTGCAGACCATTTATTTTGTTGGGTTTCTTATTTCATCTACTAATAAATATACTCTTTTGAATGGGTTCCTATCAAATTGGTATCAGAGTGCGATCTTTGGACTAATGGCTGTGAAAAAGGTTGAAATCTTGGAAAAGAAATTAGAAGCAGAGATCAGCTCCATCAAGGCCATCATTGACGAGCGATTCGAAGCCACCAACAAACATTTCTCCACCTTGGAGGCCATGCTACACAAACTGATAGAGCTCAAACAAAACCCTCTGGGCGTTTCATCGACCAAGGGAGGGATGGTGAATGAGTTCCCTGGTAATCACAGTGGGAGCTCCCTGGCGATTACAGTGGTGAATGAGCTCCCTAGTAACACATTCGAGGGCGACGAGGTTGGAAAGGGAACGCACGCGCAGCCTAACGTGGTTTCATCGACCAAGGGAGGGATAGTGAATGAGTACCTTGGCAATCACAGTGGGAGCTCCTTGGCGATTACAGTGGTGAATGAGCTCCCTGGTGACACAGCAGAGGGCGACGAGGCTGGGAAGGGAACGCGTGTGCAGCCTGACGAAGGCACCGTTGATCGAGAACCCACAAAGAAGGCACCAAGGGACCTTGTCCTGGGGTTGTCTTCTCAGGCATCAAGCGAGGCGATAGCAGCAGAGGCAGTTGGATTGGGGCTGAACACAGTGGTGTTGATTTTTATGGACCGCCAAACGGACAACCTATCTCTAGTGGCGGCTACCTAGCACTAGCATGAGACACGCGAACCACGGGAGAGCCCTGGCGTGGAGAGAGCATAGTTGGCCATCATGGGGTAGAGGAGTTCGTGGCTGGTGAAGGTGAGTTCGTGGCTGGCAAAGGTGGTCCTAGCTATGGACCTAAGGAGGTCGACCCGTTATGGGGTGCGTGACGGCCTAAGGAACCCGTTATGGGGTGCGTGACGGCCTAAGGAAGCACAACAAGCAACCTCATTCGCTAGAGGACCAAACCCTGGGCAGCGAGGACAACGACTAAGGCAGAATGGAGGTGGACGGACAACACCATTTGGGGAGGCGCTAAGTTTGGGGGAGGGCTGGCACGGGACTGCAACACTGCTCAGGAGGGAGCTCAACCGGGGGCAGAGGAGAGGAGAGCAAACTCACTGGGAGGAAGGAGGCGTAGGGCATGAGGGTATGGCCCACTTCGGTGCTGGGCCTTGGGAGCAAGGGTTTGATGTGGGAAATAGCTCTTGGGCTGGCAATTTTGGGAATCGAGAAAGGAGAGAGGGTTGGAATAGGGGCAAGCCCTCTACGACATGCAATCGGTACAGGCATCCTCAATGGGGGCCAGATTCAAAGGTTCGCAAATTAAAAATGCCCATATTCGAAGGGGCGGATGTGCATGAATGGTTGTATCTGGTGGAACGCTATTTTACCCTTAATGGCTTCTCGAAAAATGAAAGGTTGACTGCAACGGGTATTTGTTTGGAAGGTAATGCGCTAGCATGTATCCAATGGCGTGAATGGGCTATAATTTTACAAGGAGATTCAAGTTTAAGCAATACTTTGGTATCGCACAAGAATATGGCAAAAGCGATTCAGGATACAAGGGCAAGACTCTTGGTGGAATTGACCATTCTCGAAGGGACACCCACCAAGTCACATGGGGTGATCCTAGGACCGGTTCAACAATTGTTACACCCTTTTGAGGGGGTTTTTCAAATGGCTATAGGTCTACCCCCATGGCAAGATCTCGAGCACGCAATCATGCTTAAAAATGGAGCCTCTCCCGTGAGTGTCCGCCCGTACAATTACCTTTAGATACAAAAGGATGAGATTGAGCAATTAGTCATGGACATGTTGGAGGCTGAAATTATACAACTAAGTGTCCGCATGCAACCAAAGGATGTGGCCAAAACTATGTGTCGGACTCACGAAGGGCATTATGAATTCTCAGTCATGCCGTTTTGTCTTACTGATGCTCTAGTTACCTTTCAATCTTTGATGAATAAGGTTTTTCAATCGTACTTGCTCATCTATAGTTGTTCCTTGGGGGAACATGTGAGGCATTTGGAATTGATATGGGAGGGGCTACGTAAACACCAATTGTACATCAACCGCAGCATGGAGACCAACCTTCGTTGTTTCATGTCTGATGCTCCTAAGCAATGGGCCCGGTGGTTGGCATGGGCAGAGTATTGGTACAATACTTCGTATCATACTGCTTCAAAAACTACTCCTTCCAAGATCCTGTATGGGCAGGCATGAAGGAGGTGCTAATTCGGTGGAAAGATTTATTCGTCTATGAAGCAACATGGAATCACTTGATGTGAACGACATGTAGTTCTTTTCGTTTCACCTTGTGGACAAGGTGTCTTCTTGGGAGGAAAGTAATGTTAGGTTCTCTTTTTTATTGTTTGAATTTGAATTTGAGTTATTTGGGTTATTTATTGCATTTGAATTTGGGAGTTTTCATTTGGGGTATTTATTATGTTTGACTTTGGGAGTTTCTGGGGTATTTATTGTATTTGAATTTGAGAGTTTCTATTTGGGGTATTTGTTTGAGTCATTTATTATGTTTGAATTTGAAAGTTATATATTTATTGTGTGTGAATTTGAAAAAGGAGAGGACTTAGCTATAAAAAAGATATTAAGGGATGAGTGACGATATGCTTGATTTTGAGAAAAAATCCTATTAGAAGGTTATTGTACTGGGAGAGACGGCTGCCTCTCGAATTGCAGACCATTTATTCTATTGGGTTTCTTATTCCATCTACCAATAAATATACTCTTTTGATCGGGTTCCTATCAGGGTGTTTCAAGCTGGAACTTGAACCCCTTGTCTTTTCGAGTTGGTTTGTTTAGAACTCTGCTATTTTCTTGTTTTTGTCTACCAAACATGAAAGATTGTAGTCTCTCAAATGCTTCGATCCTTAAATGAATGTTATTGCTTTTTTTGTTTTCTTTTGTGATGCAAGGTTTATAATTGGCCTTGTGTGTGTGTCTTTTTTAACCTCAGTTTTCAGGATCATAAGAAACCCTGAATCCGCATCATGGAAATTACAGTGAAAAGAAAACTGTTGGCAGAGCAAATGGATTTGCCCATGCCAAAGCATAGATGCTGGAATGGAAGCCGTACTTCTAAACTCTTCCCTTTGGAAAACAAAAAACCGGAAGCCTTGGAGTACCCGCCTGTTCACATGGATGACGGTACATCAGTTGATGTGCTGTTGGATTGTTTGGATCCTGAATCAGCATGTGATAGCATTAGTGTTGATCAGGATGCTGCCATGCCTGTGACCTGCGGAGCTAATCCTCCCCAATGTGTTGGGTTACAACTTACTCGTGAACTTAAGGAGAATTTCCAAGAAATAGGGTACCCTATGGATTATGTAAATTCTGGCCCCGATCAATCTGATATGAAGTTTGGCATTGATCTCACAGGTTACCCTATGGACAGCATTTTTAACGAGTATGAAAATTTTGGCCCTGATCAATCTGATATGGAATTTGGCATTGATCTGATGACTAGCCTCACTTCCTTTGCAAGTGGCCAAGAAAATCGAGGTAATGTTAAATAAATACATCCTTCCCGATTGAGTTCAGACAGTAGAATATCATTGAATGAAAGTGACTGAAGGACTAATTTGAGTGCCATTGATGCAGAGGCCACCATTGATCAAGAGTTCGAGGAGTACTTTTCTGCGCTTGTGCTTTAAGTTTGATGCGAACAACTGAAATGTATGTGTTTGTGGATTTTTCTGGATCCCAGTGTATAATGTAAACAATGTTGTAGTGGTAGTCGTTTCAAATCAAAGGGACATTTTTTAGGTTCTTCCTCTATTTGGAATTTTATTTACTACGATCATTTCAAGGGGGGAAAAATGTAAAAAATTTATTTACTACGACCATTAAGAAAAGGCAATAATGGAAGTATTTGCTCATTGCTTTGGGCGCCGAGGGATATTTTTTAAAAAACAGTTGGGTGCTGTTTTTATGGTAGGACCTGACCCATTCGGCATGACAAATTTTTCAATTTTAAAAAAAGAAAAAGAAAAACGGGGAGGTCTATTTATGGTGAATGCAGATTCAGGCGAAGGGAGGAGCGAGTCTTTCTCCCTAATTTTTACCAATCCTGCCCAAGTGACTCGACAAAGACCACCCATAGCCTTCCATCCTCCTCGCCCTCTCAAGCTATATAAACACCACCTGTTCTCTCCCAGATTTCAGCCAACCCTGAGAGATCGAGGCCAATAATTAAAGGAAACGCTAAGATGGCAAGGACCTTCCAGGCTACCGCCATCTTCGTCGCCGTCCTCTACTTTGCTTCCCTCTCCTGCTTCGCCTATGGCTCCATCTTCATTGAAGGCAAGGTGTACTGCGACACATGCCGCGTCCAGTTCGAGACCGCTGCCAGTCACTTCATTGAAGGTAACACTACCTAACGTATACCTCCCTCATCCTTCCTTCTCTTCTATAATGTTAATATACATGGATTCGTTGAGTCACATGGGAATGTGCTGTATCATTAGCGTCCAGATTCGAGTCCGATAATAACAAATGAAACTAGAAGGTAATATATATATATATATGTATGTATATATATATATGTATGTATATATATGTGTATGTAATGTGTGTCTCGGTGTGTAACACTTTAATTACGAGATGCATGCTTGCAGCTGCGGATGTGAAGTTGGAGTGCAGGAACCGCACATCGGGTGTATTGACCTTCGTGACGGAGGGGACGACGGACAAGACAGGGCAGTACAGGCTGAAGGCAGACAAGGACCACCAAGACGACATATGCGAGGTGGTGCTGGTGAAAAGCCCATTGCCAGACTGCAATGACTTGGTGCCATCAAGGAGCCGCGCTAGGGTGCTCGTCACGGCCAACAACGGTATCTCCGCCGCGTCCCGTTTCGCCAACTCCTTGGGTTTCCTGAACGCCCAGCGTCCTCCCATCTGCATCGACATCCTCAAGGAGTTGGGGCTCCCGGTTGACTTTCAGTTCATCTCGGATAAATTACCCAAGCTGCCTTTTCTCAACTAATATGATTTCGCAAATCGAATAGGCCCATCCTAATTAATCAGAGCACTCTCTCTATCCCACGTCCCGTTCAGCTGTTTTTTTTTTTTGGGTTAAAGAATTGCTATGTAATGATCAGATGTGTCGAATTGGTCTAATGTGAATGGGCTTATCATGTTTGTGAAAAGCAGCTGATGCTGTTTTTATTTATTTAGTTTTTTGTTTTTGTTATGAATAAAGGTTGAACCATATAATTTATTTTTGTTCCCTGACAACAAAACAAAAACACTTATTTAAGTCCATGTTCAGGCAATTTAGTTTAGTTATTTATTTATTAATTGTTTTTTTTATAATCTAGCTAATTTTCAGCCCGCTCTTAGAGCATTGGCATCCCATATGTCAAACATCAACAATTTAGTGAACCTAAATAAAAAATATGACATTGGTAACATTATACATAGGGTAGATCCAGAAATTTCACATAGGATGAACAACTTTTGTATTTGAAAATTTGAATTTTATAATTTAATATATATATATAACACAAAAAAAGTTAAAAGCCTAAATTTATTGTTCGTATAAATAACAAATAAACGGTTTATCATAACCTTTTACAATTGATTTCTACGTGTTTTCATATTTTCAAACTGTTGCATAATAACTTCATTATCAATGGTATATAAAATGTTTTTTTCTATGTAGACAATCGAGCTATCATTCATCCACTGGTCACTCATTCGACTACGCAATCAATTCTTCGTAATCTTTATAGCAGAAAATGCTCTTTTCATAATAACAGTAGCAATTGGTAAAGTTAATGTCAAACTCACTAGCAAATAAACTAATGGACATATCATATTTTTGTTAGTCTCAATCATTTTCTGAACAAGATCACAAATCCCTTCAAGTCTTGAAAACTCAATAGTAGAGTGTATATCAAGAATATAATTATCAAGTTGATCAGAAAGTATCATGAGCTTTAAGGAAGAAAAATCTTCTAGATAAAATTGGGCAAGGCAAATAAGTTTTTGCTTGTCAAAAGTAGCAAAAAAATCAGATGGATTCAAGCATAACACGTAAAGAAGCAATTCAGTATTCAACTCTGTGAAATGATTATTCAGCTCTTGAAGTTGCATATCTATAATAGCATAAAATATTTCAACACGATCAAAATGTAAGTTTGTCATACCATCATTATAACGCCTTGATCGCCCTTGAGCTGCATATGTATCATTCATATTTGGAACTAATATCTTGTTTATTTCACAAAAGGTGGAAACTTCATCAAGCAAAGAACTCCACCAATTTTCTCTTATTATTTCGAGTCGTTCCTTCGATATTTGAACTAACTTCATAGCATTCACAATATCTTGATCTTTTCTTTGCAATGCTTATGTTAATTCATTTGAAATTCCCAAAACATATCTTATCAAATGAAGATTAAACATAAATTCAAAAGATTGGATAAAGTGCGAGAGATGTTCTACTTGTTCTCTCAGCTTTGAGGTTGAACCATCCACTACAACAACATCATGAACATCAACTATGGATGGAAACATATTAATTAAGTTAATCATGGTATTATAATGTGAACTCTAACGATATTACATGAGCGTTTAAGACTTGTTTCTTGATTTAGGCCTTGGCCACTCGGAAGTTCCCCAATTTGAACCGATTCAACTATTCTAGTTACTTGTTTCTCCTTAAGAAGATCTAGACGTTTGCATGAACCTCCAACAATATTCACGACATTCGCAACAAAGTTAAAAAATATGGTAATTTTATTATATTTTTTGCCACAGCTACAAGTGCCAATTGCAAATGATGAGTAAAACAATACACATAATGTACACTTTCATTCTACTCATTATAAGAGTTTTAGGACCATTGAACTGACCTTACATATTACTAGCTTCATCATAACCTTGCCCACGTAATCTAGACAAGCTTAATCCATGCCTACAAAATAAATCTTCAACTGCTACCTTAAGTGAGAGAGCACTAGTATCTGTTGGACCCCATTTTGACCAGGCTAGATCGCGACCAAATTCTGCAAGGAAACCCAAAATTGAGGGGCACCTCTAAAAGACCTCAACATGGCTTAAGGCCAGCATTAAATGATATAGGACAAAATTTGGAAACCAACACACTTGACCGGGCTCAATTCTAACTTAAAACAAGAACTTATGGCCAAAATAATTCTAGTAATAAAAAGTCCAACTTGTGAAAAGACGGTCAATACCCCTAGTCAAACTGCTTGAAAATATGACTAGGCAAAATTCTCTAAAACGTCAACCTAGGTGAATTTGAGTCTTCTGAAATTATCTTCCCAAAACGTCATTTTTTGGCATTTTAGGTGAGGGCAAAAGGATAATTAAAAGTAAAAAT
Organism: Taxillus chinensis; assembly: GCA_023512835.1. Classification (NCBI taxonomy): domain Eukaryota; kingdom Viridiplantae; phylum Streptophyta; class Magnoliopsida; order Santalales; family Loranthaceae; genus Taxillus; species Taxillus chinensis. The sequence continues at coordinate 49,401,015 of CM042085.1, forward strand.
AAAACTTCGAGTCTTCGGATCTTCGACCATCATATTTAGGTCTTCGAGTTTTCGGATCTTCGACCCTCATCTTTGGGTCTTCGAGTCTTCAGATCTTTGAGTGTTCGAGTCAGCTTCGGATCTTTGACCCTTATCTTTGGGTCTTTGAGTCTTCGAGTCATACCTTCGATGTCATGTCCCGAATTTCTAACCCAGGAAACCAATTCGCGATTCCCCTTTTACCCACCTAGTGGGCAAGGGGTTGGGTTAAACAATACCACACAGAACATCACAAATAAACATAAATAATATCCACAAGTCAAATCATATGTTTTTATCTGAGTCAAATCTCTTTTACATCATCCCCCAATGAGGTTACATCAGTTCCATAGAACAATGAAACATGAAATGAAAACAATCAGCAAAATAATAATCCAGTCATCCACCTTAGTGTTCCACCTAATACCTGTAGGTTCCTGAAAAGAAAAGCAAATCACAACAGGACGGGTGAGCAATCACAGGTCAGTAGGGATCAAGTCTCCCCAACCCATCCCACGCTCCTAATATTTACATGATAAGTGTGCATGTATAGTGTCGTAGCAAAATACAGAAATAGGTTATAATCAGCATTTACCATTAAGACAACACATAAGCAAGCCACATAAGCTACCACATCCATAGCCACACGGGCTACCATAACCACAGCCACAATTCCACATAGCACAATTTCAAGCACAATACAATAACACATATCCACAACACATTAAATAAACACATGTATTCAATATCTAAAACACAAGCCATAATTAAATTATATCTACATAGTACGTTCACAACCACAACCCTCCTATGTGTCACGGGGTCAGGTTTCTTGCGCCCCTCAACCCATTGCGGCACTTAGCTTCTCTATCCACGGTCCGCTAAGTTTAGCCTTTGAGGGTTGAAGCGCACGTAGACTGGTTTCGCCCTGCCACTGGGCTCATCAGGAGAACGGCTCCAGTTCCCGACCGGTTTGTGTAAGGATGGCCAAATCCCTTCTTCAACGTCAAGTCCTCGACTAGCGGCGTGCTCCCCGCATTCAACCGGGTCGGCACGTCTGAACTCCGAAGGGGTTCCATCCGTTCTCCTCCACGAACTGCCTGGGACCTTCTCGCTGCGCACCATCTACGCTTTAACCAACCCCTCTCCTTTACGTAGCACGAATCCATTCCTGAATCGTGCCACTAAGAAATGTCCCGCCAGCACCACGCTGCTCGGGTCGTGACATTCTCCTCCACCCAATCCTCGCAACGTCCTCGTTGCGCTTGTCGACATCGCTTCCCCGCAGGCGATGGCATCGTTACCTCGATGCCCTCCCACTCGCCCAATGTCAACAGCTTGGACATCGCTTCCCCGCAGGTTGCAACACCTTTACCAAGATGCTCGCCCACTCGCCCAATGTCCAAAGGATAGGAGGCTTCCAAGATCGCTCCGACGCGCTCCTTCGTACTCCCTTGCCCAGCTCTGTATCACACTCTAGGATACTCCAACTCTATGGACGCGAGACATGCAAGACACTATCGGTCGACTCACCTCTGTGAGCTCCCACCTTGGGATCACGCTACTCGCGAGAGTGCTCGGCGAGTCTTCAGGATACGGGCCGGTTCGGCTCTGATACCACTTGTCACGGGGTCAGGTTTCCTGCGCCCCTCAACCCATTGCGGCACTTAGCTTCTCTATCCATGGTCCGCTAAGTTTAGCCTTTGAGGGTTGAAGCGCACGTAGACTGGTTTCGCCCTGCCACTGGGCTCATCAGGAGAACGGCTCCAGTTCCCGACCAGTTTGTGTAAGGATGGCCAAATCCCTTCTTCAACGTCAAGTCCTCGACTAGCGGCGTGCTCCCCGCATTCAACCGGGTCGGCACGTCTGAACTCCGAAGGGGTTCCATCCGTTCTCCTCCACGAACTGCCTGGAACCTTCTCGCTGCGCACCATCTACGCTTCAACCAACCCCTCTCCTTTACGTAGCACGAATCCATTCCTGAATCGTGCCACTAAGAAACGTCCCGCCAGCACCACGCTGCTCGGGTCGTGACATATGATTCCCAAGGTTTCCCATGAGGCTCTACTGCGGAACTAACGCGAACAACCGCAACCACGAGTTGAATAACAAACGAACACTATGACAGCCTCCATAATCAACAACCACCAAACGGACCCTTAATCCCCATTAACAACGGACTCATCGACAATCACAATTATAAAACGCCAATGAAGGCCAACATTCATATAGGACATCACACCTATATGAATTTACATAATACATACACATATTATTCACCTTAAGATTTAACCCTAGAATAGGTTTAAGAGAGGTACAGAATCCCTACCACGAATCTAGTTGCGTTAGGATTTGAAATCGGAAGATCCTCCATACTCTTGCTCCTTCGCGCTAGATGTCGGCCACCCATACGAGCACAGTAGCAACGATTGAGAACAAGGGTTCTCTCTCTCTCTCTCTCTCTCTAAAAAAAAACCCAGAAAACCAAAACCTAAAATCATAGAATTTGTTGGATCCTATTTTGTCCGGGTTAGACACATTTTATCAAATTTAATTTTGCTTCTATGCCGCTTCAGTTTTTTGAAATTTTGCAGAATGACAGAGTCGTGACTATTGAGCCATAAATGCCCGATTTCAATAAATTATTTAAGAAAGGCCTCCAAATGTCAAAGAGCCAATCCTGGGCGATAGAAAATCAAATTCGAGGATCAAAGCCTTCGAGCACACTCGATTCCGAGGTCAAACGTAGAAGATATAATTAAAACAACATTCAGACCGCTATCGAGGGTCAAAACGGTAATTGACTTTTCAAATGGCACTCCGGATTAGGTTACGAGCCTCATATTCTCATCTTACTCGTCGTTTTGAGAATTTTGACATATATATTGTATATATTCGCTCTCGGAGCATCTTAGACAAAAAATCAAAATAAAAACGTTTTTCGGTAATAAATAATCTCAGTATAGGCTTGCCGTAAAACAAGATCATTTTCAAATAAAATTGACATGGGGTCGCTCATCATGATGCCCCAAGTCCAGAAATAATATTTTCGAGATGTTTTGAAATTCAGGTTGTCTTTCCCGATCCCAAAATCTAAAAAAAGTAGCAGTTAAAACAATTCAGTTGAAAAAGAGAAAAACCCTACCACCCTCTCTTTTCCCCCTATGTCCATCACACGTGTCACTATCTTAATGGTTAAACAAAAAAAAACAAAAAAACAAAAAAACCAAAAAAAAAAAAAAAAATAAAATAAAAATAATAATAAAAATAAAATAAAAAACAAAACTCAAGGATGTCGGTCAACTCTCTTGTCTCGTCCTTTTCACGCGGCTTCTTCTTCCCCAGGTGCAACAACACAGTGCCTCTTTGAGCATCACTGCCTCCTCCTTTCTCCTTCTCTTCTTCCTCTGTCGTTCCCAAATCGACTTTCATGCCCTGCCATAGCGCCAGAAGGCCACCACCCCATCCAGACCTCCACGCCATTGCCTCGCCCATGCTTCTCCCAGCCGAATAGCCGCACCCGAGCCAGACGGTGGTCTCGCCGAACTGACTCTTTGCTACCCTTGATTTGAACCCAAACCCTACAATCCCTCGTCCATATAAACCCCCATGGATCCATCGATTGGGCACGGGCTCTCTCTCTACAAAAATTCAAAAATTCAAATTTTCTCCATACCGCCTCAATTTGTTGAAGTTTTGTAGGACGACAAAGTCATGACCACTGAGCCGTAAATGCTTAATTTCAAGAAATTATTCAAGAAAGGTCTCCAAATGCCAAATGGCCAGTCCTAGGCAATAGAAAACCAAATTCGAGGATCAACGCTTTCAACCACGCTCGATTTCGAGGTCAAACTAAGAAGATATGGTCAAAATGGCATTTGGGCCGCCATCGAAGGTCAAAATGATAATTAACTTTTCAAACAACACTCCAGATCAGGTCATAAACCTCATTTTTTTATTCTACTCATCGTTCTGAGAATTTTGACATATATATTGTATATATTCGCTCTTGGGGCCTTTTTTAATATAAATAAAAATAATATGTTTTTCAGTAATAAATAATTGCAGTACAAGCTTGACGTTAAAACAAGATCGTTTTAAACTAAAATTGACACGGGGTCGCTCGTCATGACGGCTCGAGTCCAAAAATAAATTTTTCGAGATGTTTTGAAGTCCAAGTCGTCCTACTGATCCCAAGAACCAAATGACATCAATAAAAACTCAAAAACAAAATAATTTCTTATTTTTCTCTTTTCTTCCCATCCGTCTCAAGGCCACGTGTCAAAATGTGATTGGTTTAAAAATAAAGAATATAAAAAAAACAAAAAAAAAAAAAAAACCAAAAATGAAAAAAATAAAATCAAAAATCGATCGGATCTTATCCTTTTTCACCAACTTCTTCGTCTTCTTCCCCAATTCCATGCCACACCCGCCGTGATACCGGAGGACCACCTGGACGGACGACCCAACCCATCCTCCCAGCTCATCGCCTCCCCCCGCGCATTCCAATCCAAACCATGGTTCGAACCATCGTCATCTCCTCCCTCACATATCTAACCCCTCACCCGGCAGCGTTAACCCAGCATCGAGTTCACGCTGTTGACCCACCATCCAAGCCGAACCCTAGCCCCATCGTCTATAAAGGTTCCCTCGCTTCTCGGCTCTCTGGCTAGTTCCTCTTCTTCCCAAAAAAAAATCTCTTCTCCTCTCTGGTTCTCCAATCACCGTCGCCGGAAAGCCCACACCCAATCGCTGCCTCTCTCCTCTCTCTCTGGTTCTCCGGCCGACCCCCCCCCCCCCCCAAAAAAACCGATCACCACAAGGTTCCCTCATCTCCTCTTCTCAACTCCCCCCGAAAAAAATCAGACAAAAAAAAAAACCTTTCACCTGACCTTTCTTCTTCGCTCGGACGACTTGCAGAACCGTCGTCCACCCCTTCCCCAAATACCCAATCGACGGGCTCTCTCTTCCTCTAGCTCTCTCTTCTTCTGGCTCTCCAATTTCAGAAACCAAAAAAAAAAAGAAAGAGCTTCTTCCTCCTCTCGGCCGAAAAATCCAGCGGCTCTCGCCTCTCTGGTTCATACGGCCCTTGAATATCTTCTCTCTTTTTGGGCGAAAAAATTAGACACACCCTTCCCCTTACCCTTCCTCTCCAAGAAATTGTTGGCCAAAAACAAAACTATCACTCCTCTCTCTCTGGTTAGCTCGAAAAAAGCCCCAAACCCAAACTCTCCATCCCCCTTCTTCTCCGAAAATCAAAGACTGGTCACCCTCTCTCTTCTCCCCAGAAATCCAAAGCCAAGACTCGACCAACCAAACGCTTCCCTTGGCCAGTACTCCATACGCCGGCCACCGTGGAACATGCAACCTCATCCATTGATATGCCTGCCGCCCAGCGTCTTGAAGTCTTTGTGGGAAGGCCCACAGTTCACCATTGCGGTTCCGTGCCTTCGTCCAATTGAAGGAGGAGGCCACCCAGTTCGTGTGCGATAGGAGGGGCATTGTGTAGAGAACATAGAAGCACCCAGAAGTAACTTCGGCAATGTCCCTTTTTTTATCGATAATGCTTTGGTTTTATGAATTCTTGTCTAAGGTAGCTAATGTGTTTGTATGGGTTGTATGGGTATCGACTGATTTTATGCAGCCTAGGAACTCCTAGATCTATCTTCATATTTTTGTGTTTCCCTGATAACGTTGCCTGGAGTGAGTTAACTGATCCGTGTGTTAGTGTTTGTCCAAAGCAGATGAGATAACCATTTGTTTACTGATTTCTACATGCTTGTGCTACTTGTTTTTATCTTTGTGTTGCCTAAAGCTACTTGTGCCGACTATGTGGCCTGGGTTTGCTTTAAAGTGAATGATTGCTTTGCTTTGCATTTCTATTTTGGTTTTCAAACTAAAGCTCTTCATAGTTTTGGGGTTTAACCCCTCTCTTCCTCATGTGTGGTTCACCTGTTCCTGAAAAGAGAAAATACAAGCAAAAAAAGTGAAAGTTTTGTCTGGTTATTTATACCTGTCCTTTTCTTTTGATTGTTTTTTTGCGAAAGTCACTTCTCCTGGTTTTGAGTTACTTTCCCCCTTTCTCTTTCAATCTGTTATTTCAGTTTGTGCCTTTAGTTTGTTTTGTTTACAGAATTTCAGTTTGGTTGTTTGTGTTTAAGGGTTGATATGCTTTGGAAATGATTTCATCCTTGGTCTTTATTTTCTATAAGATTCACGTGCTCCCAAGTTACGTAGATGTTCAGCCACTGGTCTTGCTTGTTTTATTTTGGTCTAGTCGTTTTAGAAGTGCATTCTGGTTTTGTTTTTGTGTTGCTGCATTGCTGATTGGTTTTCTCTGTTTTGTTTTTATTTTATGTTCTTTTGCTTGACAAATGGGCTAAATGAGTTCCTGAGTTCCTGGGGCGAAGGCTCTCTTGTCCTGCTCCATCAATTTTGTGTCCAGCGTGACTGACTTTAGTATTTCAAATAAAAAAAAGGAAGGGGAAGGGTTTTGGTTTTGTTTCATTTCACTTTGGGCCATAGGAAATGTAAGAATTGGCCATTAATTGTAAATGTGTGTTTTTCACCTGGTGTACTTGTAACTCAAACACTTAGTGAAAAAGTATAATAAAATGAAAAAAGAAAAGCAGAAAAAGAGAGAAAAAAAGTGAGCTTGCTTTGTTTTGGATGACACATTATCGCACACATCACTTGTTTTTATTATTTTTGCATGTAATTTTTTTAAGAGAAGAAGGAAAAATTGTTTTAAATTTTTTTTTTAGGCAAATAAATATAAAAACATTTTCTAAAAATAAAAAAAATAAAAAAAAAGAGAAAAACTTTTCAAAAAAAAAAAGAGCAAGCAAATAAACAAACTTTTCAAACTCAATTGTTTTTCATCATTTGCCCTTTTGTTTTCCTTTACCGTAAACAAAAAAAACCTTTAGATCATCTTGGTTTAATTCTAATATGCGTTTAAAATTTTTCTAATACTTAGATTTTTGTGCTTTTTACCTTTAATAGCGTGCGATAAAAAATAATTTTAACCTTGATTTCATCTTAGATTTAAGCATTTAACCTTAGAACAAACCATAGAGTTTCCTTTAGAGATCTAGGACTAAATTGAATTTAACTTTCAACTTTAGTAAAGGATGTAGAAATATAAATTGGACAAATCGAATTGTTAGGACTCCCTTTAGACACTTAGAACAAATTGAACTTAATTTTACTTCAACAAATGACTTAGGAGAATAAAAAGAGTAGACTTTAGGTCATATGTTAAGTTTCACATCACCTTTAGACTAATTAACTTTAGGTCAAACAATTAAAGCAAGTTAGAAACCTCCCAATCTTAAAATAGGTACCGAAAGGGCGTTGTGGGAGTGCTAGTCCTTTCTCACGTGTAACCAACTTCCGAGCCCATCCCTAAGCGGCATAAATAATTTCCTTGTAGGTGACCAACCGCATTCCAAAAACAGTTGGTGGTGACTCCATAATTTTCATCACTATTCGGATGAAGGTTGGGGGGAACTGTACCCCAAAAGCGGTTTCCCTCCTAGACGAAATCCGGTGATGACAGTTTTGTTCTTTGGTTTTATAGATAACAAAGTAGATTGTACTCTGTGTAACCGAATACTCTTTACCTATAATGTCTTTCCCCATAGTGTGACGTTTTTAGGGTGTTGTTATCGTGGTTTCCTTCACTGGTGTCTTGTTTGGCTTCTGTTGAGTGCTTCTTTGCTAATTCGGATTAGTGAGTGTTTATATATTGGTGTTGAATAATAAAAAAAACAACAGATTGCACCTTTATAAAGAGAAGAAAGCGTCCTGAAATTTGTTTTGTCTTGTTGTAGTATAGTCCATGCTTTGTTTTGCTGTGTTGCTTGTTATATTTATTATTGTTTATTTTTGGTTTCTTCTTGTTTTTTTTCTTTTGTTAGTTTCTTTTTGTTAGTGGTGTCTCTAGTTCCCAGCCTTCACAATTTTAGCACACGTTTATCGTCAGTTATGTTGTCTTCTGGGATGTGTTTGCCCTCTTTTGTTTCTCCTATCATGGTTATCTGATTACATTTATCTGCTGCTCAAGCTCTAGCGTGCTGACAGTCTCCATTCACATTTCGGTACGTTGAGTCATGTTATGTTTGTGGATTGCTGTATGTTGCTTTATTTTACTTTCATTAGTGGCCATAGGAAAATGTTAGAATTGGCCATTAATTGTGTAAATATATGTCTCACCTGTTGTAATTTGTAAATCAAATACATAGTTAAAAAAAGAGAGAGAAGAAAAAAGAAAAAGAGAGAAGAAAAGAGAGAGAGAAAAAAAAGAAAAATAGAGAAAAAAAGAGAGAGAGAGAAAGTGAGTTTGCTTTTACTTTGTGGATGGTACACAATAACACACATCACTTGTTTGTCTTATTATTATTTTTTTCAATTTTGTTTTATTTTTTTTTATTATTTTAGATCTTGCACAAGACACTAACATACCACCCAAACAATAACTACAATTGCAAGAACAGCTCTGAGAAGTAAACTACTCCTTGAAAGTAAAGAGAATTAGTTTTAAGTATACAGATTTACCCTCCTCTCTGTATACACATGCGTATACCTACACGATCTTGTTTGGATCTTGAAAAAGCTTCACTTGATCATCTTCAAAGCTCACCCGACCAGAAGGTAAAGTTGTTCCAAAAGGCTTGAATCGACGGATTCCATCTTCATTCATGTGGTCGGGTGAACATCCTTCACCCGACCAGACCAATTCTTCACCCGACCAGCTTCATTTGTGGTCTATGTAGTCCAATTGTGCACTAATCATATTAGTCGGGTGAAATTTTACTTTTATCCAATGCTGGCCGTCTTTTGTTGTGTAGCTGCTACTAGCCTCAATTTCTTGCTTCCATGGAGAAATGCCTGAGTTTAATATAGATAATACGCAAAACAGGTAAAAACTCCAAGGAAAAGCTCCAATTGGTGGTTAGGGTGTTAGATAGAAAAATATAAACAATTTTGAGTGACAAAAATGTAAAATTCATGTCAATACACACCCAAAATGGCCCTAAAATAGTCGTCTAAACGACCACTATCACCAAGCAAGAATTCCTTGGTATAGCAATATCTATACAAATGGAGATTCACATCAGCGGACCAAGTACCAGCTCCAACCATGCAAAGAGTGTGTTGGTCCTTGGAAGCGTAGAGGAGGGGTGAATAGGCTTTTATCGAAACTCGTTTCTCACTCTGGCACAACATAATGCTGGTTAAGAGATAAGATCAATACGGAAGATAACCAGATAGTGGAAGTATTTTGTTTTATTATCAAATGATAATTACAACAAAATAGAGCAGATTGAAGCTTGTAAAGCTTTTCGATTTACTGAACAAACTCTCTAAGACTCTGTTTACAAGTCACTCACACACTAGCTAATATCTCTGTTTTAGCTCTTGTACATGTACGCATGTATATGTCTCCTATAACACTTCACGCACTTAACATCAACACTCTCAAAATATACAAGGTCTAATATATATATATATAGCCATCCGTTGGGAACATCCTTCGAACTTGTTCTTCCGAGCAACGTGCAGTATTGGTCGTTCCTCGGTAACTTCTCGGCCTTGATTGCTGCTGATGTAGAGCTCAAGATCTTGGGTTTGTAAAGTATAAGTGTTTTTGTGAGTTCCCAAGTGCAGTTAAAGTTATGTCTACATATTCGTGTGATCCACATGTAAGATGTTTTAGGTTCTCAATGAGTTTGTCTTACATTGTGTCACGGGGTCAGGTTTCCTGCGCTTCTCAACCCATTGCGGCACTTAGCTTCTCTATCCACGGTCCGCTAAGTTTAGCCTTTGAGGGTTGAAGCGCACGTAGACTGGTTTCACCCTGCCACTGGGCTCATCAGGAGAACAGCTCCAGTTCCCGACCAGTTTGTGTAAGGATGGCCAAATCCCTTCTTCAACGTCAAGTCCTCGACTGGCGACATGCTCCCCGCATTCAACCGGGTCGGCACGTCAGAACTCCGAAGGGGTTCCATCTATTTTCCTCCACGAACTGCATGAAACCTTCCGCTGCGCACCATCTACGCTTTCAACCAACCCCTCTCCTTTACGTAGCACGAATACATTCCTGAATCGTGCCACTAAGAAACATCCCGCCAGCACCACGCTACTCGGGTCGTGACATTCTCCTCCACCCAATCCTCGCAACGTCCTCGTTGCGCTTGTCGACATCGCTTCCCCGCAAGCGATGGCATTGTTACCTTGACGCCCTCCCACTCGCCCAATGTCAACAGCTTGGACATCGCTTCCCTACAGGTTGCAACACCTTTACCAAGATGCTCGCCCACTCGCCCAATGTCCAGAGGATAGGAGGCTTCCAAGATCACCCCGACGCGCTCCTTCGTACTCCCTTGCCCAACTCTGTATCACACTCTAGGATACTTAACTCTATGGACGCGAGGCGTGCAAGACACTATCGCTAGGTTCACCTCTATGAGCTCCCACCTTGGGATCATGCTACTCGCGAGAGTGCTCGGCGAGTCTCCAGGATACGGGCCGGTTCGGCTCTGATACCACTTGTCACGAGGTTAGGTTTCCTGTGCCTCTCAACCCATTACGGCACTTAGCTTCTCTATCCACGGTCCGCTAAGTTTAGCCTTTGAGGGTTGACGTGCACGTAGACTGGTTTCGCCCTGCCACTGGGCTCATCAGGAGAACGGCTCTAGTTCCCGACCAGTTTGTGTAAGGATGGCCAAATCCCTTCTTCAACGTCAAGTCCTTGATTAGTGGCGTGCTCCCCACATTCAATCGGGTCGGCACGTCTGAACTCCAAAGGGGTTCCATCCGTTTCCCCCACGAACTGCCTGGAACCTTCTCGCTGCGCACCATCTACGCTTTCAACCAACCCCTCTCCTTTACATAGCACGAATACATTCCTGAATCGTGCCACTAAGAAACGTCCCGCCAGCACCACGCTGCTCGGGTCGGGACAATTGGGACGCAGCGAGCTGACTACTTTGAATGCGAAGAGATAAGTTAAAGCAGCGTCTTCTTAATCCGTTGTAAAGTTCCTTACTTCGAGTTAATGAAGCTCAGATCCTTACTCCGTATCATTGATTGCTTACTCCGTGTGAGTTTAATACTAGAATCCTTATTTCATGTTAGCACTTCCTTACTCCGTATGAAAGAGAAGTCCAGAGAGCTTACTCCGTATCAGCGCTTCCTCACTCCGCACGAGTTCCTTACTCCGCATGAGTTCCTTACTTCGCATGAGATAAAAGGTCGGCTTATTCCGTATCAACACATCCTTACTCCGCATGAGTAAAAGGTTAGGATTCCTTATGTAAGGACCCGTACCTTGAGTTAGTCATAGTTTTGCCTTCTGAGTAGAGTTTTTCTAGATTTTGACCTAGTGAATGGGCTCAAATGAATTCACGTGCAAAAGGAAAGATGCTTAGAATGATGTCCTCTATCTACCACAGAAGTTTCAGGCCAAATGGACGTGTATGTGAGGTGCACGTGAAATGGGTCCAATTCACGTGCAAGTGTGGTTGTCTTCTAAATGATGCAAGGAGGCTAGGGGTGAAGTTTGAGCGCATTTGGAGTGCATATGGAGTTGCACGTGAATTGGGGAATTCACGTGCAAATTGGCGTGCAACCATATTTTTGCATGGTTCCCTTGGTTTTGACATTCTAATGATCTTTCTCCAAAGGACCATGTTGAAATTCTGAGTATTTTTGCCTATATGGGTGCGGAAAGGTGCTAACTGGTGTGATCAAAACTACGTCGTTTTGATCCTGGGTTTACTTAATCAAAACTACGTCGTTTTGATGTAGGTAGTGTCTATATAATGAGGGCTTGAGTTTGAGTTTAGGGTTCTTGTGTTCTTCTTTCTGCGCACTTGCCAGAGAGAGAGAGAGAGAGAGAGAGAGAGAGAGAGAGGATCTCCTGGGCGATTGCCGTGGTGGTTCGTGTCATTGGGAGTTGTCTAGCGTGGAGGTTAGGACAAAAGTCCGAGGTAGGGATTCATGTTCTTCCTAACTCTCCTCTCGTTTTAGGATATTCACCTATATATATATATATATGTAAATCCATATAGGTGTGATCTCCTATATGGATGTTGGCCTTCAGTGGCATGTTCCGTTGATTTTGATGTTGAATTTGGCCTGAGGATTTTCCTGGGTTTGTTTATGCCCACCATGTGTTTGATGAAATGTCCGTGAGGCCTGCACACTATGTATTTGATAAAATGTCTGGAGGCCGCATGCCATGTATTCAATATAATGCCTGTGAGACCTTATAAATGGGTGTCCGATGATATACCTACGTGACTAGTGTGTCTTGTGTTTGATTTGTATTTGATTTTAAGCCTATGAGGCTGATATGTGTGGCTTGTATCCGACCATGTTGGTCCTTCGAGATAAAGTGTAAATGCTTGGCTTGAGTTTACATGTTGAGATGTAATGCTATCTTGTTCGTTGATCTGTTTGAGACCGAGCCGAGATATGGGCCAGGCACGATGGGTGGACCCCTTTGAGATTTGGCCAGGACGTGGTCCTGAGTCTCGGTGTAGCACTCACGACGGTGGGCTAAGTCTACACCCATTCCTGAGGGTAGATATGGCGCCCGAGGAGGTGGTTGACCATATCTGACTCGGGTGGAAAATGTTACATTGGTGTCCATGCAACATTCGCCTGGATGTGGTATGTCATGTCGCCGTGGTGGTGGGGTGTCCTCTGCCCTTCAGTGCGGGCTCAGGTAAAGAGTGTTTACTGGGTGATGTTTGCTGCTTTAGCCTTAGACACGACACGAGCACAAGCATACACATATCATGCATGTTGTAGAGTGGGACGGGTCTGGGGAGACTGGATCCCTACTGAGCTATGGTTTGCTCACCCCTCCTATAAACTGTTCTTTTGCAGGGTTTAGCAGGCGGTAGGTGAAGGCTGAGGAGCTAGGCCCCTGAGGCTGGGGGTTTTATGTTATTTCTTTTGTTGTACTCTGGTTTTATGTGTTTGGAATTTGGTTTGGTTTTATTTATGGCTTCATTGGGGTTTTTCCCCGACTAGGTTGTAATAAACATTTAGTCTTTGAAATGAAATAAAATGAGATGTTGTTATTCAAATTGTGTTTGTGTGCATGGTTTGGGAGCAGGAGCATGCCCCTTGGCATGTTAGCCTGGTTGTGCAGGTTTGGGACAGCACCCGTGCCAGAAGTCCTTTTTAGGTGCTTGCACCAACCCCTTGTCCCTTCGGGTGTGGGCATGGGCAGTCACTACTCATTTCCAAGTGGAAGGAAATTGGGGCGTGACAATATGGTATCGAGCGATAGTTCATGGTCTGGTGGACCTAGGATAGTGGGGAGGCCTGGGCGCTTCGAGACTCTTAGGAGGCGGTATAGGACACGCCTGATCAACATGGTCCTATCTGGTTTTCTGGGGGTGTACTCGGGGGTAGTTAGACCAAGGAGTAGGGCATTTGCATTTGGGTTGAGGGTGCATACATGCATTGGCATTAGGGCACTAGTTTATTTTCAGTATGAGTATTGTGATTGGACATGCCGTGTTCTTTGAAACTTGTTGCTAAAAACAAAATTTTGTTCTTTGTGAAATTCGGTGATTTTCCGTGAGACTTGTTGCTATGAATTGCTGCTTGTGTGCTTCGTGATTTACCTGTGTGTTTAAATGTAAAATGTTGCTTGAGTACCTCATGGCCCATGGGGATGAGGGTGTGTAGAGCTTGAGAGAAGCTGATCCTAGTTTGGTTTAAATTATGTAGACTATGCCTCCTAGGAGAGTAACCCGAGCTACTCCAGTGTAGAAGAATGAATCTTCCGCCCGTCTTGGAGTGGGAAGAGGACAGCGTGTAGAGGGCGATGATCCCCTGGAGCGGATCATGGCCCAAGTCCGGGCCCTAAGTGAGAACGTGCAAGGCATGCGTGAGGACCTCAGGGGGAGAGATCCTAAACGAGGTGCGTCAGGGAGATGATGGCACGACAGGCGGTGCCACCCCCTCCACCTCGTGAGGCGGAACCTCCGTGTAGGCAGGAAGTGCCGGTGAGGCGGGAAGAGGGAGACGTGTTGACGCAGTTCCGGAAGGAACATCCACCAAGGTTCAAGGGAGGAGCTGAACCTCTAGGAGCAGAGCACTGGCTGCAACAGATCGAGCGTGTGTTCTCCTTTCTTCGACCCCGGGAGGAAGACAAAGTGAGACTAGCAGTCCGACAGTTGGAGGAGGAAGCCTTGGAATGGTGGCTTAGCATCTCAGGAAGCCGGGACATGGAGACCATGGCCTGGAATGAGCAGCTGTTCCATGAGGAGTTCTTTCCAGAGTCATTGCGGTGGCGAAGCGGGAGGAGTTCGGCGGCTGAAGCGGGGATCGCGCTCGATAGCGCAGTATGAGCGAGATTTCCGGGGGCTGAGTCGGTTTGCTCTAGAAGCAATATCAAGGGAGGACCTAAAGGCCCATAAGTTTACCATGGGTCTCAAACCTGCCCTGAAGCAAAGGGTGGAGATGCTACGGCCGAAGACCTATCTTGAAGTCGTGGACACCGCCAAGATTGTTGAGAGAGGATTAGAGGAGGGAAGACAGGCTCACCAGGAGCGGATGGGGCGAGCGCGCGCGCGACAAGCACGGTGAAACCAAGAGGCGAAGGTTGAGCCCAGGGAGTAGGACTTTTCCCAAGGATGGGGGCCAAGTTTCAATGGCTCCGCCCGATCCCGTTACCTTGGAGGACAGGGGAGTGCTTGTTGGGAACTTCCCAAGCGGGTGTACCTGTTGTGGCCTGTCGGGGGCACGTCAAACGTGAGTGCCCCAAGCGGCACTTGACGTGTCATAGGCGTGGGAAGGTGGGACACATCGGCAAGGTGTGTTTCGGCAAGGGGGAACGGCCGGGGAGCTGGAAGCTTAGCACAAGGGAGCAGGGGTGGGACCCAATTTCAGGCCCCGACCCCTAAGCCAGACATTCGTGGCGGGCCGGTCGGTGGTTCCGGTCACACTAGGCCACAGGGGGGAGAGGCAACCACAAGGAGGATCGGAGGGGCATTCCGGTGGACTCCGGCAGGAGCAAAAGGGAAGGCAAGTGAGGCTAGTGGTGGGGCAGGCCAAGGCGAGTGTTCGCGCTTACCTCGGCACCACCGAAATGGAGGACTTACCATCACCCTCCGAGGAAGGTGGAGCTGGACCTTCGGTGGTTCGAGGTACTATTCTAATATCTCGCACCGTTGTTGCTTGCATTGTTTGATCTTGGGAGCTTCGTGCTCCCCGATTGCTAAGTCCTTGGTGGAGAGCCTTGGACTTGATTGTGTGGAGGCTGATAGACCTCTGAGGGTCGAGTCCCCAATGGGAGGTGTGGAGTTGATCCACCAAATGTGTCGAGAGTGTGCGCTTACGATAGGAGAGGTTGACCTCTCATTTGATTTGTACGTAATGCCCATGAGGACTTTTAGTTTGATTCTGGGAATGGACTGGTTGATGGCCTTCCAGGCTAAGATTGATTGCTATAGGCGACGAGTATCATTTACTACACCCACAGGATCTTCCTGTACCCTAGTGGGTGAATGGGATAGGAATGCTGGGAGAGCTGGACCGACGAGGGAGCTATGGGGCAATATTACCCATAGGCTTGCCACCCTAACCTTTGAGGAGGAAGGTAACTTAGAAAAAAGGGTGTGGTCAGATGTTGTCGAGAATTTCTAGGATGTCTTTCCTGGGGAGTTGTTGGAGTTGCCTCCACACAGAAGTATCGAGTTCACGGTTGAACTGTTGCCAGGGGTGGGACCCATCTCACAAGTAGCATACCGGATGGGACCTGCTGAGTTGCGGGAGCTTCGGCGGATAAAGGAACCGGGAGATAAAGGTTTTATCCGTCCTAGTACCTCACCTTGGGGTGCACCGGTCTTGTTTGCTAAGAAGGCGGATGGTTCGTTGCGACTTTGCATTGATTATCGGAAGCTGAATCAAGTAACGGTAAAGAACAAGTACCCTTTTCCGCGGATTGATGACTTATTCGACCAGCTGAGTGGAGCACGGTGGTTTTTAAAAATCGATCTGCGTTCGGGATATCATCAATTGAGGGTCAGGAGCGAAGACATCCCTAAGACGGCGTTCAGGTGCAGATACGGACACTATGAATGGTTAGTGATGCCTTTTGGGCTCACGAACGCACTTTCTTGTGTTCATGCATCTAATGAATCAGGTATTTCCCCCATACCTGGATTCCTTCGTGGTGGTATTTATTGACGACATCCTTGTGTACTCCAAAACCCAAGCTGAGCATGAGGAGCACTTGGCCGTGGTGTTACAGGCACTACGAGATCATCACTTGTATGCTAAATTTAGCAAGTGTGACTTCTGGATGCAAGAGGTGCATTTTCTTGGGCATGTAGTATCTGCCGAAGGAGTTGGAGTGGACCCAACCAAGATTGAGTCCGTAGCATCTTGGAAGAGGCCCACAAATGTTTTTGAGATCCGGAGTTTCTTGGGTCCAGCGGGGGTATTACCGGCGTTTTGTGGAAGGGTTTTCTCGGTTGGCGGCGCCCATGACAGCTCTTACACGGAAGGGAGCCAAATTCGAGTGGACGGACAAGTGCTAGCAGGCATTCGAGGAGTTGAAAACTCGCCTGACTACTGCACCGGTGTTGAGTCTACCGCAGGAGGGAGTGCCATTCGAGGTGTATTGTGATGCGTCTCGTGTTGGACTGGGGTGTGTTCGATGCAAGAACGCCAAGTCATAGCATATGGCTCGCGACGGCTAAAGTCCCATGAGCAAAACTACCCAACACACGACCTGGAGTTAGCGGCGATTATTTTTGCCCTGAAGTCTTGGCGACATTACCTGTTGGGAGAGAAATTTGTGGTATATACCGACCACAAAAGCCTACGATATATCTTCACCCAGAGAGACCTAAATTTGCGACAACGGAGGTGGGTAGAGTACCTGCAAATGTTTGACTTCACGCTCTCCTACACGCCTGGGAAGGGAAATTTAGTAGCCGACGCGCTAAGTAGAAAAGGGAAAGCCGAGGTTTCCATGAGAGAATGGAAAATGATGGAGCGGTTGGCGGTGCCTGGTGCAACCTGCTTTCAGCGATGAGGGAGCTATCCTGTGCCCTCTCACTATGATACCGAGTTGTATCAGCGTGTCCGTGAGGGACAGTTAGGCGACGTGGACCGTGAGGTGATTCGGGCCCAGATAGAGGCCGGAGAGCCGTCGAGGGACTGGACGAGAAGGAGTTGAGCATGAGCTGAAATTTTGGGGGCGTCGATAGTACCACCTCCCTTGCGTGAGGATGTGCTTGAGGGAATTTCATCATTCCCGTTTGGCTGTACATCCAGGAGGAACTAAGATGTATCATGCCATTCGCGCACGCTTCTGGTGGCCGGGGCTGAAACGGAGTGTAGCGAGTTTGTTTCCGGGTGCCTTACCTGTCGGCAAGTGAAGGCAGAACACCAACGACCCTTGGTCAATTGCGGCCTTTACCTGTAGGCGAGTGGAAGTGGGAGCATATTACCATGGACTTCGTGACGGGACTTCCTACCACTTCGGGAGGAAGGACATGATTTGGGTCATAGTGGACCGCTTAACTAAGTCAGCCCATTTCTTGGAAATTCGAGAGCGCGACTCTATCGGCATGTTAAGCCAATTGTATGTTGATGAGATTGTCCGCTTGCACGGAGTGCCCTTGTCTATTGTTTCGGACAGGGATGCGCGGTTTACATCCCGGTTTTGGGGAGGTCTGCAGGAAGCATTGGGAACCCGACTTAATTTGAGTACCGCATTCCATCCCGAGACCGATGGTCGGTTCGAGAGGACCATTCAAACATTGGAAGACTTGTTGAGGGCTTGTGTGCTTGATTTTGGAGGATCATGGGCTTCCCACCTTCCTCCTGGTGGAGTTTGCCTATAATAACGATTACCGGTCTTCGATTGGGATGGCCCCGTTTGAGGCATTGTATGGCCGACCGTGTCGGTCTCCATTATGTTGGGCGAAAGGCGGAGAGGCAGCTATGTTAGGACCTCAATTGGTCCAGGAGGCTACGACAAAAGTTCGGCTGATTCGGCAACGCCTTCTTACGACTTAGAGTAGACGAAGTCTTATGCGGATCGCCGACGCCGACCGTTGGAGTTTTTGGTGGGAGACCACGTATTCCTTCGTGTTTCTCCACGGAGAGGGCATAAGAGATTTGGGGCTGGGTCCAAGTTGTCCCCTCGGTACATTGGACCGTTCGAGATTTTGAGCAGAGTTGGACTGTTGCTTATAGGTTGGCGTTACCACCTAGTTTGAGCGAGTTCATAATGTTTTCCATGTATCCTAGTTGTGGAAATATCATCCGGATCCCACACACGTGCTAGATTGGGGTACCCTGGATCTTGGAGAGGATGTGTTCATTGTCGAGGCACCCATCCGTATTGTAGATAGGCGCGAGAAGCAGCTGCGAGGTAAGACTATTCCGTTGGTTCGGGTGTTGTGGCAACACCGAGGGCTGGAGGAAGAGACCTGGGAACGTGAGACTGAGATGCGTGCTCATTATCCTGATCTGTTCGAGGACGAACAACTCTGAAGGAGGGGAGGAGGGCAAGCATCAAACTTCAACATAATCAGGTATTTGCCCAACTAGTCTGTAAGGACCCGTACCTTGAGTTAGTCACAGTTTTGCCTTCTGAGTAGAGTTTTTCTAGATTTTGACCTAGTGAATTAGCTCAAATGAATTCACGTGCAAAAGGAAAGATGCTTAGAATGATGTCCTCTATCTACCACAGAAGTTTCAGGCCAAACGGACGTGTATGTGAGGTGCACGTGAAATGGGTCCAATTCACGTGCAAGTGTGGTTGTCTTCTAAATGATGCAAGGAGGCTAGGGGTGAAGTTTGAGCGCATTTGGAGTGCATATGGAGTTGCACGTGAATTGGGGAATTCACGTGCAAATTGGCGTGCAGCCATATTTTTGCATGGTTCCCTTGGTTTTGACATTCTAATGATCTTTCTCCAAAGGACCATGTTAAAATTCTGAGTATTTTGGCCTATATGGGTGCGGAAAGGTGCTAACTTGTGTGATCAAAACTACGTCGTTTTGATCCTGGGTTTACTTAATCAAAACTACGTCGTTTTGATGTGGGTAGTGTCTACATAATGAGGGCTTGAGTTTGAGTTTAGGGTTCTTGTGTTCTTTTTTGCTGCAGCTGCTGCCAGAGAGAGAGAGAGACAGAGAGAGAGAGAGGATCTCCGGGCAGTTGCCGTGGTGGTTCGCGTCGTTGGGAGCTGTCTAGCGTGGAGGTTAGGACAAAAGCCTGAGGTAGGGATTCATGTTCTTCCTAACTCTCCTCTGTTTTAGGATATTCACCTATATATATATATATATGTAAATTCATATAGGTGTGATCTCCTATATGGATGTTGGCCTTCAGTGGCATGTTCTGTTGATTTTGACGTTGAATTTGGCCTGAGGATTTTCTGGGTTTGTTTATGCCCACCATGTGTTTGATGAAATGTCTGTGAGGCCTGCACACTATGTATTTGATAAAATGTCTGTGAGGCCTGCATGCCATGTATTCAATATAATGCCTGTGAGACCTTATAAATGGGTGTCTGATGATATACCTACGTGACTGGTGTGTACTGTGTTTGATTTGTATTTGATTTTAAGCCTATGAGGCTGATGTGTGTGGCTTGTATCTGACCATGTTGGTCGTTCTGAGATAAAGTGTAAATGCTTGTCTTGAGTTTACATGTTGAGATGTAATGCTATCTTTGTTCGTTGATCTGTTTGAGACCGAGTCGAGATATGGGCCAGGCACAATAGTTGGACCCCTTTGAGATTTGGCTAGGACATGGTCTTGAGTCTCGGTGTAGCACTCACGACGGTGGGCTAAGTCTACACCCATTCCTGAGGGTAGGTATGGCGCCCGAGGAGGTGGTTGACCATATCTGACTCGGGTGGAAAATGTTACGTTGGTGTCCATGCAACATTCGCCTGGATGTGGTATGTCATGTCGCCGTGGTGGCGGGGTGTCCTTTGCCCTCCAGTGCGGGCTCAGGTAAAGAGTGTTTACTGGGTGATGTTTGCTGCTTTAGCCTTAGGCACGACACGAGCACAAGCATACACATATCATGCATGTTGTAGAGCGGGACGGGTCTGGGGAGACTGGATCCCTACTGAGCTATGGTTTGCTCACCCCTCCTATAAACTGTTCTTTTGCAGGGTTTAGTAGGCGGTAGGTGAAGGCTGAGGAGCTAGGCCCCTGGGGCTGGGAGTTTTATACTATTTCCTTTGTTGTACTTTGGTTTTATGTTCTGGAATTTAGTTTGGTTTTATTTGTAACAGTACACCTGGCTTCATAGGGGTTTTTCCCCCGACTGGGTTGTAATAAACATTTAGTCTTTGAAATGAAATAAAATGAGATGTTGTTATTCAATTCCTGTTTGTGTGCATGGTTTGGGAGCAGGAGCATGCCCCTTGGCATGTTAGCCTGGTTGTGCAGGTTTGGGACAACACCCGTGCCAGAAGTCCTTTTAAGGTGCTTGCACCAACCCCTTGTCCCTTCGGGTGCGGGCATGGGCAGTCACTACTCATTTCCAAGTGGAAGGAAATTGGGGCGTGACATAGTCATCGCTACATGACCATGTGGAGTGTATAAATGTGTGAAATAATTTGTGATTTGTTGTGTATTAATTTGTGCTAGAGGGTGTTAGAGGCCTATGCATTGGTTGTGATTGTTTTCTTTCATTCCACTTTTCTTTTCGAGGACGAAAAGTCTTAAGGGGGAGAGGATATAAGGACCCGTACCTTGAGTTAGTCACAGTTTTGCCTTATGAGTAGAGTTTTTCTAGATTTTGACCTAGTGAATGGCTCAAATAAATTCACGTGCAAAAGGAAAGATGCTTAGAATGATGTCCTCTATCTACCACAGAAGTTTCAGGCCAAATGGACGTGTATGTGAGGTGCACGTGAAATGGGTCCAATTCACGTGCAAGTGTGGTTGTCTTCTAAATGATGCAAGGAGGCTAGGGGTGAAGTTTGAGCGCATTTGGAGTGCATATGGAGTTGCACGTGAATTGGGGAATTCACGTGCAAATTGGCGTGCAGCCATATTTTTGCATGGTTCCCTTGGTTTTGACATTCTAATGATCTTTCTCCAAAGGACCATGTTGAAATTCTGAGTATTTTGGCCTATATGGGTGCGGAAAGGTGCTAACTGGTGTGATCAAAACTACGTCGTTTTGATCTTGGGTTTACTTAATCAAAACTACGTCGTTTTGATGTAGGTAGTGTCTATATAATGAGGGCTTGAGTTTGAGTTTAGGGTTCTTGTGTTCTTCTTTGCTTGCAAGTCCGGCCAAGAGAGAGAGAGAGAGAGGATCTCCGGGCAGTTGCCGTGGTGGTTCGTGTAGTTGGGAGCTGTCTAGCGTGGAGGTTAGGACAAAAGTCTGAGGTAGGGATTCATGTTCTTCCTAACTCTCCTCTGTTTTAGGATATTCACCTATATATATATATGTAAATCCATATAGGTGTGATCTCCTATATGGATGTTGGCCTTCAGGTGGCATGTTCTGTTGATTTTGATGTTGAATTTGGCCTGAGGATTTTCCGGGTTTGTTTATGCCCACCATGTGTTTGATGAAATGTCCGTGAGGCCCGCACACTATGTATTTGATAAAATGTCCGTGAGGCCTGCATGCCATGTATTCAATATAATGCCTGTGAGACCTTATAAATAGGTGTCTGATGATATACCTACGTGACTGGTGTGTACTGTGTTTGATTTGTATTTGATTTTAAGCCTATGAGGCTGATGTGTGTGGCTTGTATCTGACCATGTTGGTCCTTTTGAGATAAAGTGTAAATGCTTGTCTTGAGTTTACATGTTGAGATGTAATGCTATCTTGTTCGTTGATCTGTTTGAGACGAGGTGAGATATGGGCCAGGCACAATAGCTGGACCCCTTTGAGATTTGGCTAGGACGTGGTCCTGAGTCTCGGTGTAGCACTCACGACGGTGGGCTAAGTCTACACCCATTCCTGAGGGTAGATATGGCGCCCGAGGAGGTGGTTGACCATATCTGACTCGGGTGGAAAATGTTGCATTGGTGTCCATGCAACATTCGCCTGGATGTGGTATGTCATGTCGCCGTGGTGGTGGGGTGTCCTCTGCCCTTCAGTGCGGGCTCAGGTAAAGAGTGTTTACTGGGTGATGTTTGCTGCTTTAGCCTTACACACGACACGAGCACAAGCATACACATATCATGCATGTTGTAGAGCGGGACGGGTCTGGGGAGACTGGATCCCTATTGAGCTATGGTTTGCTCACCCCTCCTATAAACTGTTCTTTTGCAGGGTTTAGCAGGCGGTAGGTGAAGGCTGAGGAGCTAGGCCCCTGAGCCTGGGGGTTTTATGTGATTTCTTTTGTTGTACTCTGGTTTTATGTGTTTGGAATTTGGTTTGGTTTTATTTGTGGCTTCATTGGGGTTTTTCCCCGACTGGGTTGTAATAAACATTTAGTCTTTAAAATGAAATAAAATGAGATGTTGTTATTCAAATTGTGTTTGTGTGCATGGTTTGGGAGCAGGAGCATGCCCCTTGGCATGTTAGCCTGGTTGTGCAGGTTTGGGACAGCACCCGTGCCAGAAGTCCTTTTTAGGTGCTTGCACCAACCCCTTGTCCCTTCGGGTGTGGGCATGGGCAGTTACTACTCATTTCCAAGTGGAAGGAAATTGGGGCGTGACACCTTACTCCACATCTATTTTCCTTACTCCGTGCGAATAAGGACTTGGGTCCTTATTCCGCACAAGTCATTCCTTATTCCACATGTATGGAAAACTCGGATTCCTTACTCCGTGTCTTCTTTTCCATAGTCCGCTCGAGTCGAAGACTTAACTTTTTATTCCGTGATGACTTTCTCTTACTCCGTGCGAGTTGTAGACTAGGATTCTTATTCCGCATCTATTTGACTTAGACGTTTAAAACTCTAAGAGGCAGATTCCTTAGTGCGTAGCTTTAAGTGTTTGGTCCGCACGAATGATCCTTATTCCGTATGAAGTGTAGACTTGGTTATTTACCAAGTGTTTGACGACACACACTCTTGTCCGGATCATGATTATGTATGCTGTCCTTAGCTTTGCTCTCACGAGTGAAGGTCCGGATTAAGATCATATCTTCTATAATAACTTAAGATAAAACATGCAATGTCTCAAATCAAATTACATAGGGTTTTATCCGCATCATCCAAATTCTGGGTTTGATCCAACAATCTCCCCCAATTATGGATATGCCAAAACCCTTTGTAATCTGATCTAGTAAGTGAAGCAAAAAGATAACATATAGAAATAAAGGATAACTTTTATTTTTCATTTAGTCAGCAACATCAGTACAATTTAGCCTTGATATAAAATTTTTATTAAAGTACATAAGGCTTACTATACTTGAAGATCATTGTTGCTGCCTTCTCTCTAAGCTCCATTGTCTGCTCTATCGTATAGTTGCGGATCTTGTTCTAGTCTTTATCCACCTTTATAAACGATTTGATGAAGAAGCAGACAAAGGCTCTACAGCTATCTCCATCAGGCTGTTGTGGCACTTGCTTCTTGTTCCAGACCGCCACCTTCAGCTTTTTAGTTGGAGCCAAGGGAGTTTGGCCCATTTCTTCATAAAGCCCGGATTGCTTTACTACTTTGGTCAGTCGAAGATGCAATGGTTCCCATTGATTCTTTCTAATGTTGTTATCCACAACCTAATGAGAATCAATCAAGATCAACTACTTGGACGGAATCAGAAAAGCAACCAGCATGAAGTGTGGCGTCAAGATCTGGTACGGAATGTGGACAGTTGAAAGATTTTTCCAAGGTTTGTTGTCCTCAGCAGTTCCATTGATGAAGGTCCGGATGAGGGCTACTTCTGGAAGGTAACCCTCAGACCAACATGGCGAGACATCAAACAAGTGTTTGTCCTTGTACAGAGATGGAAACAGCCTCATCTCCACCTTAACTGCTTGAGAGAAGTTGTCTGTCTTCTGTGGTAAACAGACCATTCTCAGAACATAGAGTCTTAATGTCTACAGGGGAGAAGGGGTACAAATCAGATAAACATCTTCACTTGGCATTGGACGTGGCATACTTCGTCATTTTGGTGAAAACACTGTCGTCCGCATCATGTGGATCACGATCCGCATATGATGGGAGGAAGGTGTCAGCCGCAAATAGAGAGGTCTAAGGAGGAGCTGCACTGGAGGAGCTGGGCTGAGAGAAGCGGCTGCATTTGGGGATAGAAACTCCCAAAAGCGGTATAGATGCAGGCCGTTTCTCAGCACAAGTTGAGGAAGGTGCAGAAGGATCAAATGACACTTTCTGCCCTGTTTTGGCAGATTACCGAGGAGCGGTAGGAGGATGAGCCATCATGTGCACCAAGTCTGCGAAGGAAGTAGACAGAGAATGCATGGATGAGGCAACGAGATCCATCTTCTGCTCAATGGAAGTGGATGAGTCAGTGAGGGCGGAGAGGAGTTGGGCGCCGAGAGCATCAACCTTGACGGCGATGGTGAAGATTTGGGCGCTCTGGGCTTGGGCGTGGCGGTCCAGCTGAGCAAAGAGCACAATATCGGAGTGAACTGTGCCAAAAGAGGCACGCCCAAGCACTAACTCCGGGGCTTTGGAGGACTCCCCCGCATGAATAGGGGCAGGAGTACGTTGGGCAGAGGAGTCAGTAGCTGGAGAGAGAGGTGCATCAGCAGCAGCAGCAGAGGGGCATTCGGAGCATTGAAGGCGTCTGGAGCAACAGATCCGCTTTGACCAAAGAGGTCAACAACAGGGATAGCAGTAGGAGAAGCTAGCCTGGCCTTAGTAGGGGAAGGAACTCATGCGTCATGGGCCTGTCCGGAGGTGACAGCAAATAGAATGTCCGGAATGTTGGCCGGCGTAAGGAAGCCATGATCCAAACTCCAGACGATCATTTCCTCCGGGGTTTTGGTATGGCGAGTGTAATACACTCGGAGGTCATTGTCGGGGATGGTGGTTGTGCATGCGAGATGAATCGGAACCATAGGTCCGTTAAGGTGTCGACAGGGAGATAGTCTAAGTAGTCTTGAGGTTGAGGGAGCGGGGGCAAGGGTGCTTCCGGAGGAGATGGAGGGACATCAACCATTGCCGCAGCAATAGCAGCATCAACAGCGGTAACAACAGCGGGAGAGTCGGGTGCGAGGACATCAGCAGTAGAAGGTGCTGGTGAAACAGCCAGAGGTAAGCTTGTTTGCGATGGCCCCGTAACCTCGGACGGGTCGGCACGAACGCTGTGTTGGGAGGCTCTGGAGATGGAGGGTGCAACTACGGACCGAATCTGGGAGGATCGGTGGGCAGAGCTGACTTCGGGGGCAGAGCTATCGGTTGGGTCACCAACCGAACTACCCTGTTGTTCCGGAGTTGGGAGGCGGCAAATTGCAGCAGAGGGCCGGCAGGTAGTCAGATTCTCGTCAGGTGTTAGATGGTGGAGGTAGAAAGCCTGGGGGAAGGGGATGACGCCATGTCCGTTGAAGTGGGATGGATGGAGATGTCGAAAAACAATGCTGAGGATCCGCCCAAAAGATTGATTCTTTGGGTTGTTGTCCAACAATCAGAACAAGAAAGTCCCCCAATCCATCGAGAGACCCTCAAAGACTTCGTACATGGCTAGTAGGAGGTCGTATGGAACGGAGTTTAGGGCTGTTGTGTGAGTCCAGAAGACACCGGCTCAAGATGGTCGCCATATATCTGTAGCAACCCTCGAAGGACTTCACCTTGTACTCCCTCCCTTTATATGTGCAGGCCATGGAAGCTGCCATCGGCTTTGGATCCGGGCGTTGATGAGCACCGTGGGGTAGATTGAGAGTGGCACGGAGGACGTTGGGGGTGATGACAATGGATTCACCCCCAATGGTGGAACGGATGAAATCAGTGGTGCAGCGGATACGCCGGTAGAACTCAGTAATATCGTCGATATGGAGATCGACGGGATTAAAGACTAGGTTGAGAATGTGGCTTGCTTCCAGGAGTGGACGAAGCTCCAAAAACCATGCCGGAGGATTGGAAACAGCATTCCAGTCGACCAGATGGCCTGGATTAACGCCGGAAGGAGAGGTTTTGGGTGCCATTGGAAATGGATGTAGAGAAGGGCAAGGAAATTTTGGGTTTGAGAAGTGAAGAGCAGCTGTGAAATTTGAGAGTGATAAATTGCTCTTCGCGTGAAGGCATATGATATATATATGGTGAGTTAGTGGATGCCGGCGGGTCTAGGGTTTAAGTGAAATGAACAGTGAACCGCCTGACAATCTGATGTCATTAGCCTTGATAGTTGCACGCCTCCGAATAAAGAGTTGACGTGGAGGCAGCAAAACCAAGCATTTATGATAGCTGTTTGCCTTTTTCCAGAAAATTGCCCATCTCGAGACTTGCATTTAAATGGACCATCATTATTCCTCCTCAAAAACACACGATGTAAGATATACCTTGTTTATCGCTATTTGAGAGTTCCAAGAGTCCGGAGGAATGAAACCAACTATCATCCGGACTAAAGATAATCCATAGAAGAGTATCCGGATGAAAAACTGAGTGTGGTAAGAGAGAATAGATTCCTTTGCTGTCTTGAAGTCGAAGAGAAACGAAGTACCACAACACTTCAAATCCGAGACTTAAGACAAGATATATCGGTGAAAATGCAAAGTGAATCTGAACATGTGGCTTCACAAAGATAAACTAAAAAGAACAGAAAGCTTTACAGGTTGGGATTAGTACGGATATAAATAAATACGGAAAAGTCAGCATAATCCGAACTAATGAAAAATTGAAACTTATGCATTAGAAATGAATGTGAAAGACACATGCATATAAGTTAATGATCATTTCTATTGAGACCAGGCATATGTCAGATAAGAAACACATAAGTTCATATTGGTCAACATAGCGAAACCTTCATGCTGAACGACGTAGCTAAGATGAATTAAATTTATATGAGTTGCCCAAATTAAGATTCATGAGTGAGAATGGATTAAAGAACACATGCTAATAACAATCAATTGATTGTTATATTAAAAGGCATAGTTGAAGAAACAAAAACATTCAATCATGCCACAATTCTGATTCAACAATGCATGCCCAGTCAGGGGGTTATTACGGAAGTAATAGATGAAATTTTGGCTCCACCTTAGATCATTCGATCCTCTCGAGAAAGACTCCCCCTCAAATAGATAGCCAGGAAAGAGGTCATGAGACATATAAGGGGGTATTACGTGGGTAATCGATAAAACATTTTCTCCCCCTTAGATCATGTGATCCTCTCAATTGACATTTCCTGCTTAATATTTAGATTTTGAGAAATTGCTGTCTATCCTTGAGGAAGCTCCACTTTAGAAGCTGATCAAACTGCAACTGTGATTTTATCCACCAGGCATTCCGAGCTAACCCATTTCATTTATTCAACCAGGCATGTTAATATTGCAATCAATATGAAAAAGCATTTGACATGTGGGGAGAGATGAAAATTGGAATCATGAAATCCTAAGGAGGTTTTATTCATATATCTTTAATTATGTTAGCTTAAACGACTTCAGTCGGGAAACGCAAGCATCCTTCCATATGAAAATATGAGAAAATTATCAGAAACATAATGCATGACACGAGTAAAGATGATCAACATGAAATATAGCAAATGTCTAACGCTTATAATGAAACACGGTGCATGTTCTGACAGAAATACTGTTGGAATGATAAATTAGAGGAGTTGTGGGAGGAACATGTTATAGCTGAGAATAATCAATCGCATCCGTATGATCCTGCACATTTGAATTTGAAGATTCTATTCTTGACCAATCAAGGTTAGATTCATCAAAATCAACATGGATAGATTCTTTAACAGTTAAATGTTTTCTATTGAAGATGCGATAAGCCTTGCTGTATAACGAGTATCCGACAAAGATCCTATCATCGGATTTTGGCTCAAATTTACTCTGGGCCTCTTTGCCGTTGTTTAACACGTAGCAAGTACACCTAAAAGCTTTGAAATGAGAGATTGATGGCTTCCTGCCTCTCCACATCTCATAGGGTGTTTTTATGGTAACCTTATTGATAAGAGTTCTGTTCTGAACATAGCATGCAATGGACATAGCTTCAACCTATAGATCGAGAGGAAGCTTTGCCCCTGCTAACATTGACCTACCAGCTTCGACTAAAGTGCGATTCTTACCCTCAGCAACTCCATTTTGCTGTGGAGTCTTGGGCGCAGAGAAGTTGTGCTGAATGCCCTGTTCAAAACAATATGATCTCATATCTGAGAAGTCAAATTTCGTACCATGATCACTCCTGATGTATCCAATTAAAGAGATCTACAAGATGTTCAAAGGTTTGATACTTCGATTTCAGGAACATCACCCAAAAACGAAGAAGTTATGGCCAAAATAACTTTCGTTGGAAAAAGTCAAACTTGCCAAAAGACGGTCAACGCCCCTGGTCAAACTGCCCAAAAAAGTGACTACGAAATTCTTCAAAACATCTATTTAGGCAAATATGGGTCTTCCCAAACAATCTTCAAAAGGTCGTCCATTTTGGCATTTTAAGTGGGGGTAAAAGGCTAATGAAAAAAAAAACATGACTCGACACCTCGAAGCCTCGGAGCCTGTGAGTCTTCGACCATTGACTACGACCTTTCGACCCTACCGACACTCCAACCTGCCGACCTTCGCCCCTTGATCTTCGACCCTTGACTTCCAGGGTTGACCTTCGACCCTTCACGTACTAACCTTGAACCCGTTGACCGTTGACCTTCGACCGTTTGCCCATTGACCTTCGACCCATTGACCATTGACCTTCGACCCACCGAAACTTTGACCCCCCGACCTTCGACCCTGCCGACATTTCGACCTTTCGACACTCCGACCTGTCGACACTCTGACCCTTTGACCTCTGACCTTCGCTATTTGGCCTCTCTCACTGATTGCTCACAGGACGTGTTTTATTAGCTGGCCATTTTGTTAAAGATTCTTTTCAACGCCTGTCAGTCACATGTGTCAATAGAAAACCAAAAAAGGCAATCATAGGTCGACAGTCCACCCGACAAAGCATAGAATATGGAAATTAATAATACTGGGATTAATAATCACAGGGGTATATCTCGCACCAGCAAGAGAAGCAATTGAAATGGGACCACAGAGGTCCATATGAAGAAGTTGCAGTGGAGCAGATATTGAATTAACTGATTTTCACTTAAGGCTATGATTGGTCTGCTTGCCGAGTTGGCATTCTCGACAGAGAGAGTCTGGAGTATTTATGTTTGGGCAGACCATTTACCAAGTCAAGCGATGCTAGTTTAGACAAAGTCTTAAAATTTAAATGAGCGCAACGCTTGTGCCATAGGCAACTCTCTTCATCTGATGCTTTAGTGAGCAAGCATACAAGGTCAGAAGAATTATTTCTTAAGACCACTTAATATATGTCCCCATCTCTTAATCCAGATAACTTAATATCTCTAGATAAGTTTTCCCTAACTGTGCAGGTGTTGGCCATAAAGGAAACAGTAAATCTTTTGTCACATAAATTACTGATGTTGGATCCCATTTTGTCCGGATTGGACATACTAACCCCATGTTTTTCTATATACCATTCTACCCATGCCATATACCTTGTTGAATAGGTCCATAAATGGATACATTTACACCAACAGGGAAGCCCAAAATGGATAACCTTTGCTACAAGTCCCTGAAGTACCCCAAGACCAATACTAGGGGATAGAGGAGGAAATTTGGAGAATAACGCACTTGACTGAGGTCAATTCCGATGAAAAACGAAAAAGTTATGGCCAAAATAAGTTTCGTTGGAAAAAGTCAAACTTGCCAAAAGACAGTCAATGCCCCTGGTCAAACTGCCCAAAAAAGTGACTATGCAAAATTCTTCAAAACATCTATTTAGGCAAATACGGGTCTTCCCAAACAATCTTCAAAAGGTCATCCATTTTGGCATTTTAAGTGGGGGTAAAAGGGTAATGAAAAAAAAAACATGACTCGACGCCTCGAAGACTCGAAGCCTCGAAGCCTCGGAGCCTGTGAGTCTTCGACCATTGACTACGACCCTTCGACCCTGCCGACACTCTAACCTGCCGACCTTCGCCCCTTGATCTTCGACCCTTGACTTCCAGGGTTGACCTTCGACCCTTCACCTACTAACCTTGAACTCGTTGACCGTTGACCTTCGACCGTTTGCCCATTGACCTTCGACCCGTTGACCATTGACCTTCGACCCACCGAAACTTTGACCCCCCGACCTTCGACCTTGCCGACACTTCGACCTTTCGACACTCCGACATGCCGACACTCTGACCCTTTGACCTCTGACCTTCGCTATTTGGCCTCTCTCACTGATTGCTCATAGGATGTGTTTTATTAGCTGGCCATTTTGTCAAAGATGCTTTTCAACGCCTGTCAGTCACATGTGTCAATAAAAAACCAAAAAAGGCAATCATAGGTCAACAGTCCACCCGACAAAGCATAGAATCTGAAAATTAATAATACTGGGATTAATAATACACCCGACAAAGCATTAAATGTTGCAATTAATGAGATGCAGCCAACCTCTTTAGATGTAGCCTTTTGTCCACGCGATTAAGAGAGAGAGGACGTTCTGCAAAAAAAAAAAAATGAAAAGATCTTCTGCCATTTTCATACCCAGCTCCCTAAACCCAAAAAAATAACACCTAGATTACGCCCCAAAAAAAAAACCCTTCCTTGATTTGCTGCTATTCTCTCTCAAATTCGCCCAACTCTTGCATCCGAAAAAATAACTTTCAGCCATTTTGAAACCAAAAATCGCCCCGAGCTTACGCCCAAAGGAACACCCAGTTTCTCTTTCTCAGTCTTGTTTTCCAAAAAAAAAACAAAACAAAAAACAAAGTTTGTGAACCCAGGAAAATCCAGTTGCTCTTTTCCACCTCTCTTTCAAACTCCTTTTTTCTCGAATATCTCATTCCGTTTTTTTCTTTTTTCCAGCAAAACAAAAAATAAATAAAAAAGCTTTTCATATTCTCACTCTTTCCCTGCGAGTTCCCTTCTCAAAAATAAAACAAAAATCAAAAACACAAAAAAACTCCTTTTCTCACTCCTCTCCAAGTTCCGGCTGATATCTGTCATTTGCACTACGGAATTTGGAGATTCGACTATTTGTGCGAACAGGATTCACACGACAGTCCGGTGTCGAAGCTCTAAAGTCGGTTTGTTTAGCTTATTTATGTTTACATTTGATGTAATTCCTAAGTATTTTCCTATATTTTGTTTCTTTTTATGCTATTGGTACATGATGTATTTTCCTTGTATTTCCTTTTCCGTTGGTAGGTGCTGTATTTTCATTGTGCTGTTGTAAATGTGGTATGTTGTAGTATGTAAAGCATAGTGTGAAAGAAAAAACAGACAGAAAAAGAAAAGGGAGGAGATGAAAAAAAAAGTTGCTATTTCATTTGTGGATGTCACGATTACACACACAACTTAGTTCATAGTTTTATCATTTCAAAACAAAAAAACAAAAAAACACAAAAAAACACAAAAGAAAAAGAGAACACGTTTTTCAGAAGAAAAATAACATATTTTAGTCCCCAGTTTTAGCTATTTCAAATAAATAAATAAATAAATAAAACAAAACAAAACAAAAAAACATTTTCCAATAAAAATTGTGAAAAAAAACTAAAAAAAACAACAAAACGTTTTTAACAAAACAAAAAAAGATACAAAGATACAAAAAAAAAACAAAAAAAAACAAAAAAAAAACAAAAAAATTGTTATTAAAAGCTTTAAAAAAAGCCCTTAGGATTTCATTTGCCACTTTAAACAAAAAAAAAGCAAAATAAAACTTTTAGGATTCCGTTTAAAAATTTAAGGTAAATCAAGTTTAACCATAACTTTAACAAATAACTTAGCGAAATAAAAAATATAGACTTTCTAGGAAACTCAACCCAATCACAGCAGTAGAAACAAATAGAAAACTTCCTTATCCGAAAACAGATACCGAAAGGGCACTGTAGGGTGCTAATCCTTCCCTACACGTAACCAACTCCTGAACCCTTCTCTGATGACGCAGACTACATTTTTTTTCTACTCAAGGTTGAGGGTATCCAACTGTACCCCAAAAACGGTTGGTGGCGACTATAAATTTCTCACCATTAGTTTAGTTTGAGCCCACCCCAAAAGGGCCCGGACGAAAACCAGTGATGACAGCTGGCGACTCTGCTGGGGACATACAAACTTTAGAGAGTTAGGTCTAGCATTAGGAATAGGAGGTTATTTTATTTTTGTATATATTTACTTGATTATGATTTATTCGTACACTTTAACTGCCATAATAACTGTCATTTTTAATTGTGATTTATTTACTTTAACTGCCATCATATTTGTTCTTTTATAGTGTAAATGCAAAAACATGCCATGATAGTTATGATTTACTGCTTTCCCTACATGTTGCATTCATGCAAAACCCTATATCCGGGTTTATCACAATTTAGGTTAGCGAGCTTCAGTACGGTCCCCAACGCGTTGATCATTATCCGCAATGGGGCCTTGGACTCCTCACTCAAGCTTGAGGTTCTTTTAAGGCACGTCCTTTTAAGACCCCCCTCCGGTAAATCCCATGGTGTACGGAGCCCTCTATAGAGGAAGTTTGGGGATCAGCAAATAAGATAGGTGTAGCAATCGAAGCCCATCAGGAGCATTGACCCACGTATTGTTTGCTCATTTCATGCCATGTTAATCTTTATTTTGTAAGGTAGTCCTTAAGTCATCCCCTACACATATTGTTATTAGTTTATTCTTTTGTCATGTCTGTTTGCCTTGATGTGTGTTTAACTGCCATAACTATCATCCTAACCTGTCATCATGTATAACATGAAATTCATATAGGCATGGCAACTTTCAGTCATCTCCTAAAAAGCCTTCAGGATAAAGAGACTATCGCAGTGGTGGCCCAAGCATTTGGGGACATCCAACTTCGCCTGGGAGATTTTCCACCAGGAGAAGGCCACAAAGCCGAACATGTTATCATAGAAGATCAGTTGGACTACACGAAGGAGGTACAGACAATATGGGGGCAGTGGTCAGACGAAAGGAAAAGCATCTATATACAGCAGTTTGGGGATTTGCTCCATGTAACCGAGCTATTAGCCGACAAGGATATGCTTGGGGCAGCAGTATATTTCTGGGAGCCTCGACAGCGGTGTTTTGACTTCAACGACATAGATCTTGTTCCCACCATAGAAGAATACAGAAGATTATTGGATATCCCAGTTGAAGAAAACAAAAGGAAGATTTATTTACTAGAGCCCAGAAGATCATGTTGAAGGGCCTTTGCTGAGATAATGGGAAAACCAGTATGGGACTCACCGGCGGCCACAACCTATGGTGGGCAGGAATATCTTCCATGGGCAACAATCAAAGAAATGATACAGACTGCAACAGAAGCAGGGACATACAAATTGTTTACGCTAGCTATATACGGGCTAGTCATTTTCCCGAGGATATCAGCCCACATCGATGGAGCAATTGTAGATTTGGTCCAGTAGGTGCTCAAAGGATGTGACCCTACTCTTGCTATATTGGATGAAACCATTCGATCTCTTACTTATCTGAGGAATAACGGCTCGGGACAGTTCATGGGGTGCATGCCTCTTCTATGCACCTAGATGCAAGGTCATTTCCCTTGTAGTGTTCCTCGTTTTCTTGCTGTTTATCAGTTGCCAGCAACAACACTATTGGATATTCTGTTCAGCAAATGGAGTTTACCTCAAGACTTTGAAGGTTGGAAGAAGAAGTTAGAGAACCTCATAGAAGCTGACATTACTTGGACTGCTCCTTGGATGCCGGCGGTCTCCATGACTTATAGCTACGGGGAATATAATTGGGTGCCACTCTTAGGTCCTTGGGGAGGAACTGCATATGCACCACTGCAGGGTGGAAGACAAGTTAGCCATCATCAGATTATCCCTGTGCTATTCGGCATGGAAGATTGTGACTTCACCTATCACAGAACCATGCTCACAGAAAAAGGCAAAAAGATGTATCAGGCATGGTCCACCCCACACAAGATCTAGCCCAATAGTCCAAAACTTGGTGTTTATCCTGCATACATATGTTGGAGGGCACAACACAAACCACAATTAACTACAGACATGAGAGCCGTCCTCCAGGAAAATCAGACCTTAAGGCAGCAGATTCAGAGGTTAGAAGCATTTCCAGAAGGAGATCTACAGAAGTTGCAGCTGAGGGAAAAATAGATTGAGACCATATTAAAGCAAAGGGAGGAGGCAGGTGAGCGACCACCTCAAAGGAAGAGGCACCGTGCTACTTAGGAGATGATTGAGAGAATGCCTTAAGATCATGTAGCGATAGCTTTCATTTTACATGGCATTTCAACATTGTATGTTTGTATTGTGTGTCTGTATTATGTGTTTTGTTTGCAATAAAGTTGTTTGTTTCTCTAACCCTCCACATATACATTCATGCATACATGCATATCAAATGAAAAATCAAATAAAAATTCTCTTGTACCCAGGTGGGTAGCAGCCTTTCTCCAGAATTGCGCACTCTTACAATCTCAGATCTCGCCGCAGTCATGTATCACAGCCACAACCAATGGCAAACGAAGCAGAGAATAGACTCATGGGTTTAGAACAATCACAACAAGCCCTACAGGGGTAAATGGCTTTGATGATGGACATGCTCACCAAGTTGACTGAAGAAACAGAAAGAATCCCGGCAAGAGGAACCCAAATCACCAACAAGAACAGGGGCACGAGGCAGTTCTGCCACCTAATCTGGGTCCAAGTCAGGCACCCACATATTAGCCCGCCATGGCACAACCCCCTACTCCAAATCAAACTCATTTCACTATGCCCGCAACAGGAAATATAATGGAAGCGGTGGGTTCCCTAGCTCCTAAGGACAATGTTAAGTCTCCTGGGCTGAGATGCTTGGAGGAAAGACTGAAAGTTGTAAAAGGCATCGACAGCTATGGCATGATTAGCCCAGAAGACTTATGCTTAGTCCCTGGAGTGGTGCTACCACCGAAATTCAAGATGCCAGAGTTTGAGAAATTCAATGGGACCCATTGTCCGAGGACACACCTACCCATGTATTGTCAAAAGATGGTAGCCTATGCAGGCGAAGATAAGCTGCTTATGCATTGTTTCCAGGAAAGCCTTACTGGGGCATCCCTCCGCTGGTACTTTCAGTTAGATGGCAACGGTATCAAGACTTGGAAAGAATTGGCCACATCCTTCTTGGCTCAATACAAACACGTCACCAAGCTAGCGCTAGACCAACTGACCCTGCAGTCCTTAGAAAAGGGGTCCGATGAAAGTTTCAAGGATTATGCACAGAGATGGAGAGAGACTGCTGTTGAGGTCCAACCTCCCCTTACAGAAAGAGAACTCATTACTCTCTTTATCAACACACTAAAAGGCGTCTACTACGAGAAGTTGATCGGTAACGTCTCTAGCAGCTTTGCAGACTTGGTTGCATCCGGTGAATGTGTAGAAAGTGAAATTAAAGGAGGAAAGCTAAAAGGTGATGCGGCTGAGGCATCAAAGCAGTTTCAACCACTAGCAAAGAAGAAGGAAAATGAGACCAACCTGGTATACCAATCGCACCCGCCAATACAACCAACATTCTACCAAGCACCAGTGTGCTATAGAGGGTCACCGGTAGCTGCCTATGCTGGACCTGCTTCTGCTCCCCAATTCACTCCCTACTTACCACAAGGAGGGGTTCCATTTCCATATTCAATGGCACCAAATTCAACCGAGAGCACTAAACCAAGAGCAACCAAGGGCGTCAGCTCCAGACGGACCGAGACTCGCATTCCAAGGACAGGGGCAACCAAGGGCACAGACTCAACATGCAGGAACAATTCAGGCTCCTCATCGGTCGCGACAAGAGTTTGACCCGATTCCAATGACATATGCTGAATTATACCCCAAGCTCCTAGAAGCAAGGTTGGTGCTTCCTACACCCTTGGGAGAAATAAGGTCTCCTCCCCCGGCTTGATATAAACAGATGCCAGATGTGAATATCATGCCGGTGGAGCTGGACATGATATCAAAAACTGCATAACATTCAAAAGGAAGGTTCAGGCCTTAAAGGATGCAAAGTGGCTAGATTTTTCTGCACTGACTGGGACGCCAAATGTGAACAGCAATCCTCTCCCAGAACACTCCAACAATGTTGCTAGTATCGAGTATAAAGGACGGCTGGAGAAGTCCCAAGTACAAATGGAGAAGACATATTTGTTTACCCTGCTGCAGGAACATGGATATATACTTGCTACGGACACATTGAAGATAGAGAAGGGGACAGAGTTGGAGAAACAATGTCGTTATCACAAAATGTCGTGGGGACATGACATCATAGAATGTAGTGAGTTTTCCAAGGTAATGCAAGAACTCATGGACCAAAGGATGATCGAATTCTCTAGGGAAGAGACGGACAATCAAAGCCACATGATCCAAGGAGACATGTCATACAAACCATCATGGGTGCCAACCCCCTTGTCTTGAATGTTAAGACTCCAAAAATCCCACTACTGCCTCATGGAATTACACCTCTCACCATACATGTTCTTGCCCCTTTCCCCTACAAGACAAATAATGTAGTCCTATGGAACTATACCTGTGAGGTAGTTTAGGGAGCCACCGCAGCAGAAAAGAAAACTAGGAGTGGTCGTGCTTATGCCCCTGATATGGTTGACAAAGCAAGGAAAGAAAAAGCTGCCGAACCAGACATTGAGCCAACGCTGGAGGTAACAAAGAAAGGAGCACCAATCACTGAGGAAGAGACAACAAAATTTCTAAAACTTATGAAGCAGAGCGAGTATAACATTGTGGATCAGCTAAGTCGACAACCGGCTCGCATCTCATTGCTCTCATTAATGATGGATTCCTAACCTCACTGGGAAGCACTAATGAAGGTTTTGAGCCAAGCCTATGTTCCTCCGACCATCCCAGTGGCGAATGTGGATGGACTCACTAGTAACCTCATTATGAACAACGTCATCAGCTTTGGAGATGACGAGCTGCCCTGAGAAGGAAAGGGACATATAAAAGCTCTGCACATCACAATCAAATGTAAAGAGAACACCATAGCGCGAGTACTTATCGACAACAGCTCCGCCTTAAACATTATGCCCTTACATATACTGCAACAACTACCGGTCAACGCATCCTATATGTGCCCTTGTACAATGAAGGTACGGGCATTCGATGGAGGAAAATGTGATGTGGTCGGAACTTTGGACATTCGACTACTGATTGGACCAGCTACCTTTATGGTAGAATTTCAGGTGGTGGACATTGTGCCATACTATAGCTGTTTGTTGGGAAGACCTTGGATCCACATGGCAGGAGCAGTGTAAGGACCCGTACCTTGAGTTAGTCACAGTTTTGCCTTCTGAGTAGAGTTTTTCTAGATTTTGACCTAGTGAATGGACTCCAATGAATTCACGTGCAAAAGGAAAGATGCTTAGAATGATGTCCTCTATCTACCACAGAAGTTTCAGGCCAAACGGACGTGTGTGTGAGGTGCACGTGAAATGGGTCCATTTCACGTGCAAGTGTGGTTGTCTTCTACATGATGCAAGGAGGCTAGGGGTGAAGTTTGAGCGCATTTGGAGTGCATTTGGAGTTGCACGTGAATTGGGGAATTCACGTGCAAATTGGCGTGCAGGCATGTTTTTGCATGGTTACCTTGGTTTTGTCATTCTAATCATCTTTTCCCAAAGGACCATGTTGGAATTGTGACTATTTTTGTGTGTATGGGTGTGGGAAGGTCATAGCTTGTTCCATGAAAACTACATTGTTTTGATTCTGGGATTCACTTAATCAAAACTACGTCGTTTTGATGTTGTGTTGTCTATATAAGGAGGAGAAGACCCTCTGTTTTAGGGTTAGGGTTTGTTGCTCCACCAGCCGTCGTAGAGAGAGAGAGAGAGAGAGAGAGAGAGAGAGAGGGAAGGAGAGCTTCTGGTGGCTGCCGGAGCGTCTTGCGTGGTGGTCGGAGTCTTGCGTAGAAGTGGGAGCAGGAGAACATACAAGGTAGGTGTTCTGTTCTTCCTAAATCCTCCTCTGTCCTAGGGTTCTAGGGCAGATTATGAATTATGCCTATTTATATATATATGTAATCCATATAGGTGTGATCTCCTATATGGATGTTGGCCTTCAATGGCAGTTTTGATGTATTCTGGTGTTGGATGGTGTGCATATTAAGTGTTTGATAAAATGCCTGTGTGGATATGTCTGTGTGTATATGCCTAGTATGTGTTTGATTTTATGCCTGATGGGGTCATGCGAACTAAGTGTTTGGTATTATGCCTGTGAAAGTGTGTATGCTACGTGTTTGGTTTAATGCCTATGTGACCTTGTATCTTGTGCTTGTGGAACCCGGTGGTTGTGGAAGCCCGGGATTGGAACTGTTAGCTTGTATGGCTAAGCCTATATGGCCTGGGATATGTTAGTCCGTGTGGCTAAGCCTATATGGCCGTGGATATGTTAGCCCGTGTGGCTAAGCCTTGAGAGGTCGTGGATATGTTAGCCCGTGTGGCTAAGCCTGAGTGGCTGTGGATATGTTAGCCTATATGGCTAAGCCTGTATGGCTGTGGATAGGTGGGTGCCATTTGAATGTGGTATACAACTTGTTTATATTCTATTGTCACTACACTGCACCTGTACACACTCATGTAGACGCTAGGAGCATGGGATGGGTTGGGGAGACATGATCCCTACTGAGCTGCGGTTGCTCACCCCTCCCTCTACGTTGTGTTTTCTTTCAGGAACATACAGGCGTTAGGAGGGACCCCAAGGTGGAAGACCTTAATTACTTTATTGTCTACCATTTATGTTATTTTTATGAGAATTGATGTAACCCCAGTGGGGATGGATTGAAAAGAGGATTTTGTTGTAATAAAGACTGGTTTGGATTGTGGATTGCTTTTATGATCTTTACTGTCTTGAATGTGTCGTGGATGTTTAAAATGTTATGTTCGGGGTTTGCACCCTAACCCCTTTGCCCTCCGTGTGGGTACAAGGGGAGTCACGTGCCGGTTTCCTCGGGTTGGAAATCCGGGGCGTGACCATATGGTATTAGAGCATGGTCTAGTTGGCCTAGGGTAGTGGGCGGACCTGGTTATCCTAAGTCCTTTGGAGGAGCCTGGAGGGACATGCCTGATCAACATGGTCCTCTTTGAGCCTCCAAGGTGTACTTAGGGTAGTCCAGTCTTGTGGTAGGATTTGCATGCATTGGCATTAGGGCACTAGTTGCATTTGCTGTGAATGTGTGCTAAGCTGTGGATAAGATCATATGATTAAGTGAAATGTACAACTCTGATTTGTTTGGCAATGTGTACTGAACTGTGCAATGTGATTGATACGATGTATGTGTGCAATGTCATGTGATAGTGGAATTGATCAGTGGGGTAGAGGTAGTGATGCGATAGATTATAAAATTGTTTTGACGTTGTGCTTCTTACTTCGTGTAGTAAGAATGCCGCCGAGGAGAGTGACACATGCGTCCGGGGCGATGGGCGATGAGTCATCTGCCCATGAGGGTCCGGGTGCGGGACTGTCCGTTGGAGGGCATGCGTTGTTGCTGGCACAGCTATGAGAAGGCATCCGGCTGGAGGTACGAGAGCTACGGGAGGGACTCCGGCAGGAGGTTCGGGAGGAGGTGCGCCGTGAGATGGCAGCACAGCAGG
This sequence comes from Taxillus chinensis, assembly GCA_023512835.1. Classification (NCBI taxonomy): domain Eukaryota; kingdom Viridiplantae; phylum Streptophyta; class Magnoliopsida; order Santalales; family Loranthaceae; genus Taxillus; species Taxillus chinensis. The sequence goes on from CM042085.1 coordinate 49,440,735, forward strand.
TAGTACCACCACCACCACCAGTAGGAGAGCTACCTCGTGAGCGAGAGAGTTCGCTGGGTGGTGTACCGACTCGTGCAGAGGATGACGTGGTGACACGGTTCCGAAAGGAACAACCTCCGCGATTCAAGGGGGAAGGTGAACCCGTGGTAGCTGAACAGTGGTTGAGGCAGATAGAGCATGTGTTCTCCTTTCTCCTGCCCCGGGAAGAGGATAAGGTGCGACTAGCAATTCGGCAGCTGGAGGGGGATGCTTTGGAGTGGTGGACGAGTGTCGCGGGGAGCCGTGCAGTGCAACTCATGCTTTGGGAGGAGTTCTTGCAACTCTTCCATGAGGAGTTCTTCATGGAATCAGTGAGATGGCAGAAGAGGGAAGAATTCGGCAACTTGAAGCAGGGATCCAGGACGGTACCTGAGTATGAGCGGGAGTTCCGGAGCTTGAGTAGGTTTGCTCCCGAGGCCGTGGCAAGGGGAGGACCTGAAGGCCCACAAGTTCACCTTGGGTCTCAAGGCCAGCCCTTAGGCAGAGGGTGGCAATTCTACGCTTGAGGACCTATGCTGAGGTTGTGGAGACGGCCCGTATAGCTGAGAGGGAGCTGGATGATGGGAGGCAGACCCATCAGGGTCGCCCGTTGCAGGGTGGGTTGGAGCGTGATTCCGGGTCTAAGCGGCCCAAGACTGAGGAAAGGGATAGCAGTTCTTTCCGCAGCCGGGGACAACCATCAGTGCCCCCAGGGAGGTCTAGCTTTGGCGGTAGCAGCAGACAGGAAGGTCCAACAGGAGGACTCCCCGGCGGTTGTCATTCTTTGTGGGGAGCAAGGCCACTTCAAGAGGGAGTGTCCCAAGAAGAACTGGCGATGCAATAGGCGTGGACGAGAAGGCCATTTGAGCCGGGTTTGCCGGAGTAGCAACAAGGGAGTTGGAGGCATGGCATCTAGCATGAGGAGTGACGCCAGTTTCCGTACACCAGCGGAGAGACCAGCTCGTCAGTGGCAGGCTAGTCAGGCAGGATCGAGTCAGACCCGACCCCAGGGGAGGCCGGAGCGGCAGCAGACTGAGGCTGGAGGCAACCTTAGCGGGAAGCGTCCAGTGAGTGAGCCGACCGGTGGCACGGGCCAAGGAAGGGTGTTTGCGCCTGAGGCGACGTACCAGGAGGAGGCCGAGCTACCACCCCCACCACCGAGGGTGGAGCAGGATCATCGGTGGTTAGAGGTACCCTTTTGATCTCCCGTACATTAGCTTCTGTTCTTTTCGATACGGGTGCATCATGTTCGTTTGTTGCTGAGCTTGTAATGGACGGCTTGGGGTTAGCTTCTGTGGAGGCCGCGAGGCCCCTAGTTATGGAGTCTCCGGTGGGAGGCATGATTGAGGTACGACGTGTGTGTCGTGACTGTGTGTTAACCCTAGGAGAGGTGGAGCTGAGTTTTGACTTGTATGTAATGCCTTTGAGGACGTTTGACCTGATCTTGGGTATGGATTGGCTTATGGCCTTCCAGGCCAAGATAGATTGTTATCGGCGGCGTGTATCGTTCGTGACACCTGCAGGGACCTCTTGCACCCTGCAGGGGGAGTGGGACTGTGAGGCGAGTCGGGCCGGGCCGGTGTTGGACCAGTGGGGTGCCATTACCCACAGGTTGGCAGCCCTGATCTTTGCTGAGGTGGGTAAGGTGGAAAAGAGGGTGTGGCCCGCTGTTGTGGACCAATTTCAGGATGTCTTCCCTGACCAGTTGAGGAGTTTACCTCCGCAGAGGAGTGTGGAGTTCACCATTGAATTGGTGCCGGGAACGGGTCCAATTTCCCAAGTAGCGTATTGTATGGGGCCAGCCGAGCTGAGGGAGCTGCAGAGGCAAATCGAGGAGTTGGTGGGCCAAGGGTATATCAGACCGAGTACCTCACCTTGGGGTGCTCCAGTGCTCTTTGCTAAGAAGGCTGATGGCACACTTCGTCTCGCATCGACTACAGGAAGTCGAATTCGGTGATTGTGAAGAATAAGTACCCGTTGCCTCGGATAGATGACCTGTTTGACCAATTGAGTGGGGCCCAGGTGGTTTTCCAAGATAGATTTACGGTCGGGGTATCACCGGCTCGGGGTTAGGGAGGAGGACATCCCTAAGACGGCTTTTCGGTGCGGTATGGGCATTATGAGTGGGTCGTGATGCCTTTCGGGCTCACTAATGCGCCAGCGGTGTTCATGCATTTGATGAACCAAGTCTTTGCCCCATACTTAGACTCGTTCGTGGTGGTGTTTATCGACGATATCTTGGTGTATTCCAAGACCGAGAAGGGGCATGTGGAGCACTTGGCAACAATGTTGCAAACCTTGAGGGACCAGCAGCTGTTTGCTAAGTTTAGCAAGTGTGAGTTTTGGCTGCAGGAGGTTCACTTTCTTGGCCACGTGGTGTCAGCTGAGGGACTTAGGGTGGACCCAGCCAAGATTGAGGCTGTGGCATCATGGGCGAGGCCAACCAACGTTTTTGAGATCCGTAGCTTTCTTGGCTTGGCGGGGTATTATCGCCGTTTTGTAGAGGGGTTCTCCCGTTTGGCGGCTCCTATGACGGCGTTGACTAGGAAAGGTGTGAAATTTGAGTGGACGGACAAGTGCCAGCAGGCATTTGAGACTCTCAAAACCCGTTTGACCACTGCACCGGTGTTGAGGTTACCTCGGGAGGATATTCCATATGAGGTATACTGTGATGCGTCCAGGGTTGGTTTGGGGTGTGTGCTTATGCAGGAGCACAGTGTGGTGGCTTATGGGTCAAGGCAGTTCAAGCCTCATGAGCAGAATTATCCTACTCATGACCTTGAGTTAGCGGCTGTCATCTTCGCCCTGAAGAGTTGGCAGCATTACCTCTTGGGGGAGAAGTTTGTGGTGTTCTCAGATCACAAGAGCCTTCAATACATCTTTACCCAGAAGGACTTGAATTTGAGGCAGAGGAGATGGGTAGAGTATTTGCAGACCTTTGAATTACTCTTGCTTATACCCCGGGCAAGGGTAATATTGTGGCTGACGCGTTGAGCAGAAAAGGGAAAGCTGAGGTGGCCGTGAGAGAGTGGAAGCTGATAGAGCAGTTGGCGATGTTGCAGCTGCAGCCTGTTGTTCGTGATGGGACAGTCCTGAGTCCTTTGGTGGTTGTGCCTGAGTTGTACCAGCGCGTCCGGGAGGAACAATGGGTGACATTGAGTGTGAGGTTCTCCGTGCCCGTATTGAGGCCGGTGAGCTATCCGAGGACCGGACAGAGGGTCCCGAGCATGAGTTGTCATTTCAGGGGCGGTTGGTAATGGCTTCTTCCCTCGGGGATGAGGTGATGAGGGAGTTTCACCGGTCTAGAGTTGCTTGTGCATCCAGGGGGTACGAAGATGTACCATGCGCTTCGGGGACATTTTTGGTGGCCTGGGATGAAACGCGATGTGGCCGCCTTTGTTTCGCGGTGCCTCACGTGTCGGTAGGTGAAGGCCGAGCATCGGCGGCCGGCGGGCATGTTACAGCCATTGCCCATAGCGGAGTGGAAGTGGGACCACATAGCGATGGATTTTGTGACTGGTCTTCCACCCACCACAGGGAGGAAAGATATGATTTGGGTGATTGTGGCTCGACTCACAAAGTCGGCCCATTTCCTGGCTGTTCGCGAGCGGGACTCCATTGGGACCTTGAGTCAGTTGTACATGAACGAGATTGTGAGACCGCATGGAGTACCATCATCGGTTGTCTCGACCGGGATTCGAGGTTCACTTCCCGTTTTTGGGCAGGTTTGCAGGAGGCTATGGGGACCAAGCTTCACTTGAGTACAGCCTTTCACCCTAAGACTGACGGTCAGACAGAGAGGACGAATCAGACTTTGGAGGACATGTTATGGGCCTGTGTGTTAGATTTTGGGGGTTCGTGGGCAACTCACCTTCCTTTGGTGGAGTTTGCCTACAATAACAGTTATCAGGCATCCATTGGGATGGCTCCTTTTGAGGCGTTGTATGGGCGGCCGTGTCGATCACCTTTGTGTTGGACCGAGGTGGGGGAGACAGCTCTCTTGGGACCGCAGTTGGTTCAAGAGGCTACCGAGAAGGTTAAGTTGATTCGTCAGCGTTTGTTATCAGCTCAGAGTCAGCAGAAATCTTATACGGATCAGCGGCGGCGACCTTTGGAGTTTTCTGTTGGTGATCATGTGTTTCTTCGTGTTTCCCCACGTCGTGGACATCGACGGTTTGGGCGAGGTTCCAAGCTATCTCTGCGGTTTATTGGTCCTTTTGAGATTCTGGATCGTGCGGGGCCTGTAGCCTACCGCTTAGCGTTACCACCGCGGCTGAGTCGAGTGCACAATGTCTTCCACATGTCCCAGTTGCGGAAGTATTACCCTGACCCCACCCATGTGATCGATTGGGGGACCTTAGACATTGAGGATGACTTGTCTGTTGTTGAGGCCCCTATCCGTATCCTAGATCGGCGAGAGAAGCTTTTGCGTGGTCGTGCTCTTCCTTTGGTTGTGTGCTGTGGCAGTACCGTGGCATTAAGGAAGAGATGTGGGAACGTGAGTCCGTGATGCGTGAGCAGCACCCAGAATTGTTCGAGGACGAACAATCTTAAGCGTGGGAGGTGGCTGTTGGCCAAGGGATAGTGATGTGTTTTCTTGTATTAGTTGTGTACGATTTGGTGTATTTGTATTGTCTTTTAAAGACATGTGTTCTTATTTGTGATGTGTTTTGAGATGTGTATTCATGACATGCGGACATGTGTTATATGCATTATTGTGGTTATGGATTATGGTGGTACCTTGTTATGTGCTGTTATGTGTTGTGCGCGGTGTATGACCCATTTGGGTGTTGTGGCTCGCCGTGTGGCAAATGGGTAGCTTGTGTTTGTTTTCCTCGTATGTCATTTCTTTTCGAGGACGAAAAGTCTTAAGGGGGAGAGGATGTAAGGACCCGTACCTTGAGTTAGTCACAGTTTTGCCTTCTGAGTAGAGTTTTTCTAGATTTTGACCTAGTGAATGGACTCCAATGAATTCACGTGCAAAAGGAAAGATGCTTAGAATGATGTCCTCTATCTACCACAGAAGTTTCAGGCCAAATGGACGTGTGTGTGAGGTGCACGTGAAATGGGTCCATTTCACGTGCAAGTGTGGTTGTCTTCTACATGATGCAAGGAGGCTAGGGGTGAAGTTTGAGCGCATTTGGAGTGCATTTGGAGTTGCACGTGAATTGGGGAATTCACGTGCAAATTGGCGTGCAGGCATGTTTTTGCATGGTTACCTTGGTTTTGTCATTCTAATCATCTTTTCCCAAAGGACCACGTTGGAATTGTGACTATTTTGGTGTGTATGGGTGTGGGAAGGTCATAGCTTGTTCCATCAAAACTACGTCGTTTTGATGCTGGGATTCACTTAATCAAAACTACGTCGTTTTGATGTTGTGTTGTCTATATAAGGAGGAGAAGCCCCTCTGTTTTAGGGTTAGGGTTTGTTGCTCCACCAGCCGTCGCAGAGAGAGAGAGAGAGAGAGAGAGAGAGAGAGAGAGAGAGAGAGAGAAGGAGAGCTTCTGGTGGCTGCCGGAGCGTCTTGCGTGGTGGTCGGAGTCTTGCGTAGAAGTGGGAGCAGGAGAACATACAAGGTAGGGGTTCTGTTCTTCCTAAATCCTCCTCTGTCCTAGGGTTCTAGGGCAGATTATGAATTATGCCTGTTTATATATATATGTAATCCATATAGGTGTGATCTCCTATATGGATGTTGGCCTTCAATGGCAGTTTTGATGTATTCTGGTGTTGGATGGTGTGCATATTAAGTGTTTGATAAAATGCCTGTGTGGATATGTCTGTGTGTATATGCCTAGTATGTGTTTGATTTTATGCCCGATGGGTCGTGCGAACTAAGTGTTTGGTATTATGCCTGTGAAAGTGTGTATGCTACGTGTTTGGTTTAATGCCTGTGTGACCTTGTATCTTGTGCTTGTGGAACCCGGTGGCCGTGGAAGCCTGGGACCGGAACTGTTAGCTTGTATGGCTAAGCCTATATGGCCGTGGATATGTTAGTCCGTGTGGCTAAGCCTATATGGCCGTGGATATGTTAGCCCGTGTGGCTAAGCCTGAGAGGTCAGGATATGTTAGCCCGTGTGGCTAAGCATGAGCGGCTGTGGATATGTTAGCCTATATGGCTAAGCCTGTATGGCTGTGGATAGGTGGGTGCCATTTGAATGTGGTATACAACTTGTTTATATTCTATTGTCACTACACTGCACCTGTACACACTCATGTAGACGCTAGGAGCATGAGATGGGTTGGGGAGACATGATCCCTACTGAGCTGCGGTTGCTCACCCCTCCCTCTATGTTGTGTTTTCTTTCAGGAACATACAGGCGTTAGGAGGGACCCCAAGGTGGAAGACCTTAATTACTTTACTGTCTACCATTTATGTTATTTTTATGAGAATTGATGTAACCCCAGTGGGGATGGATTGAAAAGAGGATTTTGTTGTAATAAAGACTGGTTTGGATTGTGGATTGCTTTTATGATCTTTACTGTCTTGAATGTGTCGTGGATGTTTAAAATGTTATGTTCGGGGTTTGCACCCTAACCCCTTTGCCCTCCGTGTGGGTACAAGGGGAGTCACGTGCCGGTTTCCTCGGGTTGGAAATCCGGGGCGTGACAAGTAGTGCCTTCAAGCTTCCACCAAAAAGATGAAATTTGTGATGGGAGATCAACTCATTAGCGTCTTCAAGGAAACAAGTTTCCTAGTCACCAGGCTAGCATCAGTTTCTTATGTTGAGAAAAAGGAAGATATACCAGAATGCTCCTATCGGGCATTTGAGATGGTGAATGTCACTTTTGCCCCAAGCCATTATCTCTCAAAGGCTACAAGAATGGTTGCAGCCACCATGATCAAACAAGGGTACAAACCAGGGCAAGGATTAAGCCCAAAGGCTCAAGGAATCCAGAAACCATCGACCATCCCAGAAAATACTGAGAAGTTTGGGCTGGGCTATATTGTCACGTCCCTGAATTCCAAGAAACTCAGAACCAAGAACGTGACTTCCCCATGCCCGCACCCGAAGGGTCAAGGGGTTGGTGACTAGCACCGATATGGACTACACATCGGGTGCTGTCCGAGATAAACCTATACAATCATACATCAGGGGTATTCTTGTACATTCTCACATGCTATGAAATTAAGGAAAATAATTTATTAATAATAGAGTCATGCTATAATTCCAATATAACTTCCACGGACCCTCATCGGGATATTCAAATAATAAAATCAATCATATTTTACAAAATCAATAAACCAAGTTATTACAAAATTTAAAACAAACAAAAATTAGCTTCGGACCAGCCTCTAGCGAATGAGTCGATACCTGAAACATGTCAACAAAGTAGGGGTGAGTACAAATGCCCACTAGGTGATCTCCATCTCCTCACCATCCTATAACATAAATTCCTAAGTCTACATGATCGGTGTATGCTTGTGCCAGTGTAGTGTCCTACTTTATCACAATAAGCTTACATTCAATCACAAAATATAATATCACACACATTAGATTTCATTCATTAAGGGTACACACAAAACAACCCAACCATCCAGGAGATTCCCACATCCAGCTCCAAGGATACCAGTCATTACCAGATAGCCATATGTGGGACCTGTGGTGTCCCTAACGACAACCTACCACATATGGAACCTCAGTTAACCAGCCACATAGGGGACTTGCGACCTCTTGCCAGCCCAATATGGGACCTGCGGTTAACCCAACCAACTCCACCACCAATTCCATATATAATCAATAAATAGAATATTCCAACAGTTAAAATTCAATACAACAGCCTTACAAAATAATTAATTCATCAATCCAGCACTAACCACAAATAATATATATATATATATACATACATATATAAATATTCATCAAATATCTAACACCTTAAATATCAATTAAGTAATATTAAGCTACGTACAAGTAACATTTAAATGCCAAATTTCTAACATTGAACTACAAACAATATTTGTAGTGTCAAACTATAAATATCAAGCCATAAACAATGTTTCTAATACCAAACTATTAATGTCAAGCCTCCGACAATATTTTAGATGATAAATTAATAATATCAAGCTTTAAGTAATACTTCGTTTTATTAAACTATAATATCAAACCCAAGCACTATTTTCATTATTAAACTAACAATATCATAATTCTTGTTTGACCTTGCTATTGGAATGGTATCAATGAATATGTTATTTTTTACTACTAAATCAAATTAAATTAAATTTATCTATATATCTTGATAATTATCAAAATACACATATAGAATACCATGCACGACTTTATAATAATGCACGAATTTATTACTCACATATATTAACTATTGACATGCATGACTTAATTCCCATAGTCAATATAATCAATTAAGCCCCCCCCCCTTTTAAAAAAAATCTGACACTAAAAAAAATGCCCCTTTTCTTTCACTGCCACGAAACCACGCATGTAAAGATGCCCCCTTTTTTTGATTAACAGAATATTAAATAAAATAAAACAAAACCCTTGTGCTGCATTGGATCGAACGGATTGTGGAGGTAGGAACGTATAGGTCGCTGCCCCTCCCCCCCCGTCATGGAGACGCTAACCGGGGTATCATTCGACAGCCTGGTGTGCTGCTGCTGCCGCGCAGAAGAAACCAGGCCAACTGGCCTGGTACGGGTAGAAATTAATAATAATTAATTAGAATATGATAAAAGGGATAACAGGTGCAGTAGCTCGTCCAAGGATTCGGAACCCGTCGAATTACGCCGCACTGCAATAATCGCCCAGCCGTATGTATATACACGTAAATGAATATATTTATATAAATACATACGTATTCGAACGTTTATGTATATATATATATATATATATATATATATTAACAGTTTGTGTTCGTGCAATAGAATAACAAGGAATCAAGAATTACCTACCTCTTGCCTTCTGAAGGGATTAAACTCGCAAGAACAGTCTAGAATTGGCGAAGAACGATGAAGAACGCAAAGAACACTAAGAACTCTCCTTCGACGGCTAGGGTTTCTCAAAACAAAGTTGTAATAAATAATAAAACCCCAAAACCCTATTTTTAATTAAAATTCGTCATATTCCTTTATAATTTCCAAAAAGCCCTTCAAAATTCTAATTTTCACTTATTAACTCTCAATTTAACTCCCAAAATTTATTAAATAACCCCTAGAGGCTTCTGGACATCAAATTAGGCCCAAATATTGTCAAAACGATCGTATTAATGGCTACATTTTCAAAATAACATTCTTAACATCAAATATAGATTATAAGTTATGCTAACACATATACGGATCCTTACATCCTTCCCACCTTAGGTTTTTTCGTCCTCGAAAAAAAAACGTCTTTATAGATACTACACCTACACACAGCTACTACACATAGCCAATATCTAACATATTTCCCTCACTAACGAACACAATTCCTTTCACTAGCATAATTCTTACATAGCCTATCATATTTTATACACAAGCAACACATAGCAACAACCATACATCATGCGCCTCACAAAATCTACCATATGTCCACAAGTAATTATTTCAACATACACATCATAATTAACTTGCTCCCATCACTGAGAAAAAAAAATCTTCACATTCTTCCCTCCTTAGGACTTTTTGTCCCCGAAAAGATTGAACCAACTAACAATCCTAATGATAAGGATCTCTAATCTCAATGATAGGATTCCAGAACCCTACCTAGCCATTAACCATTGTACTGTTAAGGCAACGCTTGGCCCACCAAACATTAACCAATCCAACGCTTGAGGACATACCATTAACCATTATGAAGTAACAATACATTCACCGATTCACATTCCCCTGAACTTACAACACATCTACTAACCATTCAACATAATGAGGGGGGTTATCATCCTTTTGTAAACTATTTATGATCCCTTGCCAACGCAAAAAGGCTAAGTCACCTGGAATGCAGCATAAACCCAGCCATCACAACAACAAGACTAAACATGGGCAAACTAATACCTCAACATAGATCGTCGGATCACAGTCAATATGATCACCTATCAAAATCCAATAATCAATCAGATCAACAAAGTTCATCATGCACAACCACTGCATGCCCAATACCCAATATCGAACCACTACCATAAACCAATTTTTATTAACCCGCTATATAACCATCATAAACGAACCGTTAATGAAACAATATCGTACAAACAACACCCCAACCGATCACATATCACCTTAAAATTATACTAACGAATGCTAACATCACCACCCAAACTAACCAATCTAATTGAACCCAAACAGTAAGGATTAACACTAGAGCCCAAAAATCAATCAAAGCACTATCAGCTCAAATTAACAGAACAAATGCGCCACCCTAATTAAAAATTGTATAACCAAAGTCCAACAACCTATTCCCAATTAACCAATAGCCCACAACAAGTGCAACAAGGAAACATTGCCTCACAAATCATGATCACATATTATAAACAATATATCAAGCATATAACAATCACAAACAGAGCACAAAACAAAACAACATCAACATATCAACAATTATGCGAATATCTACTCTCATGCACGGAAGGAAGGTCACACCCAAGTAGGCTCCACCATACAGGGTAAGACACCGCTGAATCACAGCCAAGTCCCCTTACAAAGAGGGCTTCATAACCAAACAACAAGCTCGACTACCACAACAACATGTCACAATGACCTCACCGAGGGAAAGCTCACCATGCTAGTCCCACCATAAATCATTCACCAGTTCCACATCATCATGCTTACCACTAACCAATCAGGTCAAACAATCAAGAAACAAGGTCCATCCCGGTTTCACCACGGGTCACTACACAAACTAAGAATGCATGTAGTTGTTAAAAACCCAATCAAGGTGGAACAAGGCAACAATAAGAAATACAATTATGCTCACACTCAGGCATAGATACATAACACGATACACATATCAATCACTCATAATAAATAAACAGATTAAAAATAGCATTTATAATTAAGACAATCAAGCAAGCACAATCACAGCCACAACCACACGAGCTCCACTACCGCACAGGCTACCATAACCACAGCCACACTTTCAAGCACAGCACAATAATATGCGTTCACATTACATCAAATAACACATGTAGTCGTATTACACAACTATACCCAAAAACAGGGCAAAAGTCCACAACATGTCATTTGCACGGCATATCATATGAAGAATATGCAAACAATCATACAGTGTGGTAATCCACATTGACATCAGTCGACATGAATCACAATAATATTTAACATAGAGTCGGTCATCATTATTTCTTCATTTATTTACTATTGCTACTAGTGTTGTAAGTATATTATTTATGATTTTTTTATTAGTTTTATTGTACATTTACCATTCTTATCAATAACCGGTTATACGCACCAACATAGTCCACCACAAGCCAACACCACACAAGGTGCATGCAACCAACAACGAGCAATTACTAAAAAACAAGCAGGCTAATAACCCATCAATATTTACTGGGCAAACAAACACAATTACAATGGCAATTGGTCCAAGAAAAAATCAACACCATTCACTAACATTCAATCAAAATCCCATATAGCATTTCAACTAACTAGTAGCATGTAACCAAGTCAACATAAAACCAACACAATCAACATACGATGACTGAAAATCGATACAATCACCTTCACAAATTACAGGGAAATGAATATTTCGAACATCATTCGCTAGCATCAACCAACAATTCATAACAACAGTGAACCAACTAATGATATACAACAAGGTCACATCAACATCATATTATACAACTAACTACATCAATCAACATGCTCTTTTTTTTTTTGCTATTTTATTTTACTATTATAATTTTTTTTATAACACAGATTCAACATTTAACTATATCTTAAAGACATCATCACATGTTTAACAAGTTCCACAATTTAAATCTAGGGAAAAAGGGCATTACTTTCCTCTTGTGGTGTTTCTCCAAGACCATTTCCAAAACCTCTTATAAAGTCATAAGAAATATAACTCCCTTTGATTCTTAGATTATTTTCTCACCTTCTAAATCACTTACTAACACTTTTAAAAAAAATTATTGAAATATTTTATCTGATGGAAACGAATTCTTCACTCCCATTCCAAAAGACTATGTTATCACTATCTCCCCCACTCGTTGGCACGTCTACCCTTCAATTGCCTTAAAACAAAAATAAACCATTATTGAATCTACTAATCCCATCATGGTTTTCTCATAATATTTAAGCCTAATATCTGATCAGTATATATTGCTAGTCATAACAGTTGTTAGTTTCTGCTGTATTATTATATTCACTGCACTATTTAATCCTTGAATATTTTATTCCATCATTTACCATTTGTCGTACTTCATGTTTTACTTTTATTAAGTTACATTTTTTCAACCATCCAATCCCTTTGCTACTACTTTATATATCACACGTTAGACAAACATGATACATCAATTCACATCATAGGAAAAACAATCATGACCCGTAGGTCTATAACAAGTAAACAAGTAGGCTCTAACATCCTTTTTAAGAGATAATTCCAAATTACTCTACCTCACTCGTGACCTCATACGATTTTTCTCTTTTTTTTTTCCCAATTTCCCATATCAACTCTCTCTCTCTCCAATCTATTCTCTCAACCCTTTTTTTCACGGTCCAAATCACAAGACAAAGGAAACCAAGATAATAAATCATCTTTAATCTTACTTCTTTCTTTTTTTAAATATTCATTCTCTCAATTCAAACACCCATCAATTTAATTCCATAAATTCACGCTAAGTAAATCTCACACATTTTTTTTTAATCATTAACTCTTACCAGAATAAATTAATCATATCTCCACATGCAAAAGCTCTTCTCCCCAAAATTTCCTTAGTCCAAAAAAATTAATATTAAAATAGATAAATAAATAAATAAATAGTAAAAAATTACCAAATTAATATTAATTCTATAAAATAATTAAAAACATGGTAAAATAAGAAATTTGGAAGAGAATTAGAAAAAAATGCATTAAATTATGCCACACAATCCAAATCACTCAAAGTACATTTTAAATTTATCTAAAATTGCATTTTAAAAAAATTACACTAAAAGCTCAAAATACCGATAAATAAAATTTGCGCAATTAAAATAATCAATTAAGTTCAAATTATTGCATAAATATTTATCATTAAGCACAAATAAAATGCAATTATCACTCCCAATCGGTGACCCATAAGTCTACACCACATAGAACTCATAAGTCTCAAATGTCATCCATGGGACATTACTCCTCACCTTACACATCCATCAATCAATCAATCATAACCCATAGGTTCACAGCACCAAACAATCAATTGAACACAGTTGTCCTAATTAGCAGATATTATCAGAACAATCATATTGCCAACTGGTGGCTATTTATTCTATCAGAGTCACATGCACAATCAATTCTAGTGCCCTAAATGCACAAGCAATGTCATGTCATGTATGCACCCATCTCAATGCATCCTATGATGATCTGACTGACACTAAGGTAACCAAGGACACCATTAAGGACTGCGTTGATCAGGCGTCCTCCTTAATGTCTCCCAAGCTCCAAAATTTCAATCAATCACCCTACTATGCTAGGTCCACTAAATCAACCGCTCTGATACCAACTTGTCACGTCCCTGAATTCCAAGAAACTCGGAACCAAGAACGTTACTTCCCCATGCCCGCACCCGAAGGGTCAAGGGGTTGGTGACTAGCACCAATATGGACTACACATCGGGTGCTGTCCGAGATAAACCTGTATATTCATACATCAAAGGTATTCTTGTACATTCCCACATGCTATGAAGCTAAGGAAAATAATTTATTAATAACAGAGTCATGCTATAATTGCAATACAACTTCCACGGACCCTCGTCCGGATATTCAAATAATAAAATCAATCATGTTTTACAAAATCCATAAACCAAGTTATTATAAAATTTAAAACAAACAAAAATTAGCTTCGGACCAGCCTCTAGCGAATGAGTCGATACCTGAAACATGTCAACAAAGTAGGGGTGAGCACAAATGCCCAGTAGGTGATCTCCATCTCCTCACCATTTTATAACATAAATTCCTAAGTCTATATGATCGGTGCATGCATGTGCCAGTGTAGTGTCCAACTTTATCACAATAAGCTTACATTCAATCACAAAATATAATATCACACACATTACATTTCATTCATTAAGGGTACACACCAAACAATCCAACCATCCAGGAGATTCCCACATCCAGCTCCAAGGATCCCAATCGTTACCAGATAGCCATATGTGGGACCTGTGGTGTCCCTAACGACAACCTGCCACATATGAGACCTCAATTAACTAGCCACAGAGGGGACCCGCTGTCACGCCCCCGAATTCCAGGGAACCTGAAACCGGGTACATGACTTCCCCTTGCCCGCACCCGAAAGGTCAAGGGGTTGGTGACTAGCACCAATAGAGACTACACCGCGGGTGCTATCTCAAATATGTAACCCTGTACAGTCATACATCAAAGGTAATCCTGTACTTTCCCATATATCATCATGCACATGATAAGTCAAACAGTCATACAAACATTACATCATAAACAGTATGCAAATACAACTGTCCACGGACCCATGTCCGGGATACAACACATAATAAAATACAGAATACAGTATTATATCATACATCAGAGTAGTGGGCACGTCCTCTTGGAAGAAAGTCCTCCACTAGTCTCGGGTCACACCTGAAAAGGGGTAAACAACAAGTAGGGGTGAGTGACAAGCTCAGTAGGTGACCCCAAAACTCCACATCATGCAACACATATAAGTCTATACTACATGCTCAGTGTACTTGTGCACAGTGTAGTATGCACAATCATCAGGACTCAGCCTGCAAACAAACATTAGGACTCAGCCTGCTCACACAGGACAACTTGTCCACGATCCTCCACGGGATCCCAGCTCAGGGCACTCAGCCCTAGCTCCACGAGCTCAACGGCTCAACTCAGGCCTTAGCCTGTCCACAACGCAATATGCCTGGCCACAGTCGCTACACAGGCCTGCCATCGGTGCATATGCCTGCCACGTCAACCACATAGCACCATCGGTGTATCACGGTGAGAACCCAAACAAGTCACGGAGTCCATGCCCCAATACCTCACACCAACATACTAACATTAGTATGGCATGTCATTCTCAACATTTCGTTTGGAACTGTAGCCAGTCTTCACAAGTAAATCCTCAATCCTTGATTTATGAGGGAAGTACCCATAGCAGCTATTTTCTTGAAATCAAAAGTCCCGGCATTGGGTTGCCATATCATAAATAAGATAATCTGATTTTTGGGGATTTTTCTGAGATGTCTAACCCCACTTTCCAAAAATTCACCACTACAAACTTTTGGGTTTTTCCGAGATTTTACACTAAAACCCAATTTTCACATTTTGAAAGAGTGGGAATTAATTTTTCTAGTATTTTTCTTTGAATCCAAATGGGGGTATTTTGTTATTTATATAGTAACTTAAGTATAAGTTACGATGGGTATATGGGTATAGGTTAAATGTGTAGATATAGGTTACGATGTAAATAGGTCTAGTCCCGTGCTGTCCAGTGTCCAGTTACATTGTTGGAGCTGCGACTCGTAGCGCAGAACTGCAACGCGCCTCGGAGACTCGTAGCTAGAGCTGCGACTCGTAGCTGCATAGTGCGCCTCGAAGGCTCGAAGCGGCTCTTCGATCTTCGACCTTCGGACTACGACCCTACGAACTACGAACCTTCGAACTACGAACTACGAACCTTCGACCCTTTGAACTACGGGTCTACGAACTACGACCCTACGACCCAGAACTTCGGATTTTCGTTAGTTCAACCCAGTAACACGCCCAGGGTACTGTTCATTGTCGTTTTCACCTATTCTTCTTCTGAAATGCGCCCAGAAACTCCCAGACGCTCACTAACACCCCTGTTTCGCCACAAACTACGATATCCACCTCAAAGCGCGTCCAGAACGCCTCTAAATCGGGCAGAAACAACAGAAACACGTATAAAATTCCAGATTTCCAGAAATCTAGATCTAAACCCAGATTTTCATGGTTGACTTATCAACCCTCATGAAAAACACAGTTAATCAACCCCAAAATCACAAAAACATATATCCACAATGATATAAAACAGTTCTTAACCACAGATCTTATGCTAAACCATTAGATCTAACCCAAAATTGGTTTTCCCCAAATTCTAGGGTTCATGCTCAATTTCATAAATCATGATAAATTCGTGTAGATCCAAAACAAGAGAGAGATAAGAAGTTCAAGGACACCTACTTGAAGTGAATCTTTGAGCTCCACGAACCCAAATCGCCCCAAATCGCCAAGGCCTCCAAGCTCTCTTAAGCTCTCTCTCTCAAACGCACAAACGTGAAACGTAAAGTGAAAGCTTCTTTTTTTTTCTGCTATTTATATTTCTGCCAGTCAACTGACCTAGTCAACCATTGACCCAGTCAATAATTGACCTCCCAACACAAAAATTGACCTCCAAGGCCCCGAACTCCGAATTGAGTCAAACTACAGTCAAAACGCTCGAAATGACGAGCATAACACTAAACAGATATTATTACACCCAAATGACTGCCCAGATGCAAAGTCAACCAATAAACTCCGAAAAGTCAACAGTCGGGTCAAATGGGGCCCCGACTCGGAATTGGGCCCAAGTACAGTCGAAATGCGCACATCGACGGCTACACTACCGTCCAGATAGTTACATTCCCATAGAATGACTATCTCTCAAAACTACCCAAATACGAGTCTTTACATCCTCTCCACCTTAGGACTTTTCGTCCTCGAAAATAAAACACATGCCCAAAGGACATAGCAAAATTCAAGCTCAATGTCCCAACAACAAAACATAAAACATGATCACCGATCACACATGTGCAATGCAACTCGCAACAAGCCAAAAGGGCTGACAAAATCCAATAACAACGAGCTAAATCGCATCTCAAACAACATATGTAAAACAAATGCATAAAACATAACTCAAACCTTAGGGAAGGTCCTCACATCCTCCCCACCTCAGGACTGATCGTCCTCGAACAGCTCAGGATGAAGAACCCGAATCTGGCTCTCTTTCTCCCTAGCCTGCTCCTCCATGCCTCGGTGTCGCCATAACATGCAAACTAGTGGGATCGTCTTGCCTCGCAAGACCTGGTCCCGCCTGTCCAAAATCTGTGCCGGCATCTCAACAATGGCACCATCATCAGCCAAGTCTATCTCGCGATAGTCCAACACATGAGAAGGATCTGGGTGATACCGTCGCAATTGAGACACATGGAACACATCATGTACTCGCGCCAACTCTGGTGGCAAAGCTAATCGGTATGCCACTTCGCCCACGGTGGCAACAATCTCAAACGGCCCCACAAAACGAGGGGAAAGTTTGGATCCACGTCCAAACCTCCGATGCCCTCGACGCGGTGAAACCCGCAAAAATACACGGTCACCTACCTCAAACTGCAAGGGTTGACGCCTCTGATCCGTGTAGGACTTCTGCCTACTCTGTGCTGTTAGCATACGCTGTCTAATCAACTGCACTATCTCTGTGGTCTCTTAAACCATATCGGGACCGAGAACTGCTGTCTCTCCAGTCTGTGCCCAACACAAAGGTAATCTACAAGGCTGCCCATACAACGCCTCATACGGAGCCATCCCAATCGTGGCCTGATAACTGTTGTTGTAAGAGAACTCTACCAAAGGAAGGTGAGTCTCCCAACAACCTCCAAAATCTAGGACACAGGCATGCAACATATCCTCGAGCGTCTGAATCGTCCGCTCCGACTGACCATCCATCTACGGATGAAAGGCTATACTGAGGTTCACCCTAGTACCCAAAGCTCGCTGCAGCTGTCTCCAAAACTGAGAGGTGAACCTCGCATCCCGATCAGATACAATAGACAATGGGACTCCATGCAACCGCACAATAACATCAATATACCTCTGTCCCAAAGTCCTCACTGGGTCTGTCTCTCGAATCGGAATAAAATGCGCCGATTTGGTCAACCGGTCCACAATAACCCATATAGTGTCATGTCCCCTGGAACAAGGAAGTCCAGTGACAAAATCCATGGTCACGTGGTCCCATTTCCACTCTGGCACTGGCAATGACTGCAACTCACCAGATGATCTCAGGTGCTCTGCCTTGACCTGCTGACAGGTCAAACACCTCCTCACAAAATCAGCAACGGCCTTCTTCAAGCCTGGCCACCAAAACTGCCTCCTCACGGCATGGTACATCTTGGTCCCACCAGGATGTACAGCTAACCTCGACTGGTGAAATTCCCAAAGAACCTCCTCCTGAAGAGAAGTGGGAACTATCAATCTACCCCTATACCATAGCACATGCTTTACATCCTCAGTCCAATCAGAAGGTGCCTGCCCAGTCTGAATCCGGTCGCGGATGACCTCACAATCAACATCCCCCAGTTGATCCTCTATGATCCTGTGCTGCATCTTTGGGACTGCTACAACAACACTGAGGGTCCCCCGCCCCTCACTGGTCACCATCTGCAACCTCATCGCTGCTAACTATCCCATCATTTCCCATTCCTTAATGGCACAATGGGCCACCATGGCCCTGCTCTTCCTACTCAGAGCATCTGCCACCACATTACCCTTCCCAGGGGTATACATCATATCAAACTGAAACTGCTGCAGGTACTCCACCCACCGCCTCTGCCTAAGGTTTAGGTCTCTCTGAGAAAAGATGTACTGCAAGCTCTTGTGGTTTGTGTACACCACAAACTTCTCCCCAAGGAGATAATGCTGCCAGCTCTTAAGTGCAGAGATCACTACAGCCAACTCCAAATCATGCGTGGGATAGTTCTGCTCATGTGGTCTAAACTGCTTAGATCCATAAGCAATCACCTGCCGAGTCTGCATCAACACACAACCAAGTCCCACCCTGGAAGCATCACAATACACCTCAAAAGGCACACCCTCCTGTGGGATGATCAAGATAGGTGCTGAGGTCAATCGTGCCTTCAGCTCCATGAAAGCACTCTCACACGCATCAGACCAAATGAAAGGAACTCCCTTCCTGGTCAGGTTCGTCATAGGAGCTGCCAACCTGAAAAAATCCTCCACGAACCTCCAATAGTAGCCTGCCAAACCAAGGAAGCTACGAATCTCAAACACATTCGTGGGCCTCTTCCACGACATAACCGCCTCGATCTTCTTAGGATCCACTGTGATACCCTCCGAAGATACCACATGCCCCAAGAAGTGTACCTGTTGCAACCAGAAGTCACATTTCATGAACTTCGCATACAACCGATGCTCCCGCAAGGTCTACAACACAACCTGCAAATACTCCTCATGCTCCCTCTTGGTTGCTGAATAGACCAAAATATCATCAATGAACACCACAACGAACATATCTAAATATGGAGCAAACACCTGGTTCATCAATCCCATAAACACTGCTGGAGCATTCGTGAGCCCAAACAGAATCACAAGCCACTCATAATGCCCATTGATAACGTGCATTTTATGCCGTTATTCTAGTGTTTATTTAGGATGTTTAAGAGCATGATTAGAGCCTTATTGCCTCATATATCATATATATTTGCTCTAACCCCTAGGAAGATGCTAGTTGCAAATACATGTGCTTTTAAGTTTGGCAGGTTTTGGACCTCACTTTTGACATAGTAGATGGCCTCAAACAATTGGCGTGCAAGAACAAAAGTTGCTTAGAATTATGGCCTCTACCTACCACAGAAATTTCAGAGCATTTGGAGCTGCACGTGAATTCACCCATTTCACGTGCAAGCCTATTTTTGCCTCTCAGGCCTCTACAGGATGCAAGGAAGCTTGGGGAGAAGTTTAAGCTGATTTGGAGGTGCATGTGAATTCACCATGTCACGTGCAAATTGGCGTGCAGAGATATTTTTGGACCGATCCAATCATTTTTCCATGCTGATCATTTGTTCCTGAAGGCCCAAGTCCAAATTGTGGATGAAAGATAGAGTTTTTAATGTTTTGAGTGCTACTTATCAAAACTACGTCGTTTTGATAAGTGGGCTAGGTTACACACGTCAAGGCCCATCCAAACTCTATAAATAAGAGCTTCACGCCCTCTGCTATGCATCCTTAACCCCCCTACACGTTTTTAGAGAGAGAGAGAGAGAGGCTCCACGTCTTGGAGGCTGTCCTTGACCTAGGAGAGCAGTCGTCGCAGCCGTCGCAGCAGCCGTCGCGGATTTTGGAGCCTGGATTTGAAGCTTTGCTTTGTGCGTGATCAAGAAGAAGATGTTGAGCTTTTCTGCTTTGGTTTTGCTTGTAATCATGCGTGAGTAGTTCTTTTAATCTAGGGGAGCAATGTAGCCCCCTTGTTGTTTTGCTGTGTTTATGAATATTGGGTTTGGATGATTGAGTTTTGCATGTTTTATGAATCTGTTCTTAAGTTCTATCTTTGGATGTACACCTTGGTATTCTTAGCCCTAGTCTGGGGCAGATTGAGATTCATAACTTATTTGTAATTGGTGTGATCATTATCCTTTTGCAAGTATGATTTATTGGCTATGCATGTTTGTGTGTTTAGATGACCATTCTGGCATACAATTCTTAAAAGGACCTCAATGACCATTTGTTGTCCTTGGCTTGTGTTTAGCATGTTTTCAATCGACAACCCTAATACCATGAACCAGGAGAGATAACATAGGGAGGTGAAATTGTGACCCTAGATGCTTTTAATCCTTGAATCTTAATCCTAAAATCGGTTTACTTTCTTTGTTTATTCGAAAACCAAATAAAAATTAGATCTTTAGTTTAAAAAAAAAA
>CM042085.1:49471568-49553932 GCA_023512835.1 Taxillus chinensis
TGAGGAATTGGTGGAAGATTACTTGGCGAAGAAATTACCACCACCAATGATGAAGCCCTTCACTTATAGAAGCTCAACAAGATGAAGAGATGTACTTGACGGCTGAGAAAGATGAGCAAACTACAAACTCTTTGGAGCAAGCCGAGGAGGAGAAAGAAGATGACATGCCTCCAGCTCCCAGCTGAAGGAGCTGCCTGGACACCTAAGGTATGAATTTCTAGACTCTACAAATCAATTCCCTGTTATTGTTGCTTCTAATTTGAATGATGTGGAGTGTACTCAATTGTTAGAAGTCCTTAGGAAACACAAAAAGGCCCTAGGATGGAACATTGAAGACATTAGGGGTATTAGTCTAGGGATTTGCATGCATAAGATTTTGATGAATGATGATTTTAAACCCACTGCTGAAAGACAAAGAAGATTAAACCCTGCTGTGAAAGAAGTTATTAGAAAAGAAATTTTAAAATGGAAAAATGCGGGTATAATTTATGCTATTTCAGATAGTGAGTGGGTGAGTCCATTGCATGTTGTGCCCAAGAAAGGGGGCATGACTGTGATTAAGAATGAGAAAAATGAATTGATCCTATCTCGCACTGTGACGGGGTGGAGAGTGTGTGTTGACTATAGGAAGCTGAACAAGGCCACTAGGAAGGATCATTTTCCTCTTCCTTTCATTGACCAAATGTTGGATAGGTTAGCTGGCTATAGTCACTACTGCTTTTTAGATGGCTATTCCGGGTATAATCAGATCATGGTTAAGCCCGAGGATCAAGAAAAGACCACCTTCACGTGCCCTTTTGGCACATTTGCATTTAGGAGAATGCCATTTGGGCTTTGTAATGCCCCCGCCACCTTTCAAAGGTGTATGATGGCTATTTTTCAGGGTTTGGTTGAGGAGATCATGGAGGTCTTCATGGATGACTTCTCGGTGTTTGGTTCCTCCTACCAACAGTGCTTGAAAAATCTAGATGTGGTCTTAGAGAGATGTGAGAAGAAGGAACTAGTCCTAAATTGGGAGAAATGCCATTTCATGGTAACAGAGGGGATAGTTCTAGGGCACAAGGTGTCTGCACATGGTTTGGAGGTAGACAAGGCAAAAATCTCCACTATTGAGACTTTGCCACCTCCAACCAATGAAAAAGGAGTGAGAAGTTTCCTTGGCCATGCTGGCTTTTATAGGAGATTCATTAAGGACTTCTCAAAAATTGCAAAACCCATGAGTAGGTTGCTAGAAAAAGACACAAGCTTTGAGTTTAATGCAGATTGCTTAGAAGCTTTCAATATCCTCAAGGGTAAGTTAGTCACACTTTGTTATAGTCACACCTGACCGGGCTCGGCCTTTTGAGCTAATGTGTGATGCGAGTGATTATGCTGTGGGGGTAGTCTTAGGGCAAAGGCGAGAAAAGGTGTTTAGGGTCATTTACTATGCTAGTAAAACCTTAGATGATGCTCAACAAAACTATACCACCACTGAGAAAGAGTTGCTAGCCGTGGTTTATGGCTACAACAAGTTTAGACCCTACCTTTTGGGGTCTAAAGTCATTGTTTATACTGATCATGCTGCATTGAAATATTTGTTTGCTAAAAAAGAAGCTAAGCCACGCTTGATTAGATGGGTTCTCCTCTTACAGGAATTTGACCTTGAAATTAGAGACACAAAGGGAGCCCTAAATTCTGTGGCTGATCACCTCTCCCGTGTGGAGAATGCACCTAAGTCTCTACCCATTGTAGATGACTTTCCTGATGAGAAGTTGTTTGAGGTGCATCATCTTCCTTGGTTTGCTGACATAGCAAATTATTTAGCCACTGGGTTCATACCCAAGCAGTTAGACTACCACCAGAGAAAGAAATTGGTAGTGGATGCTAAGAAATTCATTTGGGAAGACCCAATTCTTTATAGGAGGTGTCCAGACCAAATCATTAGAAAGTGTGTCCTTGAGGAGGAGGTAGATGACATAATACATCATTGTCATGCATCACATTATGGGGGCCACTTTGGGGTGCAAAGAACTGTGGCTAAGATCATGCGGTGTGGCTTTTATTGGCCTCACATGGTGAAAGACACCTATGTCTACATCAAAAAGTGTGATAGATGTCAAAGGGTAGGTGGTTTGTCTAGGAAAAATGAGATGCCCTTAACTGGAATCCTTCCAGTTGAAATTTTTGACATTTGGGGCATTGACTTCATGGGGCCATTCCCCAATTCTGATGCGTACTCATACATTTTGCTTGCTGTGGATTATGTGTCTAAGTGGGTAGAAGCTATTCCTACTAGAGTGAATGATGCTAGGGTTGTGACTCATTTCCTTACTAGGAACATCTTTAGTCGTTTTGGGACACCAAGGGCTATAATCGATGATGAGGGTAGTCATTTCGCAACAAATTGTTTGATAAATTATTGAACAAGTATGGTGTCACTCATAGGAAGTCTTTAGCTTACCACCCACAAGCTAATGGACAAGCAGAAGTGTCCAACAGGGAGATTAAGGCCATTTTAGAGAAAACTGTTGGAGCCAATAGGAAAGATTGGTCTCAAAGGCTTGATGAAGCCTTATGGGCATATAGGACAGCTTACAAAACTCCCATTGGGATGTCACCTTACCGTATTCTATATGGTAAGGCATGTCACTTGCCTGTGGAACTAGAACACAAGGCTCATTGGGCCTTGAAGAAGTTAAATTTTAACCCACAAGAGATCAAGGAGCTTAGGATGACTCAATTAATTGAGTTAGATGAGCTTAGGTTGGATGCCTATGATAGTGCTAAATTCTACAAAGAAAGAACTAAGAAATGGCATGATAGGCAACTCAACAATGAACCTTTTATCTTAGGACAGAAAGTTCTTCTATTTAACACAAGGTTGAGGTTATTTCCTGGCAAATTAAGGTCCAAGTGGATGGGACCTTTTGTGATAGTTGATAAGAAGCCATATGGGAGCTTTGAGCTCCAAGCTGTAGATGGCAAGAAATTTTGGGTGAATGACAATAGGCTGAAACCATACTTTGATTCAACTCCGAGGGAGATAGTTGATTCCCTCTCTTTCACCATTGCATGATCATAACTGAAAGTCTAGCTACAGACTTTAAATAAAGCGCTGGTTGGGAGGCAACCCAATGTTTATTGCTATGTTTTATTTTATGTTATTTTCTTTTATTTATTTTATTCAATAGATTTGTTTGCAAGCTAACCATTGTGCAGGAGACTTTATTCCTTTCTTAGCTAACCATGTGCAGGATGAGCAAATTATTGGGTCCTGAACTTGTGGAATTATTTTTAAAGTCAAAGTCAAGGAGCAAGGAGCAAGTGAAGCCCAAAAGTGCTTGAAGATGGGCTCCAACAATTCACGTGCAAGACTTAAAGATGGTCCATAATGCATAAGCAACTCAGTGGAGAAATTTGGGCCAGTTTGGGCCTGAACGTGAATTTGCACGTGAATTGCCCAATTCACGTTCAACTCCTTTTGCGCTGTAACTTTCTGGAATGGTAGATGAAGACCATGTGATTCACGTTTACTCTTGCACGCGAATTGATAGCTATCATATGGAGGCCCAAAAATGCAAAATACCGATTTTAGCCCTCCTAGAAGCTTCCCACAATTCACGTGCAGAAGGAAGTATTGCTTGCCAGCTTAGTGGGGACCCACCACCAAAGTTTGGGACGATTCTGACCTGCACGCCAATTCAGCCAATTCACGTGCGAGAGGGTATTTTGGTCGAACACTCGAAAAGTTAGGGGCACGTGTATCACGCCAATTGGAGCATCTTTCCTTCTGCACGCTATATAAAGGGAGGCCATCTTCAAAGGCTTCCTCACCAAAATCACTCCAGATCTGAGTATTAGAGAAACTCTGCCCTTTTGCTCCCTTGCTCTTGAGTTTTCTGCTCTTTGTTCTTATTTTCTCATTCCAAAGATGGTGCGCACAAGGAGGACTGGCCAGGAGGAGGTGCACTCACCTAGTGCTGATAGCCAAGCTGAGGAGGAGATACTCTTGGGGCATGCTCTTGATATGCAGGCTTTGGAGGCTTCAGAGCTGGGCTGGGCTAGAGAGGTGGCTGTTAAAATTCAAACTCGGGATTACAAAGGTTAGTATCTTCCCAGCCAGGCTATTTCCTATTCTCGCCTTACAAGACTTCTATGCATCTGTCTCTCGGGAGTGAGGATGAACCGATAGGGGTTGTGCAAGGGGTTTATGTCGGGATTACCCCTGAAATTATTAGACATTGCTTTAACCTCCCTGAACCCGATAATAGCTTCCCTCGCCTAAGCCTAGGAGAATTTGGTACTGCATGTAACTATGCTAGAAAATTTCAAAGTCGAAGGCGGGATACCAAGAATGGTTTTGTTGGAAAATTTAGATGCCTAGCTTACCTGGTAGGGAAATGCTTATTGATTCAGACAGGTGGGCTAGATAGTGTGCCTAAGCCACACCTGGAGTTCATGTATAGCATTGATCATATGCTAAATGTGGATTGGGCCACTACCATTTTTAAATGGTGGAAGAAAAACTCATCCAAGCAGATAAATGGCAGAATTTTATGTGTGATATTTCAAAGCATGCCTGCTTTGCAATTTTCCTCCATGGAGAGCATTACTTTTCCTTCTCACCTGGGTGTTAAGAGTATTGCAAGCTAAAGGAGGTTTGGGGGTCGGTACCAGAGGTCATTGGGCAACCAATGTTCCTCCTCCATCACAGCCCGCTAGGCACGGTGTTCATGTGGAGCGATCCACGGACTTTGCAAGGGAGACCTCTCCTCATTTGGATCAAAGGAAGCAGACTTTATACGAGACTCACCGCCATGTACATGCGGTTCAATGTACACAAAGAAGACATTTTCAATTTCTTTCAAGGCATTAGTGGGCAGGTGGTGAGCGAAGTGGAGGTCATCAATTGGGCGATCACTAATGGGCACATCACTAATGCCCAATTTGAAGAATTAATGGCCCTCATCTCTGGAGACCAACAAGCTACTTCACAACCTAGAACCCGAGCATGGGAGGCCCCAGATGTAGCTGCTCATGCATCACCTAGAGCATGGGAGGCCTCAGAAGCTCCTCCTGCTGCATTTATCGAAGCTTGGAGGCAAGAAACACAGCAGCTCAGGGAGGCCAATGCCAGAACCCAGCGCGAGGTGGAAGCCCTGAGGAAGGACAATAAAGAAGTCAAAGGCCTCCTAGGCAAAATCTGGAAGGCCTTGAGCAAGAGGAAAGCATCAAAACGTTCTCCTATAGTGGAGATATCCTGATGAAGAACCCTCTCCATCCCCCGAAGATTCTTATCCAGTCCAGGCAGATCCACCTCAACCCGAACCTTCAGCTCGGCCCATCTTACTATCACCCAGAGGAGGCAGCGCCAGCAGAAGGGTATACACCCTTCCAGCCTTTTACTGATCCTGCATATTCTCAGGCTATTATGCCTGTTATACATCCTGTCTCTTGGGGTACATACATGCCTGCCGAACCTGAAGACCTTCTTGGCCCTCCTATCTATTTAATCATTGATCCAGCCATATCATCTGCTGAGAGTCAAGCAGCATTTGAAGACTTCATTAATTCTCAGGTGTTAAGGGCTCGATTTGCAAGGGACATGGACCTCTTCACCTCGTTTGTCCTTCAAAGGATTTTAGGCGATGAATATCTATATTCGGATGAGGTGGACTTGTTTTGCAGAACTATGCGTTTTGTTGTGGAGGCTGAGCCTCAGAATTACCCATTATCCCAGTATACATCCATTATGCTGTGCGAACTTTACGACCAACCTTTGTCTGAAAGTGTGTGGCACCAGCGTATCAATGGGCAGAATGAAGGGCACCGTCCTTGGCATGGTATGCACGAGGTGCTGATCCCAGTGCATATTGAACGTCATTATGTCTTGGTGCGAGTGGATTTGACTGCAGGGCATGCAATGCTGTATGATCCAAGCCAAAATGAAGGGTTCAGCAGAAGAAAGAGACGGCTTGTTCATGGGCTCATCAAACGAATCAAGGATGCAATGAAGAAAGAAGGATTGTTGCAGGACAAGCTTCCGCTTATTCACCTCAACGAAATGGAAATCCCTCAGCAGCCTGACCAATTCAGCTGTGGGATCTTTGTTTGCTACTACATGATGGCTATTCTGCAAGGGAAGGAAACTTGGGAAGTGCGCGGCGAGACGTTGGTTGACTTTGTGGCTCAGGTGCGACGAATGGTGGCCAATGTCATCTACTATTACAGCTTGCCAAATCAGGGGTAACTATTTTTCCTACTCCCTATTTTATGCCATGAGGACATAGCATATTTTAAGTGTGGTGTATAGGGAGTTACTTGAGCCACTTGCTTGTCTTTTATGTTGTGATTGCATGTTTTATTTTAAAAAAAAAACAAAAAAAAAAAAAAAAAAAAAAAACAAAAACAAAACACTGTTTTTAGTTGCATGATTGTTTGAGTTGTTTGCTTGAATGATTTGTTTGTGGAGACATGGATATTAAGTATGCAATTTTGGCTTAAAATTTAATTTTTATGCCACATTAGTATCATGTTGTGATAAGGGTGTTAAAGTAGTTAAAATGTGCTCTGAATTGGTTTAATCATGTCTATATCTCTTGAATGATATCACCATGTTTTTGGAGCTGAGTTTTGAATATTAGCTGAGCATGAAATGCTATGATAGACCTAAGTAACCCTTAAAGTTGAGTGAAAAAGAAATGAAAAATGAGAACAACTTCTTTTTAGCCCTTGAGTGACATTTATGGGGTATGGGTAATAATTTGATTTGCTACTCATCTTGCATTCAACATTGGTTATTTAATGGTAGGAGTCAAGTAAGCATGTGATTACTTATTAGTGCTCAGTGTTTGGCGTTTAGTTAGGATGCAAGACCTCTAAGTCATTGTGACTGTCTTTGCATTCGTTTCTTTATTTTGAGATATTATTGGAAAAAGCTGTGATATAGAATGTAAAAAAGCCACCACTTAATTGGAAAATGGGATGTGAGACATCAATGAATTTTTGTCTCTCCTTATGTAGCAAAATGGCAAGGGGTATGCATTAGAAAAATCAGTCTTATTTATGTGTTATGTGAGTAAAAAAAAGAGTGAATAATCCATCAAGGGAGAGCATAAAATGCAACCTTGTAAGATTATTACAACAAAAAAAACAAAAAAAAAAAAAAAAAAGAAAAAAAAGATTTAGAATAAAAGCCACACTGGCTTGATGTTCATGTGTGATTATTTAGTTGTGAAGCCACATTGGTTGAGTTGTGTTTTGTTTTGAGAGTGTTGAGCTCAATTCTTTAGCTCATGATTTTGTTTTATTGAGTTAGTAGACTAGAGTGTGAGTTCAAATAAAGTAGAATAGAGAGTGTGTTTTCTTTGATGAGCACAATAGGGAACTCTCATGATTGCTTGGCAAGTACTTAATCAATAGCTGATGGCGAGTGTAGAGATAGAGTTTTCCATCCATTGTTCATTGATAGGTATTGGGGCTTGAGAATTATTATATTTGAGTGAGGCTGCTTATCCTTGGTAAGAACTTAAAGGGAAACTAGGTGCTATTTTATCATGGATTGCTTGCTCATATCTGAAATTTAAGTGGAGATATTGCATGGTTGTTGGACTAGGGATATGGACATGAATGAACTAAGTTATGACTCAGTTTGATGCTTAAATTCCCATTTCATCATGATAGAGTTGCATGCTTAGGAAACCATGATTCTCCTTGATTGTTATTTTATTTTGTTTCCGTTTGACTGCGTGTTTATTTTATTTTTGCATGCTTGTATGTTTTTGCTTGAGGACAAGCAATGGTTCAAGTGTGGTGTATTTGATAACGTGCATTTTATGCCGTTATTCTAGTGTTTATTTAGGATGTTTAAGAGCATGATTAGAGCCTTATTGCCTCATATATCATATATATTTGCTCTAACCCCTAGGAAGATGCTAGTTGCAAATACATGTGCTTTTAAGCTGTTTTGGCAGGTTTTGGACCTCACTTTTGACATAGTAGATGGCCTCAAACAATTGGCGTGCAAGAACAAAAGTTGCTTAGAATTATGGCCTCTACCTACCACAGAAATTTCAGAGCATTTGGAGCTGCACGTGAATTCACCCATTTCACGTGCAAGCCTATTTTTGCCTCTCAGGCCTCTACAGGATGCAAGGAAGCTTGGGGAGAAGTTTGAGCTGATTTGGAGGTGCATGTGAATTCACCATGTCACGTGCAAATTGGCGTGCAGAGATATTTTTGGACCGATCCAATCGTTTTTCCATGCTGATCATTTGTTCCTGAAGGCCCAAGTCCAAATTGTGGATAGAAGATAGAGTTTTTAATGTTTTGAGTGCTACTTATCAAAACTACGTTGTTTTGATAAGTGGGCTAGGTTACACACGTCAAGGCCCATCCAAACTCTATAAATAAGAGCTTCACGCCCTCTGCTATGCATCCTTAACCCCCCTACACGTTTTTAGAGAGAGAGAGAGAGGCTCCACGTCTTGGAGGCTGTCCTTGACCTAGGAGAGCAGTCGTCGCAGCCGTCGCAGCAGCCGTCGCGGATTTTGGAGCCTGGATTTGAAGCTTTGCTTTGTGCGTGATCAAGAAGAAGATGTTGAGCTTTTCTGCTTTGGTTTTGCTTGTAATCATGCGTGAGTAGTTCTTTTAATCTAGGGGAGCAATGTAGCCCCCTTGTTGTTTTGCTGTGTTTATGAATATTGGGTTTGGATGATTGAGTTTTGCATGTTTTATGAATCTGTTCTTAAGTTCTATCTTTGGATGTACACCTTGGTATTCTTAGCCCTAGTCTGGGGCAGATTGAGATTCATAACTTATTTGTAATTGGTGTGATCATTATCCTTTTGCAAGTATGATTTATTGGCTTTGCATGTTTGTGTGTTTAGATGACCATTCTGGCATACAACTCTTAAAAGGACCTCAATGACCATTTGTTGTCCTTGGCTTGTGTTTAGCATGTTTTCAATCAGACAACCCTAATACCATGAACCAGTAGAGATAACATAGGGAGGTGAAATTGTGACCCTAGATGCTTTTAATCCTTGAATCTTAATCCTAAAATCAGTTTACTTTCTTTGTTTATTCAGAAAACCAAATAAAAATTAGATCTTTAGTTTAAAAAAAAAACTTTTTGCCAAGACATTTTATAGAACAAGAGTAATTGGGTGTTTTGATTTGAGAACTAGAGAACTAGGTTAATCCCTGTGAGTTCGACCCCTTGCTTGCTGCTATTCTTTTAGTGCAAACTTAGGGAATTTATTATCTTGAAGAGAGATTTAACGACATTAGCTAGCTCTTTTAGAGAGGCTAAAAATTTTGTCTGTCACCCATAGCGACAATTGAATGCGGTCTTAGGGATATCTGCCTCCCTAACCCTCAACTGATGGTATCTAGATCTCAAGTCTATCTTAGAAAACCATCTCGCACCTCGAAACTGATCGAACAGATCATCGATCCTGGGTAATGGCTACCTATTCTTCACAGTCACCTGGTTCAGCTTCCGGTAGTCTATACATAGCCGAAGTGAACCATCCGCCTTCTTGGAAAACAACACTGGAGCGCCCCACGGTGAGCTACTCTGCCTGATAAAGCCTCGTGCCAATTGGCCATCTATCTGTCTCTTGAGCTCTCTAAGCTCTGTCGGTGGCATCCTGTAGGCCGCTAACCTAATCGGTGTTGTCCCTGGCAACAACTGGATCGAAAACTCTACCTCCCTCACAGGTGGCAAACTAACCAAGTCCTCAGAAAACACATTCGGGAACTGATCTACAATGGGTGGCAAAACAGCCTTCCCCTCTCTCCTCCTGTCAACCAACATGAAGCTGGCTAACTGGTGGGTCACATCACCCCACCCATGCCTCAATGGTCCCAACCTACATGCCTCCTCAGTCCACTCACCCACAAAAATACCCCGCGTACCCTCTGGCATGAGGAACGTCACACGCCGTCGAAAACAATCAATCTTGGCCTCCACGGAGACCAACCAATCCATACCCAGGATAACATCAAAATCATCTAACTCCATGATATACAAATTACACAACAGGTTAACACCCCCAAGTGTTACCTGACAAGCGCGACAGATACTCTCAAGTATAACAAGTCCACCCAAAGGTGAAGCAACCACTAGAGAATGACTAACTGTCTCCTGGTCCAACTCTAACCCAACCACCGTAGCATACGAAATAAAAGAATGGGTAGCACCAGTATCAATCAAAACTGAACAGATAGTATGAGAAATGATAATGGTACCTCTCACCACTGAAGGTCCTGCTCCTGCCTCGTCCACTGGTGGAACCTCTGCCTCTCTGCTGGTAAGGGCAAAAGTCCTCCCTCGGGGTCCACTGCCACTAGCCTGGCCCATTAGGGCCTTGCCCCGCTGATCAACATGACCTTGTGCCTCCCGCTGAGGCTGCTGCACGACAGGTCGCGTCTGCGTGCTCTGTGCTGGCGGCACCGACCTTTGAGATAGAACCCCACTCCTCTGTCCCTGCTCTCTCGGACGAGGGCCTACACTGCTGGTCGAGCTAAGGGTAACACATTCCCTAGCTCCATGTCCCAACTTCCCGCATCGGAAGCAAGTCATCTTTTTCCTTGGGCAGTCTTCCGAGACATGCCCGGTCAAACCACAACTCCAACAGGTACCTGGCCTCCTGCTGGCTGAACTCTCACGGGGTCCCACCGCCTGGCTGGAAACCCTCTGCACCTGTCTCCTCTCAGGCTGAGCAGCACTGCTCTCCCCACTCTGCCTCTTCTTGCTCGGACCTGCCGAACCGCCCGGCCTCTGGGCTCTCGCCTGATCTTGACCTCGCTCAATAATGAGTGCCTTGTCGACCGCCTCCCGATAGCTGGTCAACTGCATTAGTTCCAGCTGTCTTTTCAGAGATGGCCTCAAGCCCTGAATAAAATCCTGCGTCTTACGAGCTTCCTTTTCCCAAGCCTCAAGAGCTAACCGCCCTAAATCTGTGAAGGCCTGCACATACCCCCCCACAGTCATGCTACCCTGCACAAGCTCATAATACTCTCTACGTCGAGCATAATGCACAGCGCAATATGCCCGGCCACAGTCGCCACACAGGCCTGTCATCGGTGCATATGCCTGCCACGTCAACCATATAGCACCATCGGTGCATCACGGTGAGAACCCAAATAAGTCATGGAGTCCATGCCCCAATACCTCACACCAACATACTAACATTAGTATGGCATGTCATTCTCAACATTTCCTTTGGAACTATAGCCAGTCTTCACAAGTAAATCCTCAATCCTTGATTTATGAGGGAAGTACCCATAACAGCTATTTTCTTGAAATCAAAAGTCCCGGCATTGGGTTCCCATATCATAAATAAGATAATATGATTTTTGGGGATTTTTCTGAGATGTCTAACCCCACTTTCCAAAAATTCACCACTATGAACTTTTGAGTTTTTCCGAGATTTTACACTAAAACCCAATTTTTCACATTTTGAAAGAGTGGGAATTAATTTTTCTAGTATTTTTCTTTGAATCCAAATAGGGGGTATTTCGTTATTTACATAGTAACTTAAGTATAAGTTACGATGGGTATATGGGTATAGGTTAAATGTGTAGATGGGTATAGGTTACGATGTAAATAGGTCCAGTCCAGTGCTATCCAGTGTCCAGTTCCACTGTTGGAGCTGCGACTCGTAGCGCAGAACTACAGCGCGCCTCGGAGACTCGTAGCTAGAGCTGCGACTTGTAGTTGCGTAGCGCGCCTCGAAGACTCGAAGCGGCTCTTCGATCTTTGACCTTCGGACTACGATCCTACGAACTACGAACCTTCGAACTACGGGTCTACGAACTATGACCCTACGACCCAGAACTTTGAATTTTCATTAGTTCGACCCAGTAACTCGCCTAAGGTACTGTTCATCATCGTTTTCACCTGTTCTTTGTCTGAAATGCGCCCAGAAACTCCCAGACGCTCACTAACACCCCTATTTCGCCACAAACTACGATATCCACCTCAAAACGCGTCCAGAACGCCTCTAAATCGCCCAGAAACAACAGAAACACGTATAAAATTCCAGATTTCCAGAAATCTAGATCTAAACCCAGATTTCCATGGTTGACTTATCAACCCTCATGAAAAACACAGTTAATCAACCCCAAAATCACAAAAACATATATCCACAATGATATAAAACAGTTCTTAACCACATATCTTATGCTAAACCATTAGATCTAACCCAAAATTGGTTTTCCCCAAATTCTAGGGTTCATGCTCAATTTCATAAATCATGATAAATTCGTGCAGATCCAAAACAAGAGAGAGATAAGAAGTTCAAGGACACCTACGTGAAGTGAATCTTTGAGCTCCACGAACCCAAATCGCCCCAAATCGCCAAGGCCTCGAAGCTCTCTTAAGCTCTCTCTCTCAAACGCACAAACGTGAAACATAAAGTGAAAGCTTCTTTTTTTTTTTTCTGCTATTTATATTTCTGCCAGTCAACTGACC
This sequence comes from Taxillus chinensis, assembly GCA_023512835.1. Classification (NCBI taxonomy): domain Eukaryota; kingdom Viridiplantae; phylum Streptophyta; class Magnoliopsida; order Santalales; family Loranthaceae; genus Taxillus; species Taxillus chinensis. Next base: position 49,484,029 of record CM042085.1, read on the forward strand.
TAGTCAACCATTGACCCAGTCAATAATTGACCTCCCAACACAAAAATTGACCTCCAAGGCCGCGAACTCCGAATTGAGTCAAACTATAGTCAAAACGCTCGAAATGACGAGCACAACACTAAACAGATATTATTACACCCAAATGACCGCCCAAACACAAAGTCAACCAATAAACCCCGAAAAGTCAACAATCGGGCTAATTGGGGCCCCGACTTGGAATCGGGCCCAAGTACAGTCAAAATGCGGACATCGACGGCTACACTACTGTCCAGATAGTTACATTCCCATAGAATGACTATCTCTCAAAACTACGCAAATACGAGTCTTTACACCTGCGACCTCTTGCCAGCCCTATGTGAGACCTGCGGTTAACCCAACCAACTCCACCACCAATTCCACATATAATCAATAAATAGAATATTTCAACAGTCAAAATTCAATACAATAGCCTTACAAAATAATTAATTCATCAATCCGGCACTAACCACAAATAATATATATAGTTATACATACATATATAAATATTCATCAAACATCCAACACCTTAACTATCAATTAAGTAATATTAAGCTACGTACAAGTAACATTTAAATGCCAAATTTCTAACATTGAACTACAAACAATATTTCTAGTGTCAGACTATAAATATCAAGCCACAAACAATGTTTCTAATACCAAATTATTAATGTCAAGCCTCCGACAATATTTTAGATGATAAATTAATAATATCAACCTTCAAGTAATTCTTCATATTATTAAACTATAATATCAAACCCAAGCACTATTTTCATTATTAAACTAACAATATCATAATTCTTGTTTGACCTTGCTATTGGAATGGTATCAATGAATATGTTATTTTTTACTACTAAATCAAATTAAATTAAATTTATCTATATATCTTGATAATTATCAAAATACACATATAATACCACGCACGGCTTCATAATAATGCACAGATTTAATGCACGAATTTATTACCCACATATATTAACTATTGACACGCACGACTTAATTCCCATAATCAATTAAGTCCCGCCTTTTAAAAAAAATCTGACACTAAAAAAAAAATGCCCCTTTTCTTTCACTGCCACGAAACCACGCATGTAAAGATGCCCCCTTTTTTTGATTAACAGAAAATTAAATAAAATAAAACAAAACCCTTGTGTTGCATTGGATCGAACGGATTGTGGAGGCAGGAACGTATAGGCCGCAATCCCCCCCCCCGTCATGGAGACGCTAACCAGGGTGTCATTCGACAGCCTGGTGTACTGCTGCTGTCGCACAGAAGAAACCAGGCCAACTGGCCTGGTATGGGTAAAAATTAATAATAACTAATTAGAATATGATAAAAGGGATAACAGGTGCAGTAGCTCGTCCAAGGATTTGGAACCGGTCGAATTACGTCGCACTGCAACAATCGCCCAGCCGTATGTATATACACGTAAATGAATATATTTATATAAATACATACATATCCAAACGTTTATGTATATATATATATATATATATATATATATATATATATATATATATTCTAACAGTTTGTGTTCGTTCAGTAGAATAACAAAGAATCAAGAATCACCTACCTCTTGCCTTCCGAGGTTATTAAACTTGCAAGAACGGTCTAAAATCGGCGAAGAATGATGAAGAACGCGAAGAACACTAAGAACTCTCCTCCGATGGCTAGGATTTCTCAGAACAAAGTTATAATAAATAATAAAACCCCAAAACCCTATTTTTAATTAAAATTCGTCTTATTCCTTAATAATTTCCAAAAAGCCCTTCAAAATTCTAATTTTCACTAATTAACTCCCAAAATTTATTAAATAACCCCTGGAAGCTTCTGTACCTCAAATTAGGCCCAAATATTGTCAAAACGATCGTATTAATGGCTACATTCTCAAAATAACATTCTTAACAGTAAATATAGATTATAAGTTATGCTAACACATATATGGATCCTTACATATATGCCCACAAAAGCAGACAGACAGAGGCAAGTTGCCAAAAGAAGGAAAATCAGAATGGCAAGGTTGCAGAAAAGGCCAATATAAGAAGAAAAGAGGAGCTTTCCCCCTTTACATGTTACCTTCCGGAGTGGAGGGGTTATCCACAAAGGCCATGCTGAAACTGAGACCGGGACTGTAGCTGCACTGGACACAGACAAGCATGCACCGAGCGAGATGGTTCTGGTGGTGCGAGAGGATCCCAACCGGCCGTTGAACAATTGGACCAACCTGGACCTCCCCATAATGTAATGCTTAGGGGATCACTGGGATTTAATGTATTCTATTCCAATGTCTTTTGAAGCGGACATTTGTTTTTATTAAAAACTTTTCAATAAAATGTAATTTTTTTCAAAATCTCTCATGGTGCATTCCATTTATGACATATGCATATCATATTCAGTTACCAACTTGTAATTCTCTTATAAGTAGGTATCACAATGTCAATGAAAACATAGTATGCGAAAGCGAAACGAGATGCCTAAGGTTTGACCAAAGTCCAAACTGGGAGCGGCCAGTGTTTGAAGCTAATGAGAATGAGGTAGAGATACCCAAACTATCGGGAGAGATCCTACGCCAATTGGAAAGGGACGATCACTTATCCATTCCAAGTGAAGACCCAGTAGAAATAGTGAATTTGGGGATAACTGAACCAACAGAATTGAGGATAGGGTCCTTGATAGCTGCGACATCAAGAAGCAATTAATCGAGCTGTTAAGGAGCTACATCGACGTTTTCGCATGGTCATACCGAGATATGCTTGGGTTAGACATAGACATAGTGCAGCATCACATACCAGTGAAGCCAGAGTGCAAGCCTGTATAGCAAAAATTGTGAATAATGAGACCAGACATGCTGCTGAAGATTAAAGAAGAAGTCAAAAAGCAATGGGATGCAGGTTTCTTAAGTGTCTCCCACTATTTAGAATGGGTGGCCAACGTTGTACCAGTACCGAAAAAAGGAGGCAAAGTCCATATGTGTGTTGATTATAGAGATCTGAACCGGGCCAGTCCGAAAGATAACTTCCCACTACCTCATATTGATACCCTAGTGGATAATACAGCAAAGCATGCTCTATTCTCATTCATGGATGGCTTCTCGGGCTACAATCAGATTCGTATGGCCCCCGAACACAAGGAGAGGACCACGTTTATGACACTTCGGGGCATATTCTGTTATAATGTGATGCCTTTTGGTCTGAAGAATGCTGGGGCAACCTATCAGCGAACCATGGTGACCCTATTCCACGACATGATGCATAAAGAAGTCAAGGTCTATATGGATCACATGATAGCCAAATCATGGAGCATTGAAGCACTCAAATTGAACCCCAAAAAATGCACTTTTGGAGCCATGTCGGAAAAACTGTTAGGTTTCATTGTGAGCCAAAAATGAGTGAAAATTGATCCAAACAAGGTTCGAGCTATCCAGGAGATGCCACCACCACAAACCATCAAGGAGGTCAGAGGATTCCTTGGGCGGTTAAATTACATTACCCGATTCATTTCACAATTGACGGCCACATGTGAACCCATTTTCAAGACATTACGGAAAAATAACCCCGAAATTTGGAATGACAAGTGTCAAGAAGCCTTTGACAGGATCAAACAATATTTGTCTAATCCACCTGTTTTGGTCCCACTAGTACCGGACAGACCCTTGATCTTATACTTGACTGTTCAGGAGTCCTCAATGGGTTGTGTCTTGGGGCAACATGATTCTACATACAAAAAAGAGCAGACCATTTATTACCTCAGCAAGAAGTTCATCACCAATGAAATAAACTATACACTATTGGAAAAGACATGTTGTGCCCTTGTCTGGATAATAAGAAGATTGAGGCAGTACACTCTTTATCATACTACATGGCTGATTTTGAGGCATGATCCGCTCAAGTACCTTTTAGAAAAACCATCCATTTCTGGAAGAATCGCCAAATGGCAATTGGTCATATCGGAATATGATATCATCTATGTGCCTCAGAAAGCCATCAATGGAAGTGCAATAACTGATTACTTGGCAGACAGAGCACTAAAAGATTACAAGCCTATGACTATTGGATTTCCAGATGAGCACATCAACATCATTATAGCCGAAGTATCATACATGTGGACTATGTGGTTTGATGGAGCCTCCAGTCTCTTGGGGCACGGTGTTGGGGCCATCTTGATATCTCCAAAGGGGGAATATTTCCCAATGGCAGCAAAGTTAACTTTCCTTTGTACAAATAATGTAGCAGAATATGAGGCCCGTGTGATGGGACTTCAAGAAGGAATTAACAAAGGAATCAAAAAATTACGAGTGTTTGGTGATTCTGCACTTATCATTTTTCAAGTAAAGGGAGAATGGGAGACTCGAAACCACAAATTAATCCCATATTGGAAGCACATTACGGAGTTAGCTGAGCAATTCGAAGACATCACATTCGAGCATATGCCTAGGGAATACAATCAGATTCCTGATGCGCTGGCCACTTTAGCCTCCCTTCTTCGGCTAAACATAAAGTTGGAAGTCCAATCTGTCGATATCCGTATACAAGATACTCTTGCGCATTGCATGGCCATTAAAGGAAATACTGAAGAAAAGCCTTGGTTTGATGATATCAGACATATAATGACCCGTATTTTGGGAAGTGAGGAGTTAGTTAGTTTTGCCTTTTTGGGGTGGAAATTGTTGGGTTTTAGGGAGTTTTATTTTCACACACTTTGGCTAAATCATCTTCTATGTTGATAAGCAAGCAAGAGGTAAAGTTTGAGCCCAATAGGGAGTGCCCGTGAGAATGCACGTGAGAATGCTTTTCACGTGCAGTGCGATTTTTGCATGGGAGCCTTCTTGATGTTGTTCCAAGGCTTGTGGCAAAATTCTAGAGCATTTGGAGGTGCTTGTGAGAAGGGCCTTTCTCATGTGCACCCTCCATTACCCTTGTTTTGTTGTTCTGATCCTCTTTTGCTAAAGGACCTTGGTGAAATTATGAGTGCTTTGTCATGTGTGGTTGCAAAAAGGTTGTAGTCTGTCATCAAAACTACGTCATTTTGATGCTGGGATTCATTTAATCAAAACTACGTCGTTTTGAGGTTCGAGTTGTCTATATATAGAGATGAAGGCTCCTTGTTTTAGGTTTAGGGGTTCTCTTCAGCCGCTGCAGCTGTTGCAGAGAGAGAGAGAGAGAGAGAGAGAGAGAGAGAGAGGGAAGAAGGGGTTCTGGTCGTGATTGCTGGGGTGGTGTTTCCATGGGCGGACGGCATTTGGCGTGGAGGCTGAGGTGTGAAGGAATCTATTGAGGTAGGGGTTCTGTCTTTCCTGGTCTGTCCCAGGGTTAGGCCCTGTGTAGATGATTTACAGAGTTTCTATGGCTGTTGTTATAATATTTATATGTAAATTCATATAGGTGTGACCTCTTATATGAATGTTGGCCTTCAATGGCGTTTTGGTGTGATTCTGACGTTGGGTGGGCAGTGCATGTTAGATGTTTGATAAAATGCATGTGTGAATATGTTTGTGTGACAATGCCCAGTATGTATTTGATAATATGCCAGTAAGGCTAGAATTGTGAGTTGATGAATGTGTGCCTGCTAAGTGTTTGGTTTTTTGCTTGAGTGGCTGGGTTTGTACATTTGTGAATGTGTGCCTACTAAGTGTTTGGTTTTATGCCTGAGTGGCTATGTGTACTGTTTTGTGAAACCTGGTGGCTGTGGAAGCCCGGGACTGTTTTGTGAAACCCGGTGGCCGTGGAAGCCCGGGACTGTTTTGTGAAACCCGGTGGCTGTGGAAGCCCGGGACTATTTTATGAAACTCGGTGGCTGTGGAAGCTCGGGACTATTCTTGGAACCCGGTGGCTGTGGAAGCCCGGGACTGCTCTTGGAAACCCGGTGGTTGTGGAAGCCCGGGACTGTTCATGTGCTAGCCTGTGTGGCTGTGGAAATAATTGTACTTGCTGATATGGCTTGCTATTATATTTGTTGAAATAATTGTCACGACACTGCACTTGTACACATGGCATGTAGATGCTAGGAGCATGGGATGGGTTGGGGAGACACGATCCCTGCTGAGCTGTTGTTGCTCACCCCTCCTACTGTGTTTGGTTTTTCTACAGGGAGCTACAGGCGTTAGGCGGAAACACCCAAGTTGAAGGCAGTTCTATTTTGTGGCTTTATTTATTATTATTTGAGTTTCGTTGTTTATGTCTGAGCTTTGTAACCCAGTGGGTAGATATTATAATGAGGAGTTTTATGTAATAAACGCATGTTTAGACTTAATAAATATATGATTTTGTCTCTCTGAATATAAAATGTGAAGTGGATGGTATCTTGTGTGGGCATGTTGTATTCTACCCCCTTTATCCAAACTCGGGTAAAGGGAAGGTCACGCTTCGGTCTCCTCGGGTTGGAAAATCCGGGGCGTGACAATATGGTATCAGAGCATGGTCTAGTTGGCCTAGGGTTGTGGGCGGATCTGGTTATCCTGAGTCCTTTGGAGGAGCCTGGAGGGACGTGCCTGATCAACACGGTCCTCTTGGAGCCTCTAAGGTGTACTTGGGGTAGACCTGATAACGTGCATTTATGTCGTTATTCTATTGCCTATTTAGGGGTGTTTAAGAGCATGATTAGAGCCTTATTGTATCATATTTCATTTATATTTGATCTAACCCCTAGGAAGATGCTATTTGTATATACATGCGCTTTTAGGCTGTTTTGTTAGGTTTTGGAGATTAATTTTGACCAAGTAGATGGCCTCAAATGAATTGGCGTGCAGAACTAAAGTTTCTCAGAATGATGTCCTCTACCTTCCACAGAAGTTTCAGAGCCAAAGGCCTTGAACGCCAATTGGACCAAGTGGCATGCAAGCATATTACTGCATACCAGCCTTCTACATGATGCAAGGAAGCTTGGGGAAGAATTTCACCTAATTTGGAGCTGCACGCCAATTGGGCATATGACGTTCAAATTGACGTGCAACCATATTTTTGCACCGATTTAGTTGTTTTGTTATGATGATCATTCTTTCCTAAAGGACCTTGTTCATATTGTGCTTAGATTGAGAGATTTTAATGTTGGAAGTGTCACTTATTAAAACTACGCCGTTTTGATAAGTTGTGACAGATGGGCTAGGGCACACTTTATAATACAGCATTCAGGCCCATCCAGCAGCTATAAAAGGAGGTCTACACGTCCTTGGAAGAGAGGGTTTTTTGACAACACGTTGGAGGCTTCACGTTTTTGGAGATTTTTGCAGGGTTTCACATTTTTGGAGAGTTTTTCACAACATGTTGGGGGTTTGACGTTTTTGGAGGAAACCTAGGGAGCAGCCGTGATTTTGGAAACCTGGATTGAAGCTCTACTGCGTGGGTGATTGGAAGAAGATGTTGAGTTTTTCCTGCTTGTGTTTGCTTGTAATCATGCGTGAGTAGTCTTTTAATCTAGGGGAGCAATGTAGCCCCCTAAGTTGTTAAACTGATTATTTGAATATTGGGTTTGTTTAATTGACATTGCATATTTTATGAATCTGTTCTTCATCTTTTAATATCTGGGGTGTACACCTGGGTTTTATTAGCCTTAGTCTGAGGCTGATCTTTGATTCATAACATATTTGTGATTGGTGTGACCATTATCCTGTCATGAGTATTATAATTATGCTTTGTATGTTGCTGCTATGATGACCATTCAGCAGACGGCACTTAGAAGGTTTTCAATGACCATTTATAGAACCTTGGCTTAGTTATGGCATGTTATCAATTAAATAATCTCAAGAACCTTATAATCAGTAAAAGCAGCGTAGGGACGTGAAGTTGTGACCCTAGATACCTTTAATCCTTGAATCTTAGTTCTAAAAACAACTTGCTTTCTTTGATATTTTAGAAAACCACATAAAAATTAGATCTTTAGTTTAAAAAAGAGAACTTTTTGCCAAGACATTTTATAGAACAAGAGTAATTGGGTGTTTTGATTTAAGAACTAGAAAACTAGGCTAATCCCTGTGGGTTCGACCCCTTGCTTGCTGCTATTCTTTTAGTGCAAACTTAGAGAATTTATTATCTTGAAGAGAGATTTAACGATATTAGCTAGCTCTTTTAGAGAGGCTAAAAATCTATCTGTCAATACCAGACCTGAGGTAGGATTTGCATGCATTGGCATTAGGGCACTAGTCGCATTTGTGTTTATGTATAATTACATGGAGGATTGGTTTGAACATGATAAAGTTTTAATTGTGCAACTCTGAAATTTTGTGACGAATTGAGCATGAAAGCATGGAAAAGAATTTATGGTATTAAAACTTTCCTTGTGAACTTGAAGCTTATGAAATATGAACGAACTGAAAAAAAAAACAATAATGTTGGTGTTCTTGGAATGATTGAACATGTGATTTGTGTGGTATTGTGTGAAATAATCGCGGTTATGAACAATGTGATGGGGTGTGAATTTGTATCGTCTATGCAATATGAAATGTGACACGCCTTGTGATAGTAGAATTGATAAATGGGGTAGAAGTAGTGACCCGCGATAGGTTATGAATGTGCTTTGATGGCTGACTTTCTTACTTCGTGTAGTAAGAATGCCACCGAGGAGAGTGACACGCGCGTCCGGGGCAGTGGCTAATGAGTCATTTGCCCATGAGGGTTCGGGTGCGGGGCAGTCCGCTGGAGGACATGCGCTGTTGCTGGCGCAGCTACGAGAGGGCATCCGATTGGAAGTCCAAGAGCTGAGGGAAGGTATCCGGCAAGAAGTTCGGGTGGAGGTGCGCTGTGAGATGGCGGCACAGCAGGTGGTGCCACCACCACCGCCACCACCAGCGGGGGGGTTACCTCGGGAGCGTGAGAGTTTGCTGGGCGGCGTACCGATTCGTGCAGAGGATGATGTGGTGACACGGTTCCGAAAGGAACCACCTCCAAAGTTCAAGGGAGAAGGGGAACCCGTGGTAGCTGAGCAATGGTTGAGACAGATCGAGCATGTGTTTTCCTTTCTCCTACCCCGAGAGGAGGATAAGGTGAGACTGGCCATTCGGCAGCTAGAGGGGAGTGCTCTAGAGTGGTGGTTGAGTGTCGCGGGGAGCCGTGCGGTATAGTTCATGCTATGGGAGGAGTTCTTGCAGCTCTTCCATGATGAGTTCTTCCCGGAGTCTTTGAGGTGGCAGAAGAGGGAGGAGTTTGGCAGCTTGAGGCAAGGATTAAGGACGGTGCCTGAGTATGAGCGAGAGTTCCGGAGCTTGAGTAGGTTTGCTCCCGAGACTGTGGCAAAGGAGGACCTGAAGGCCCATAAGTTCACCATGGGTCTTAGGCCAGCCCTTAGGCAGAGAGTGGCAATCTTGCGCTTGAGGACTTTTGCTGAGGTTGTGGAGACAGCTCGTATCGCTGAGAGAGAGCTGGATGATGGGAGGCAGGCCCATCGGGGTCGTCAGTTGCAGGGCGGATCTGAATATGATTCGGGGCCCAAGAGGCCCAAGACCAAAGAGAGAGACAACAGTTCCTTCCGCAGCAGGGGACAGACATTGGTACACCCAGGGAGGTCTAGCTTTGGCAGTAGCAAACAGGGAGGTCCAACAGGAGGTCTCCCCAGTGGTTGTCATTGCTGTGGGGAGCAAGGCCACTTCAGGAGGGAGTGTCCAAAGAAAGACTAGAAATGCAACAGTTGTGGACGAGAGGGCCACCTGAGCCGGGTTTGCCGGAGTGGCAACAGGGGAGTTGGAGGCATGGCATCCAGCACAAGAAGTGATGCCAATTTCCGTGCACCAGCGGAGAGACCAGCTCGTAAGTGGCAGGCTAGCCAGGCCGGATCGAACCAGACCTGACCCCAGGGAAGGCCGGAGCGACAGCAAATTGAAGCTGGAGGCAGCCATGGCGGGAAGCGCCCAGTGAGTGAGCCGACTAGTGGCACGGGCCAAGGGAGGGTGTTTGCGCTGGAGGCGACGTACAAGGAGGAGGCTGAGCTATCACCCCCACCGGTGGAGGGTGGAGCAGGACCATCGGTGGTTAGAGGTACCCTTTTGATCTGCCGTGACTGTGTGTTAACCATAGCAAGTGTGGAGCTGAGCTTCGACCTGCATGTATTGCCCTTGCGTGCTTTTGACCTGATCTTGGGTATGGATTGGCTTATGGCTTTCCAGGCCAAGATAGATGGTTATCAGTGGCGTGTATCCTTCGTTACACCTGCAGGGATCTCTTGCACCTTGCAGGGGAAGTGGGACTGTGAGACGAGTCGGGCTGGGCCAGTGTTGGACCAGTGGGGTGCCATTACCCACAGGTTGGCAGCCCTGACCTTTGCTGAGGAGGGGAAAGGGGAAAAGAGAGTGTGGCCAGCAGTTGTTAACCAATTTGAGGATGTCTTTCCTGACCAGTTGAGGAGTTTACCTCCTAAGAGGAGTGTAGAGTTCACCATTGAGTTGGTACCGGGGACTGATCCAATCTCCCAAGTAGCATATCGGATGGGACCAGCTGAGTTGAGGGAGCTCTAGAGGCAGATAGAGGACTTGGTGGACTAGGGGTATATCAGACCGAGTACCTCGCCTTGGGGTGCTCCGGTGCTCTTTGCAAAGAAGGCAGATGGCACGTTACGCCTTTGCATCAACTATAAGAAGCTGAATTCGGTGACTGTGAAGAACAAGTATCCGTTGCCTCGGATAGATGACCTGTTTGACCAGTTGAGTGGAGCCTGGTGGTTTTCCTAGATAGATCTACGGTCGGGGTATCATCAGTTGAGGGTTAGGGAGGAGGACATCCCTAAGATTGCTTTTCGCTGCAGGTATGGGCACTATGAGTGGGTAGTGATGCCTTTCGGGCTCACTAATGCCCCAGCAGTTTTTATGCGTCTGATGAACCAAGTCTTTGCTCCATACTTAGATTCGTTCGTAGTGGTGTTTTTGATGATATCTTGGTATATTCCAAGATGGAGAGGGAACATGTGGAGCATCTAGCAATAGTATTGCAAACCTTGAGGAATCAGCGGTTGTTTGCTAAGTTTAGCAAATGCGAGTTTTGGATGCAGGAGGTCCATTTTCTTGGTCATGTGGTGTCCATTGAGGGAGTTAGGGTGGACCCAGCCAAGATTGAGGATGTGGCATCGCGGGAGAGGCTAACCAATGTTTTTGAGATTCGTAGCTTTCTTGGCTTGGCAGGGTATTACCGTCGTTTTGTAGAGGGATTCTCCCGTTTGGTAGCTCCTACGATGGCATTAACCTGGAAGGGAGTGAAGTTTGAGTGGACTGACAAGTGTCAGCAGGCGTTTGAGGCTCTAAAAACCCGTTTGACCACTACACCGGTGTTGAGGTTATCTCAGGAGGATATCGCATATGAGGTATACTGTGATGCGTCCAGGGTTGGTTTGCGGTGTGTGCTTATGCAGGAGCACAGTGTGGTAGCTTATGGGTCGAGGCAGCTGAAGCCTCATGAGCAGAATTACCCTACCCATGATCTTGAGTTGGCAGCTGTCATCTTTGCCTTGAAGAGTTGGCAATATTACCTTTTGGGGGAAAAGTTCGTAGTGTTTTCTGATCACAAGAGCCTTCAGTACATCTTTACTCAGAAGGACTTGAATTTGAGGCAGAGGAGATGGGTGGAGTATTTGCAGACCTTTGACTTTACTCTTGCTTATACCCCGGGCAAGGGTAATGTTGTGGCTGACGCATTGAGCAGAAAAGGGAAAGCTGAGGTGGCCGTGAGTGAGTGGAAGCTGATGGAGCAGTTGGTGATGCTGCAGCTGCAGCCTGTTGTTCGTGATGGTGGGACAGTCCTGAGCCCTTTGGTTGTTGTGCCTGAGTTGTACCAGCGCGTCCGGGAGGGACAATTAGGTGACATTGAGTGTGAGGTTCTCCGTGCCCGTATTGAGGTTGGTGAGCTATCTGAGGGCTGGACAGAGGGTCCTGAGCATGAGTTGTCTTTTTAGGGGTGGCCAGTAGTGGCTTCTTCTCTCCGGGATAAGGTGATGAGGGAGTTTCATCAGTCTAGGCTTGCCGTGCATCCAGGGGGTACGAAGATGTATCATGCGCTTCGGGGACACTTTTGGTGGCCTGGGATGAAACGGGATGTCGCTGCATTTGTTTCGAGGTGCCTCACTTGTCAACAGGTGAAGGCTGAGCACCAGAGGCCGGCCGGCATGTTACAGCCGTTGCCAGTAGCCGAGTGGAAGTGGGACCACATAGCGATGGACTTTGTAACTGGACTTCCACCCACCACTGGGTAGAAGGACATGATTTGGGTGATTGTGGACCGGCTGACTAAGTCGGCCCATTTTCTTGCTGTTTGCGAGCGGGATTCCATTGGGGCCTTAAGTCAGCTGTATGTGAACGAGGTGGTGAGACTACATGGGGTGCCATCATTAATTATGTCCGACATGGATTCGAGGTTTACTTCTCGTTTTTGGGCAAGCTTGCAGGAGGCTATGGGGACAAAGCTTAACTTGAGTACAGCCTTTCACCTTGAGACTAATGGTCAGACTGAGAGGACGAATCAGACCATGGAGGACATGTTGAGGGCGTGCTAGATTTTGGGGGTTCGTGGGCAACTCACCTTCCTCTGGTGGAGTTTGCCTACAACACAGTTATCAGGCATCCATTGGGATGGCCCCTTTTGAGGCGTTGTATGGGCGGCCGTGTCGATCACCTTTGTGTTGGACCGAAGTGGGGGAGACAGCTCTATTGGGACCACAGTTGGTTCAAGAGGCTACTGACAAGGTCAACTTGATTCGTCAACGCTTGTTATCAGCCCAGAGTCGACATAAATCTTATGCCGATCAGCGGTGGTGACCTTTGGAGTTTTCTATGGGAGATCATGTGTTTCTCCGTGTCTCTCCACGACATGGACATCGGCGCTTTGGGAGAGGTTCCAAACTCTCTCCCCGGTTCATTGGTCCTTTTGAGGTTCTCGCTCGTGTGGGGCCTGTAGCTTACCGGTTAGCATTGCCACCGCGATTGAGTCGGGTGCACAATGTGTTCCACGTGTCCCAGTTGCCGAAGTATCATCCTGACCCCACTCATGTGATAGATTGGGGGACTTTGGACATTGGGGATGACATGTTTGTTGTTGAGGCCCCTATTCGTATACTAGATTGCCGGGAGAAACTTCTACGGGGTTGTGCTATTTCTTTGGTTTGCATCCTGTGGCAGCACCGTGGCATTGAGGAGGAGACTTGGGAATGGGAGTCTTTCATGCGTGAGCAACACCCAGGGTTGTTCGAGGACGAACACTCTTAAGGGTGGAGGGGTGGCTGTTGGGTGGTGTATTTGTATTTCTTTTGTATTTCCTTTCGACTTTTGACTTTTATTTATGTTGAATGTGTTAATGAAATGTTCTTATGATGGGTATTTGTGACGTGGATGTGTTTCCATGGATTGTGATGCATGTGGTTATGGACTGTGGTGGCACAGTGCTATGTGCTAATGTGTACAATGTGCGGTGTCTGACCCATTTGGGTGTTATGGCTTACTGTGTGGTTTTCCTTGCATGTTGTGTCTTTTCGACGACGAAAAGTCTTAAGGGGGAGAGGATGTAATGACCCGTATTTTGGGATGTGAGGAGTTAGTCAGTTTTGCCTTTTTGGGGTGGAAATTGTTGGGTTTTAGGGAGTTTTATTTCCACACACTTTGGCTAAATCATCTTGTATGTTGATAAGCAAGCAAGAGGTAAAGTTTGAGCCCAATAGGGAGTGCCCGTGAGAATGCTTTTCATGTGCAATGAGATTTTTGCATGGGAGCCTTCCTGCTGTTGTTACAAGGCTTGTGGCACAATTCTAGAGCATTTGGAGGTGCCCGTGAGAAGGGCCTTTCTCACGTGCAACCTCCATTACCCTTGTTTTGTTGTTCTGATTCTCTTTTGCTAAAGGACCTTGGTGAAGTTATGAATGCTTTGTCCTGTGTGGTTGCAAAAAGGTTGTAGTCTGTCATCAAAACTACGTCGTTTTGATGCTGGGATTCAGTTAATCAAAACTACGTCGTTTTGAGGTTTGAGTTGTCTATATATAGAGGTGAAGGCTCCTTGTTTTAGGTTTAGGGGTTCTCTTCAGCCGCTGCAGCCGTCGCAGAGAGAGAGAGAGAGAGAGAGAGAGAGGGAAGAAGGGGTTCTGGTCGTGATTGCTGCGGTGGTGTTTTCGTGGGCGGACGGCGTTTGGCGTGGAGGCTGAGGCGTGAAGGAATCTATTGATGTAGGGGTTCTGTCTTTCCTGGTCTGTCCCGGGGTTAGGCCCTGTGTAGATGATTTACAGAGTTTCTGTGGCTGTTGTTATAATATTTATATGTAAATTCATATAGGTGTGACCTCTTATATGAATGTTGGCCTTCAATGACATTTTGGTGTGCTTCTGACGTTGGGTGGGCAGTGCATGTTAGATGTTCGATAAAATGCATGTGTGAATATGTTTGTGTGACAATGCCCAGTATGTGTTTGATAATACACCAGTAAGGCTAGAATTGTGAGTTGGTGAATGTGTGCCTGCTAAGTGTTTGGTTTTATGCTTAAGTGGCTGGGTTTGTACATTTGTGAATGTGTGCCTACCAAGTGTTTGGTTTTATGCCTGAGTGGCTATGTGTACTGTTTTGTGAAACCCGGTTGTTGTGGAAGCCCAGGACTGTTTTGTGAAACCCGGTGGCTGTGGAAGTCCGGGACTGTTTTGTGAAACCCGGTGGCTGTAGAAGCCCGGGACTATTTTGTGAAACCCGGTGGCTGTGGAAGCACGGGACTGTTTTGTGAAACCCGGTGGCTGTGGAAGTCCGGGACTGTTTTGTGAAACCCGGTGGCTGTGGAAGCCCGGGACTGTTCTTGGAACCCGGTGGCTGTGGAAGCCCGGGACTGCTTTTGGAAACCCGGTGGCTGTGGAAGCCCGGGACTGTTCATGTGCTAGCCTGTGTGGATGTGGAAATAATTGTATTTGCTGATATGGCTTGCTATTATATTTGTTGAAATAATTGTCACGACACTGCACTTGTACACATGGCATGTAGATGCTAGGAGCATGGGATGGGTTGGGGAGACACGATCCATACTGAGCTGTGGTTGCTCACCCCTCCTATTGTGTTTGGTTTTTCTACAGGGAGCTACAGGTGTTAGGCGGGAACACCCAAGTTGAAGGCAGTTCTGTTTTGTGGCTTTATTTATTATTATTTGAGTTTTGTTGTTTATGTGTGAGCTTTGTAACCCAGTGGGTAGATATTATAATGAGGAGTTTTATGTAATAAATGCATGTTTAGACTTAATAAATATATGATTTTGTCTCTTTGAATATAAAATGTGAAGTGGATGGTATCCTGTGTGGGCATGTTGTATTCTATCCCCTTTATCCAAACTCGGGTAAAGGGAAGGTCACGTTTTGGTCTCCTCGGGTTGGAAAATCCGGCACGTGACAAGACAGTATCTGCTCAAGCAAGAATACCCAGAAGAGGCCTCTGAGTCTGATAAAAGAAATATCCGAAGGTCGGCATCCAATTATTATCTTGATGGTCTCATTCTATATAAGCGAAATCATGACATGGTATTACTACGGTATGTGGCAAAAGAAGAGTGAAACAGATAATGAAAGAAGTGCACGAAGGAGAATGCGGTTCATATGCAAATGGACATGCATTAACAAGACAAATCATGCGAATGGGCTATTATTGGGTAACCATGGAAAAAGATTGTATTGAATATGTGCGCAAATGCCTCAAGTGTCAAATTTATGGTGATAAGATCCAAGTACCCCCATCCAAGCTGCAGGTGATGGTTTCCCCATGGCCTTTTTTGCTTTGGGGTATTGATGTAATTGGACCAATATCTCCAAAAGCATCCAATGGTCACCGCTTCATCTTAGTGGCCATTGATTATTTCACCAAGTGGGTGGAAGCAGCATCCTATGCTAATGTCACACAAGCCGTGGTGCTTAAATTTCTACGGAATAACATCATATGTCGATACGGGCTTCCTAAGCAGATCATAACAGATAATGCCGCCAATCTGAACAGTCGGATGATGGGTAAGTTATGCGAAACATACAAAATCCAACACCGCAACTCGACCCCCTATCGCCCCAAGATGAATGGAGTAGTTGAAGCAGCCAATAAGAATATCAAGAACATTATCAGAAAGATGACAGAAACATACAAAGATTGGCACGAGAAGCTACCATATGCTTTGCATGCTTACCGCACCTCGGTACAAACATCAACTGGGGCAACTTCATTTTCTTTGGTTTATGGTATGGAGGTAGTCTTACCTGTCGAAGTGGAGATACCTTCCCTCTGAGTTCTCAAAGATACTCAGCTCGAAGAAGCAGAATGTGCCCAAAGTGATTATGAACAGTTAAACTTAATCGAAGGCAAACGCTTAGCATCTGTTTGCAGAGGACAGCTATATCAACAGAGAATGATGAACCAATACAATATAAAGGTAAAGCCCAGAAGCTTTCAAACGGGTGATCTCGTCCTCAAGAAAATCCTACCAATTCAACATGACCATCGAGGCAAGTGGACTCCCAATTATGAAGGTCTATATGTTGTGAAGAAAGCATTCTTAGGAGGAGCATTGATTCTTGCCAAAATGGATGGTGATGAGCTCCCTAACCCAGTAAATAGCAATGCTGTCAAAAAGTTTTATGCTTAACCCATTTGATTAAATGAAAAGTTGCTTGATTCTTTTTTCTAGACATGAAAAGAATAAGCATGACAGCAATGAGCGGACTTAGTGAAAACCCGAAAGGGCACTAAGGGTAAAATACAAAGCTCTAACAAAAGACAAAGAAGCAAACAAAGGCGGACTTGGTAAAAACCCGAAAGGGCACTAAGGGTAAAATACAAAGCCAACGACAAATCCTGAAGCGTGAAAGCAGTTAGAATCCATAAGGATCAGGACCACATAAAACATGGTCCATTACAAACAATGGAAACAGCACCACCTAAAGACAACAGCTGCAAACGGTGGAAGACTTGGTCAAACCTAAGGATCACTCGAATCAAATTTGTGTATTATGCTTTTTAAAGACTTGTAATTCTATTTATTAGATTATAACAATAGGCACTTTTTATGATATAAATATGTTCTGTGGAATTAAACCATCAAAAATCCCGTTTTATATCCCTAATTATATTTTATCGTCTTCATTTCACATTTAAGTAGAATATTTTAAATCCCAGTAGGCTCCTTTGGCATTGCCTTATGGATAGGGTCAAGCTCAAAATCCCCAAACAAGTTAAGTCCCCCAACTTAGAGTACCAATATCTCCACAGAATATCAATATCCCCAGTGAAGTCGTCAAGTCAAGCTCCTCAGCGCGGTGAAGCTAAGTCAAACAGGCCCTTCATCCACAAAGAAGGAAGTTCCCCAGCTAAGATCGAAAAGCTTTCCCAGGCAGAGAGAAAATAGTTCCCTAACAAGTTGAATGTCAGCTAACCTCTCCAACAGCATTGAGATAAATCTCCTGCCCTTGCCAAACCCTCAGTGATACATCACATTGCATTCGATGCATACATCGCATTGCATCACATTGCATCATATTGCACCACAAGTTGAGGTTTATGCATTCCCGCATACAGCACATTGCATTCCATGTCTCATTTGCATACATTCAGCATATTCTATAATTTCAAGAATGTTATCGCCTCTGAAGATCCTAAGAGCTCATCCTCAACAAGCTTCTCATCAAGCCCCCCAGCTTTCTTTGTTCAACTATACAAATCTTTCTTTGTAATTTCCCCAAGCTCTAAAAGCACCCTTTTAACACTCGAACAAACTTCCTCACCTTTTGGGTAACCTCGTAGAGTGATCTCATTGAGTGAACTCATAGAGGGAGCCCATATACCTTCTTCAATAATAATGTACCCTTATCTAGGCCTTCGATGCCTTTTCAATTCTTGATTTCTGTTAGGCCTTGGATGCCTTTTCCCTTTCTGTTATGTAAGGACCCGTACCTTGAGTTAGTCACAGTTTTGCCTTCTAAGTAGTTTTTCTAGATTTTGACCTAGTGAATGGGCTCAAATGAATTCACGTGCAAAAGGAAAGATGCTTAGAATGATGTCCTCTATCTACCACAGAAGTTTCAGGCCAAACGGACATGTATGTGAGGTGCACGTGAAATGGGTCCAATTCACGTGCAAGTGTGGTTGTCTTCTAAATGATGCAAGGAGGCTAGGGGTGAAGTTTGAGAGCATTTGGAGTGCATATGGAGTTGCACGTGAATTGGGGAATTCACGTGCAAATTGGCGTGCAGCCATATTTTTGCATGGTTCCCTTGGTTTTGACATTCTAATGATCTTTCTCCAAAAGACCATGTCAAAATTCTGAGTATTTTGGCCTATATGGGTGCGGAAAGGTGCTAACTGGTGTAATCAAAACTACGTCGTTTTGGTCCTGGGATTCACTTAATCAAAACTACGTCGTTTTGATGTTGTGTTGTCTATATAAGGGGGAGAAGCCCCTCTGTTTTAGGGTTAGGGTTTGTTGCTCCACCAGCCGTCACAGAGAGAGAGAGAGAGGGAAGGAGAGCTCCTGGTTGCTGCCGGGCGTCTTGCGTGGGTGGTCGGTGCTTCGTGGGTGGACGGCGTTCGACGTGGGATCGGGACATTGGTGTGTTGTTGCGTTTTACTTGAGGTAGGGGTTCTGTTCTTCCTAAATCCTCCTCTGCCCTAGGGTTCTAGGGCAGATTATGGAGTTTAACCTGTATATATATATATATATGTAATCCATATAGGTGTGATCTCCTATATGGATGTTGGCCTTCAATGGCAGTTTTTGATGTATTCTAGTGTTGGATGGTGTGCATATTAAGTGTTCGATAAAATGCCTGTGTGGATATGTCTGTGTGAATATGCCTAGTATGTGTTTGATAATATGCCTGTGTGGCTGGGTTTGTGGGTTGGTGAATGTATGCCTGTTAAGCGTTTGGTAAAATACCTGTGAGACTCTGCATGTCAAGTGTTTGATTTTATGCCTGATGGGCTGTGCGAACTAAGTGTTTGGTATTATGCCTGTGAAAGTGTGTATGCTACGTGTTTGGTTTAATGCCTGAGTGACCTTGTATGCTGTGTTCGTGGAACCCGATGGCTGTGGAAGCCCGGGACTAGAACTGTTAGCCCATGTGGCTAAGCCTATATGGCCGTGGATATGTTAGCCCGTGTGGCTAAGCCTATATGGCCGTGGATATGTTAGCCCGTGTGGCTAAGCCTATATGGCCGTGGATATGTTAGCCCGTGTGGCTAAGCCTACATGGCCGTGGATATGTTAGCCCGTGTGGCTAAGCCTATATGGTCGTGGATATGTTAGCCCGTGTGGCTAAGCCTGAGTGGCTGTGGATATGTTAGCCTATATGGCTAAGCCGGTATGGCTGTGGATATGTGTGTGCCGTGTGATTGTGGAACACAACCTGTTTATATCTTATTGTCACTACACTGCACCTGTACACACTCATGTAGACGCTAGGAGCATGGGATGGGTTGGGGAGACATGATCCCTACTGAGCTGTGGTTGCTCACCCCTCCCTCTATGTTGTGTTTTCTTTCCGGAACATACAGGCGTTAGGTGGGACCCCAAGGTGGAAGACCCTATTTACTTTACTGTCTTTCATTTATGTTATTTTGTGGGAGTTGATGTAAACCCAGTGGGGATGGATTGAAAAGAGGATTTTGTTGTAATAAAGACTAGTTTGGATTGTGGATTGCTTTTATTTACTTTACTGTCTTGAATGTGTTGTGGATGTTTAAAATGTTATGTTCGGGGTTTGCACCCTAACCCCTTTGTCCTCCGTGTGGGTACAAGGGGAGTCACGTACCGGTTTCCTCGGGTTGGAAATCCGGGGCGTGACATGTTAGGCCTTGGATGCCTTTTCAATTCCTGTTAGGCCTTGGATGCCTTTTCCCTTTCTATTAGGCCTTGGATGCCTTTTCTCTTTCTGTCAGGCCTTGGTTGCCTTTTCAATTCTGTTAGGCCTTGGATGCCTTTTCAACTCCTGTTAGGCCCTAGATGCCTTTTTAATTCTTGTCAGGCCTTGGATGCCTTTTCCCTTTCTGTCAGGCCTTGGATGCCTTTTCAATTTCTATCAGGCCTTAGATGCCTTTTCAATTCCTATCAGGCCTTGGATGCCTCTTCCCTTCCTGTTAGGACTTGGATGCCTTTTCAATTTCTGTGAGGCCTTGGATGCCTTTTCAATTTCAATTAGGCCTTGGATGCCTTTTCAATTCCTGTTTGGCCTTGGATGCCTTTTCATTTCCTGTTAGGCCTTAGATGCCTTTCAATTCCTGATAAGCCTTGGTTGCCTTTTCCTTTTCCATTCCTGTTTGGCCATAGATGCCTCATTCAAATTGTCCAAAGTCCACCGGCCTGCAAAGCCCCTTTTTACTCTCGGGGACAAACCCAATCATCGCATTTTACTCTTCCTCCGAGCAAGGTAAGTCAGGTAAGTGCTCCAACCCATCCAAAATGAATCCCTTTTACCTTTGTACAATATTTGTATGCAAATAATGCACAAAGAGGGGTAGTTGTTGGACCCTATTTTGTCCGGGTTAGACATACCAACCCCATATTTTTCTATATATCATTCTGCCCATGCCATATACCTTATTGAACAGGTACATAAATGGATACACTAACACATATAGGGAAGCCCAAAATGGATAACCTTTGCTACAAGTCCCTGAAGTACCCCAAGACTAATACCAGGGGATAGAGGAGGAAATTGGGAGAATAACGCACTTGACTGAGCTCAATTCCGATGAAAACAAAGAAGTTATGTCCAAAACAACTTTCGTTGGAAAAAGTCAAACTTGCCAAAAGATGGTCAATGCCCCTGGTCAAACTGCCCGGAAAAATGACTATTCAAAATTCTCCAGAACATCTATTTAGGCAAATTTGGGTCTTCCCAAACAATCTTCAAAAGGTCATCCGTTTTGGCATTTTAGGTGGCGGTAAAAGGGTAATTAAAAAAAAAGAAAACTTGACTCGAAGCCTCAAAGCCTCGAAGACTCGGAGACTCGAAGCCTCGGAGCCTGTGAGTCTTTGACCATTGACTACGACCCTTTGACCCTGCTAACACTCCGACCTGCCGACCCTTCGCCCCTTGATCTTCGACCCTTCGACCCTTCACCCATCGACCTTCGACCCGTTGACCGTTGACCTTTGACCCATTGACCATTGACTTTCCGACACTTCGACCTGCCGACACTCTGACCCTTTGACCTCTGACCTTCGCTATTTGGCCTCTCTCGGTGGCTCTCTCACTGATTACTCACGGGATGTTTTTTATTAGCTGGCCATTTTGTCAAAGATGCTTTTCAACGCCTGTCAGTCACATGTGTCAATAAAAAACCAAAAAAGGCAATCATGGGTAGACATTCCACTCGACAAAGCATAGAATCTGGAAATTAATAATACTTGGATTAATAATACACCCGACAAAGCATTAAATGCAGCAATTAATGAGATGCAGCCAACCCCTTTAAATCCATCCTTTTGTCCACACGATTAAGAGAGAGAGGACATTCGGCAAAAAAAAAAAACGAAAAGCTCTTCTGCCATTTTCACTGTAATTGATGGTCCCTTGGAGCCTAAAGGGGGGGGGTGAATAGGCTCTTATCAAAACTCTTTTCTTTCTCTTAAGACACAAACACTTATCTAGTTAAGTGATAGAATCACTGCGGAAGATAACCAGATAGTGGAAGTATTTTGTTTATTATCACAAGATAAATACAACAAAATAGAAGCAAGACTCTCTTACACTCTGTTTACAAATGAACTCACACACTAGCCAACTTCTATCTCCAAAGATGAAAACGCTTGTGCATACACAGAATTAGTCTTTTATTAACTAATGCACATACGCTCACTCTTTTTTAATGTACAAGTATGAATATTTATACAAAACATTCTTAAGAGACAACCTTGGAACTTGTAGTTCCGGAATGCGTTCAGCACTAACTATCCCTTGGTAATCTCTCTGCCTTGACTGCTGTGGTTTGTGGAGCTCAAGATCTTGGGTTTGAAGAGTATAAGTGCGTTTGTGAGTTCCCAAATACAATTAAGGTTGTGTCCACATATCCGGATGATCCACGTGTAAGATTCTTCAGGTTCTCAATAAATTCGTCTTACATCGGGACGCCACGAGCTGATAACTTTAAATGCGGTTGAGTTGAAGCAGTATCTTCTTGGTCCGGTGTAATTTTCCTTACTCCGTAGCTAATAAAGCTCGGAACCTTACTCCGTGTCAGTGGTTGCTTACTCCGTATCTATTTAGTACTGGAATCCTTAGTCCATGTCAGCGCTTTCTTACTCCGCATGTAAGTTCCTTACTCCGTATGTAAGTTCCTTACTCCGTATGTAAGTTCCTTACACCGGGCGAGTCTTGAAAAGTCTGATGACTTATTCCGTGTCAGCGCTTTCTTACTCCGCATGTAAGTTCCTTACTCCGTATGTAAGTTCCTTACTCCGTATGTAATTTCCTTACTCCGGGCAAGTAAGATATCCGGATTCCTTACTCCGCATCTGGTTTCCTTACTCCGTGTGAATAAAGACTCGGATCCTTAGTCCGCATCAATACTTCCTTACTCAGCATGTATGAAAGACTCGGACGCCTTACTCCATGTCTTCTTCACTTTAGTTCGCCTGAGGGGAAGACTTAACTATTTAACTCCATTTCAATCCTTTTGCTTCGTGCGACCTCGTTGATCAAAACTCTTACTCCGCACTTATCCTTTAAGTTCTTAGTCCGTACGAATGTTCCTTATTCCGTATGTATTTGTGACTTGGTTATTTACCAAGTGTTTGACGACACTCACTCTTGTCCGGATCAGGATTATGTATCCTGTCCTTAGCTTTGCTCTCACGAGTGCATCTCAGGATTAGTAACATATCTTCTGCAATGATCAAATAAACACAAAAGATCTCAGATCAAATTACATAAGGCTTTATCAGCATTATCCAAATTCTGGGTTTGATCCAACAGTAATGACCCGCATTTTTGGGATGTGAGGAGTTAGTCACAGTTTTGCCATTTTGGGTGGAAATTGTTGGGTTTTAGGGAGTTTTCTTTCTACACACTTTGACTTAATCATCTTGTATGTTGTTAAGCAAGCAAGAGGCAAAGTTTAAGCCCAATTGGGAGTGCATGTGAGAATGCACGTGAGAATGCTTTTCACGTGCAAGGAGATTTTTGCATGGGAGCCTTCCTGATGTTGTTCCAAGGCTTGTGGTTACATTCTAGAGCATTTGGAGGTTCCCGTGAGAATGCACGTGAGAATGCTTTCTCACGTGCAGCCTCCATTACCTTTGTTTTGTTGTTCTGATCCTCTTTTGCTTAAGGACCATGGTGAAATTAAGAGTGCTTTGTCCTGTGTGTTGTAAAAAGGTTGTAGTCTATCATCAAAACTACGTCGTTTTGATGCTGGGATTCATTTAATCAAAACTACGTCGTTTTGTGGTTTGAGTTGTCTATATAAAGAGGTGAAGACTCCTTGTTTTAGGTTTAGGGTCCTCTTCAGCTGCTGCAGCCGTTGTAGAGAGAGAGAGAGCTAGAGAGAGGGAAGGAAGGGGAGCTACTGGTTGCTGCCGGAGCATCTTACGTGGGGAGGACGGTGTCTAGCGCAGGAGCAAGGAGGATCTGCTTTAAGGTAGGGGTTCTGTTCTTCCTAAATCCTCCTCTGTTCTAGGGCAGATTATGGATTATACCTGTTAATATATATATGTAATCCATATAGGTGTGATCTCCTATATGGATGTTGGCCTTCAATGGCGGTTTTTGATGTTTTCTGGTGTTGGATGGTGAGTGCATATTAAGTGTTCGATAAAATGCCTGTGTGAATATGTCTATGTGAATATGCCTAGTATGTGTTTGATAATATGACTGTGTGGCTAGGTTTGTGGGTTTGTGAATGTATGCATGTTAAGCATTTGGTAAAATACCTGTGAGACTCTGCACGTCAAGTGTTTGATTTTATGCCTGACTGGCTGTGCGGACCAAGTGTTTGGTATTATGCCTATGAAAGTGTGTATGCTATGTGTTTGGTTTAATGCCTGTGTGACCTTGTGAGCTATGTTTATGGAACCCGGTGGCTGTGGAAGCCCGGGACTGGAACTGTTAGCCCTTGTGGCTAAGCCTATATGGCTGTGGGTATGTTAGTCCGTGTGGCTAAGCCTGAGTGGATGTGGATATGTTAGCCCGTGTGGCTAAGCCTGAGTGGCTGTGGATATGTTAGCCCGTGTGGCTAAGCCTGAGTGGCTGTGGATATGTTAGCCCGTGTGGCTAAGCCTGAGTGGTTGTGGATATGTTAGCCTATATGGGTAAGCCTGTATGGCTGCGGATATGTGTATGCCATGTGATTGTGGAATACAACCTGTTTATTTATTATTGTCACTACACTGCACCTGTACACACCCTCATGTAGACGCTAGGAGCATGGGACGGGTTGGGGAGACATGATCCCTACTGAGCTGTGGTTGCTCACCCCTCCCTCTATGTTGTCTTCTTTCAAGAACATACGGGCGTTAGGTGGGACCCCAAGGTGGAAGACCTTATTTACTTTACTGCCTTTCGTTTATGTAACCCCAGTGGGGATGGATTGAAAAGAGAATTTGTTTGTAATAAAGACTGGTTTGGATTATGGATTGCTTTTATGAACATTACTTTCTGGAATGTGTTGTGGATGTTTAAAATGTTATATTCGGGGTTTGTATCCTGACCCCTTTGCCCTCCGTGTGGGTAAAAGGGGAGTCACGCATCGGTTTCCTCGGGTTGGAAATCCGGGGCGTGACAGTATGGTATCAGAGCATGGTCTAGTTGGCCTAGGGTAGTGGGTGGACTTGGATATCTTGAGTCCTTTGGAGGAGCCTGGAGGGACATGCCTGATCAACATGGTCCTCTTTGAGCCTCTTTGGTGTACTTAGGGTAGTCCAGTCTTGTGGTAGGGTTTGAATGCATGGGCATTAGGGAACTAGTTGCATTTGCTTATGTGTGTTTGTGTGGATGCTGTACATGTGGAACAAAAAAAATGCTATGTGCAATGTGGATTGAACTGTGACAATGTGAATAATGTGATAAGGTATGAACTGTGCAACTCTGATTCTTCTTGAAGTACCTTGAGCATGACTGCAAGGAAAGGTCCTTGTCCATTTGAGTTGTGTGCACTGTGAATTGAACTGTGTGCAATGTTGATTGATGCAATGTGTGAAATGTGTGTGATGCCATGTACTACTTGACTTGATAATGGGGTAGAGGTAGTGAAACTCGATAGTTGTCGAACGCGTTCTAACGTTTGTGCTTCTTACTTCATGTAGTAAGAATGCCACCGAGGAGAGTGACTCGTGCGGCCAGGGCAGTGGCTGATGAGTCATCTGCCCATGAGGGTCCGGGTGCGGGGCAGTCCGTTGGAGGACATGCACTGTTGCTGGAGCAGCTGCGAGAAGGCATCCGGCTGGAAGTCCAAGAGCTGAAGGAGGGTATCCGGCAAGAAGTCCAGGAGGAGGTGTGCCGTGAGATGGCGGCACAGCAGGTGGTACCACCACCACCACCGCCACCACCAGCGGGGGAGTTACCAAGGGAGCGTGAGGGTTCGCTGAGTGGCATACCGACTCGTCCAGAGGATGACATGGTGACACGGTTCCGAAAGGAACAACCTCTGCGATTCAAAGGGGAGGAGGACCCAGTGTTAGCTGAGCATTGGCTAAGGCAGATCGAGCATGTGTTTTCCTTTCCCCTACCCCGGGAGGAGGATAAGGTGAGACTGGCCATTCAGCAGCTGGAGGGGAATGCTCTGGAATGGTGGCAAAGTGTTGCGGGGAGCCGTGTTGTGCAGTTCATGTTGTGGGACGAGTTCCTGCAGCTCTTCCATGACGAATTCTTCCCCGAGTCGTTAAGGTGGCAGAAAAGAGAGGAATTTGGCAGCCCGAAACAGGGATCAAAGACGGTGCCCGAGTACGAGCGCGAATTCCGAAGCTTGAGCAGATTTGCTCCCGAAACCGTGGCGCAGGAGGACCTGAAGGCCCACAAGTTCACCTTGGGTCTCAGGCCAGCACTTAGGCAGAGGGTGGCAATTCTGCGTTTGAGGACCTATGCTGAGGTTGTGGAGACAGCCCGAATAGCTGAGAGGGAGCTGGATGATGGGAGGTAGGCCCATCAGGGTCGCCCGTTGCAGGGAGGGTTGGAATGCGATTCTGAGTCCAAGCGGCCCAAGACTGAGGAAAGAGATAGCAGTTCTTTCCGCAGCAAGGGACAACCATCAGTGAACCCAGGGAGGTCTAGCTTTGGCAGTAGCAGACAGGGAGGTCCAGCAGGAGGACTCCCCAGTGGTTGTCATTGCTGTGGGGAGCAAGGCCACTTCAAGAGGGAGTGTCCCAAGAAGAACTGGCGATGCAATAGCTGTGGACGAGAAGGCCATTTGAGCCGGGTTTGCCGGAGTAGCAACAAGGGAGTTGGAGGCATGACATCCAGCACGAGGAGCGATGCCAATTTCCGTGCACCAGCAGAGAGACCAGCTCGTCAGTGGCAGCCTAGTCAGGCCAGCTCGAACCAGACCCGACCCCAGGGAAGGCTGGAGCGACAGCAGACCGAAGCTGGAGGTAGCCATGGCGGGAAGTGCCCAGGTGAGTGAGCCGACCAATGGTACGGGCCAAGGGAGGGTGTTTGCGCTGGAGGCGACGTACCAGGAGGAGGCTGAGCTACCACACCCACCGGCGGAGGGTGGGGCAGGACCATCGGTGGTTAGAGGTACCCTTTTGATCTCCCGTACATTAGCTTCTGTTCTTTTCGATACGGGTGCATCGTGTTCTTTTGTTGCTGAGCTTGTAATAGATAGCTTGGGGTTGACTTGTGTGGAGGCAGCGAAGCCCCTAGTTGTTGAGTCTCCAGTGGGAGGTATGATTGAGGTGCGGCGTGTTTGTTGTGACTGTGTATTAACCATAGGAAGTGTGGAGCTAAGCTTCGACTTGCATGTAATGCCCTTGCGTGTTTTTGACTTGATCTTGGGTATGGATTGGCTTATGGCTTTCCAGGCCAAGATAGACTGTTATCGGCGGCGTGTATCCTTCGTGACACCTGCAGGAACCTCTTGCACCCTGCAGGGGGAGTGGGACTGTGAGGCGAGTCGAGCTGGGCCAGTGTTGGACCAATGGGGCGCCATTACCCACAGGTTAGCAGCCCTGACCTTTGCTGAGGAAGGAAAAGTGGACAAGAGAGTGTGGCCAGCAGTTGTTGACCAATTTCAGGATGTCTTTCCTGGCCAGTTGAGGAGTTTACCTCCTAAGAGAAGTGTAGAGTTCACCATTGAGTTGGTACCGGGGACAGGCCCAATCTCCCAAGTAGCATATCGTATGGGCCCAGCCAAGCTGAGGGAGCTGCAGAGGCAAATAGAGGAGTTGGGGGACCAGGGGTATATCAGATCGAGTACCTCACCCTGGGGTGTTCCGGTGCTCTTTGCTAAGAAGGCAGATGGCACGCTTCGTCTCTGCATCGACTACAGGAAGCTGAATTCGGTGACTGTGAAGAACAAGTATCCGTTGCCTCGGATAGATGACCTGTTTGACCAGTTGAGTGGAGCCCAGTGGTTTTCCAAGATAGATCTGCGATTGGGGTATCACCAGCTAAGGGTTAGGGAGGAGGACATCCCTAAGACTGCTTTTTGGTGCCAGTATGGGCACTATGAGTGGGTGGTGATGCCTTTCGGGCTCACTAATGCACCAGCGGTGTTTATGCATTTGAGGAACCTGGTCTTCGCCCCATATCTGGATTTCTTTGTGGTGGTGTTTATTGACGATATCTTGGTGTATTCCAAGACGGAGAGGGAGCATGTGGAGCATTTGGCAACGGTGTTGCAAACCCTGAGGGATCAGCAGTTGTTTGCTAAGTTTAACAAATGTGAGTTTTGGATGCAGGAGGTTCACTTTCTTGGCCACGTAGTATCAGCTGAGGGAGTTAGGGTGGACTCAGCCAAGATTGAGGCTGTGGCATCGTGGGAGAGGCCAACTAATGTTTTCGAGATTCGTAGCTTTCTTGGCTTGGCGGGGTACTATCGTCGTTTCGTAGAGGGGTTCTCCCATTTGGCGGCTCCTATGACAATGTTAACTAGGAAAGGAGTGAAATTTGAGTGGACGGACAAGTGTCAACAGGCGTTTGGGACTCTCAAGACCCGTTTGACCACTGCACCTGTGTTGAAGTTGCCTAGGGAGGATATTCCGTATGAGGTATTTTGCGATGCGTCCAGGGTTGGTTTGGGGTGTGTGCTTATGCAGGAGCACAGTGTGGTAGCTTATGGATCGAGGCAGTTGAAGCCTCATGAGCAGAATTACCCTACCCATGATCTTGAGTTGGCGGCTGTCATCTTTGCCTTGAAGAGTTGGCAACATTACCTTTTGGGTGAGAAGTTCGTAGTGTTTTCTGATCACAAGAGCCTTTAGTACATCTTTACTCAGAAGGACTTGAATTTGAAGCAGAGGAGATGGGTGGAGTATTTGTCGACCTTTGACTTTACTCTTGCCTATACCCCGGGCAAGGGTAATGTTGTGGCTGACGCGTTGAGTAGAAAAGGGAAAGGTGAGGTGGCCGTGAGAGAGTGGAAGCTGATGGAGCAGTTGGCGATGTTGCAGTTGCAGCCTGTGGCTTGTGATGGTAGGACAGTGCTGAGTCCTATGGTTGTTATACTTGAGTTGTATCAACGAGTCCGGGAGGGACAGTTGGGTGATATTGAGTGTGAGGTTATCCGTGCTCGTGTTGAGGCTGGTGAGCTATCTGAGGACTGGTCAGAGGGTCCTGAGCATGAGTTATCTTTTTAGGGGCGGTTAGTAGTGGCTTCTTCACTCAGGGATGAGGTGATGAGGGAGTTTCACCAGTCTTGAGTTGCTGTGCATCCAGGGAGTACGAAGATGTACCATGCGCTTCGGGGACATTTTTGGTGGCCTGGGATGAAACGCGATGTGGCTGCCTTTGTTTCGCGGTGCCTCACGTGTCAGCAGGTGAAGGCTGAGCATCAGCGGCCGGCGGGCATGTTACAGCCATTGCCCATAGCGGAGTGGAAGTGGGACCACATAGCGATAGATTTTGTGATGGGTCTTCCACCCACCACAGGGATGGAAGATATGATTTGGGTGATTGTGGATCGACTCACAAAGTCGGCCCATTTCCTAGCTGTTCGCGAGCGGGACCTTATTGTGACCTTGAGTCATCTCTACATGAACGAGATTGTGAGACTGCATGGAGTCCCTTCATCGGTTGTCTCTGACCGGGATTCGAGGTTCACTTCCCGTTTTTGGGCAGGTTTGCAGGAGGCTATGGGAACCAAACTTCACTTGAGTACAGCCTTTCACCCTGAGACTGACGGCCAGACAGAGAGGACGAATCAGACTTTGGAGGACATGTTACGGGCCTGTGTGTTAGATTTTGGGGGTTTGTGGGTAGCTCACCTTCCTTTGGTGTAGTTTGCCTACAACAACAGTTATCAGGCATCCATTGGGATGGCTCCTTTTGAGGCGTTGTATGGGCGGCCGTGTCGCTCACCTGTGTGTTGGACTGACGTGGGGGAGATAGCTCTCTTGGGACCACAGTTGGTTCAAGAGGCCACCGAGAAGGTTAAATTGATTCGCCAGCAGTTGTTATCAGCTCAGAGTCGGCAGAAATCCTATGCGGATCAGCGGCGGCGACCTTTGGAGTTTTCTGTGGGAGATAATGTGTTTCTTCGTGTCTCTCCACGACATGGACATCGGCGCTTTGGGAGAGGTTCCAAACTCTCTCCCCAGTTCATTGGTCCTTTTGAAGTTATAACTCGTGTCGCTTATCGGTTAGCATTGCCGCCGCGATTGAGTCACGTGCACAATGTGTTCCACGTGTCCCAATTGAGGAAGTACCATCCTGACCCCACTCATGTGATTGATTGGGGGACATTGGACATTGAGGATGACATGTCCGTTGTTGAGGCCCCTATCCGTATCCTAGATCGGCGGGAGAAGCTTTTGCGTGGTCGTGCTATTCCTTTGGTTCGCGTACTGTGGCAGCACCGTGGCATTGAGGAGGAGACTTGGGAACGGGAGTCTTTGATGCGTGAGCAACACCCAGAGTTGTTCGAGGACGAACACTCTTAAGGGTGGAGGGGTGGTTGTTGGCTGGTGTATTTGTATTTCCTTTCAACTTTTGACTTTTATTTGTATTGAATGTGTTAATGAAATGTGCTTGTGATGGGTATTTGTGACTTGTGGAGGTGTTTCCATGGATTGTGATACATGTGGTTGTGGACTGTGGTGGCACTCTGTGTTATGTGCTATTGTGTACAATATGCGGTGTATGACCCATTTGGGTGTTGTGACTTCCTGTGTGGTTTTCCTTGCATGTTGTTTCTTTTCGAGGACGAAAAGTCTTAAGGGGGAGAGGATGTAATGACCCGCATTTTTGGGATGTGAGGAGTTAGTCACAGTTTTGCCGTTTTGGGTGGAAATTGTTGGGTTTTAGGGAGTTTTCTTTCCACACACTTTGGCTTAATCATCTTGTATGTTGTTAAGCAAGCAAGAGGCAAAGTTTGAGCCCAATTCGGAGTGCACGTGAGAATGCACATGAGAATGCAAGGAGATTTTTGCATGGGAGCCTTCCTAATGTTGTTCCAAGGCTTGTGGTGAAATTCTAGAGCATTTGGAGGTGCCCGTGAGAACGCACGTGAGAATGCTTTCTCACATGCAGCCCCCATTACATTTGTTTTGTTGTTCTGATCCTCTTTTGCTTAAGGACCATGGTGAAATTATGAGTGCTTTGTCCTGTGTGTTGCAAAAAGGTTGTAGTCTGTCATCAAAACTACGTCGTTTTGATGCTGGGATTCATTTAATCAAAACTACGTCGTTTTGTGGTTTGAGTTGTCTATATAAAGAGGTGAAGACTCCTTGTTTTAGGTTTAGGGTCCTCTTCAGCTGCTGCAACCGTCATAGAGAGAGGGAAGGAAGGGGAGCTACTGGTTGTTGCCGGAGCATCTTACGTGGGGAGGACGGTGTCTAGCGCAGGAGCAAGGAGGATCTGCTTTAAGGTAGGGTTCTGTTCTTCCTAAATCCTCCTCTGTTCTAGGGCAGATTATCGATTTTACCTGTTAATATATATATGTAATCCATATAGGTGTGATCTCCTATATGGATGTTGGCCTTCAATGGCGGTTTTTGATGTTTTCTGGTGTTGGATGGTGAGTGCATATTAAGTGTTCGATAAAATGCCTGTATGAATATGTCTGTGTGAATATGCCTAGTATGTGTTTGATAATATGCCTGTGTGGCTGGGTTTGTGGGTTTGTGAATGTATGCATGTTAAGCGTTTGGTAAAATACCTGTGAGACTCTGCATGTCAAGTGTTTGATTTTATGCCTGACTGGTTGTGCGGACCAAGTGTTTGGTATTATGCCTATGAAAGTGTGTATGCTACGTGTTTGGTTTAATGCCTGTGTGACCTTGTGAGCTGTGTTTGTGGAACCCGGTGGCTGTGGAAGCCCGGGACTGGAACTGTTAGCATGTGTGGCTAAGCCTATATGGATGTGGGTATGTTAGCCCGTGTGGCTAAGCCTGAGTGGCTGTGGATATGTTAGCCCGTGTGGCTAAGCCTGAGTGGCTGTGGATATGTTAGCCCGTGTGGCTAAGCCTGAGTGGCTGTGGATATGTTAGCCTATATGGGTAAGCCTGTATGGCTGTGGATATGTGTATGCCGTGTGATTGTGGAATACAACCTGTTTATTTATTATTGTCACTACACTGCACCTGTACACACCCTCATGTAGACGCTAGGAGCATGGGACGGGTTGGGGAGACATGATCCCTACTGAGCTTTGGTTGCTCACCCCTCCCTCTATGTTGTCTTCTTTCAGGAACATACGAGCGTTAGGTGGGACCCCAAGGTGGAAGACATTATTTACTTTACTGCCTTTCATTTATGTTATTTTATAGGAGTTGATATAACCCCAGTGGGGATGGATTGAAAAGAGGATTTGTTTGTAATAAAGACTGGTTTGGATTGTGGATTGCTTTTATGAACATTACTTTCTGGAATGTGTTGTGGATGTTTAAAATGTTATATTCGGGGTTTTTATGCTGACCCCTTTGCCCTCCGTGTGGGTAAAAGGGGAGTCACGCACCGGTTTCCTTGGGTTGGAAATCCGGGGCGTGACATTCACACCCAGCTCCCTAAACCCATAAAAACGAACACCCAGATTACGCCCCCCCAAAAAAAAACCTTCCTTGATTTGCTGCTATTCTCTCTCAAATTCGCCCAACTCCTGCATCCGAAAAAATAACTTTCTGCCATTTTGAAACCAAAATTCACCTAGAGCTTACGCCCAGAGGAATGCCTAGTTTCTCTTTCTCAGTCTTGTTTTCCAAAAAAAAAAAAAAAAACAAAGTGTGTGAACCTGGGAAAATCCAGTCGCTCTTTTCCACCTCTATTTCAAACTCCTTTTTTCTCGAATATCTTATTCCAGTTTTTTCCTTTTTTCCAGCAAAACAAAAAATCAAAGAAAGAAACTTTTCATATTCTCACTCTTTCCCTGCGAGTTCCCTTCTCAAAAACAATGCAAAAATCAAAAACACAAAAAAACTCCTTTTCTCACTCCTCTCCATGTCCCGGCTGATATCTGTCATTTGCACTACGGAATTTGGAGATTCGAGTACTTGCGCGGACAAGATTCACACGACAGCCTGGTGTCAAAGCTCTAAATTCGGTTTGTTTAGCTTATTTATGTTTACATTTGATGTAATTCCTAAGTATTTTCCTGTATTTTGTTTCTTTTATGCTATTGGTACATGATGTATTTTCCTTATATTTCCCTTTCTGTTGGTAGGTGCTGTATTTTCATTGTGTTGTTGTAAATGTGGTATGTTATAACATGTAAAGCATAGTGTGAAAGAAAAAACAGAGAGAAAAAGAAAATGGAGGAGATGAAAAAAAAAGAGTTGCTATTTCATTTGTGGATGTCACGATTACATACAAAACTTAGTTCATAGTTTTATCATTTCAAAACAAAAAAACAAAAAAAATACAAAAGAAAAAGAGAACACGTTTTTCAGAAGAAAAATAACATGTTTTAGTCCTTAGTTTTAGCTATTTCAAAAAACAAAAAACAAAAAAATAAATAAACAAAAGAAAAAAATGTTTTCCAACAAAAATTGTAAAAAAAAACTAAAAAAAACAACAAAACATTTTTAACAAAACAAAAAAAGATACAAAAAGATACAAAAAAAACAAAAACAAAAAAACAAAATATTTGTTATTAAAAGCTTTTAAAAAAAAGCCCTTATGATTTCATTTGTCACTTTAAACAAAAAAAGCAAAATAAAACTTTTAGGATTCTGTTTAAAAATTTAAAGTAAATCAAGTTTAACCATAACTTTAACAAATAACTTAGCCAAATAAAAAGCATAGACTTTCTAGAAAATTCAACCCAATCACAGCAGTAGAAACAAATAGAAAACCTCCTTCTCCGAAAATAGATACCGAAAGGGCACTGTAGGGGTGCTAATCCTTCCTTACACGTAACCAACTCCCGAACCCTTCTCTGATGACGCAAACCACATGTTTTTTGTACTCAAGGTAGAGGGTATCCAACTGTACCCCAAAAACGGTTGGTGGCGACTCTAAATTTCTCGCCATTGGTTTCGTTTGAGCCCACCCCAAAAGGGCCCGGACGAAAACCGGTGATGACAGCTGACACTCAGCAAATTGTGCTTCAAACCTTCGACTAGTGCAACCTTAGTAATTGATACACAGCCGTTAGTTAAAGTGCCATACCCCACAGTCTTACCTTTAATGTTGTCACCATATGATATGGATGGGCCTCGTTTGTCAGCAACTTCTACGAGCAGAGACTGATCACCCGTCATATGTCCGGAGCATCCACTATCGAGGATCCACTTGCTTTGATTGATCTTTAACTTCAAGTGGTCCGGCACTGCATTCTAGAGATGCTCCTGCAAGACAACAGTTTACACTTTTGGTGCTCAAACTTGTTTCGGGTAGTTAGGAGAAACAACTACAATGTCAACAGATCCAGATTTAGCTTTGTTAGGAACTTTAGCTTTCCAAGTTAACTTTACTTTATTAATGTCAGTTGCTTCTTTTGTTTGGGTTTTCTTGGGAGAGTTACTCCTTTGAAATTTAGATTTAGGTTTGCTCGAAAAACATTTTTTGATGAACTTGATTACAAAGCCAGTCATCAGATAGACTCCAACATTCATAGTGAGAATGACCTATTTCTCTACAGAAGGAACAGACACTATGATGCGGAGCACAAATAGGGGATACAGGTTTTCTACTCTATTCCCTATGGCCTAGTCCTTTGCGATCGGGTGACGCGATATTGGCCCTAGATGCATCAGCCTTAGCCTTTTCTTTCTTTCTGGGTGCTACAGTTTCGGCTTTAACTGCAGCAGCCTTCCCTTCATCTTTAGGTACGGGTGCTACTGCTTCGGGATTAGCAGTAACAGCCTCTCTTCCACAGTCATAAACTATGGTGCCACCTGAAATGAAACCATCCAACGGTTTAGATGTACTAAAAGGATAAAGGATGGTTAGTTTCGGGGTTTAATCTGAGGGATGCTCAGTAGCTTGTGTGGAGGTTGATGGCTTGGAGCCAAGGCCAGGTTTAACTCGGATGTCATCCAGATCAGTCCTAAACATAGAGGCTATTTCCCCCAATTTTAGCCACTGATGGTTTATTTCCTTTTCCTTTTCAAGTTCGTTCTCGAGTCTTTTAAGATTAACAGTTAGGCTAGTTAGGTTGGTATTTAGAAAATGATTTTCAGCTCTAAGATCACGATACCATGCCTCTTTACTCCTAAAGTTAGCTGTCTTTTTCAAATCTTGCAACAGTAAATTCAAGACATTTAGTCTGACTTTCCATATCTTTGTACATTTGAGTAATTATTAGTCTTTCATACTTTTCATGATCACATTCAGTAGTAAGAGATTCTAATTTACTCATAAGCTCAGAGATAGAAGGTACCTCAGTATTTGCCATGAGGCAGATGTTTGGCTTTGGTGTTGGCTCTTCATCAGAGGATTCCTCCTCTTCTTCCGAGCCACTAACGTACATCGTGACGAATGCCTTCCTCTTGTCCTTTCTGTTTTCTGAGGTGGAGCATCGGGGTTTAACCTTGTAACTTTTATCGGCCATCTTTGATTTGGATTAACAGTCCTTGGCCTAGTGACCAGGTTTCCCATAGTTGTAGCATTCTTGGGAACTCAACTCTGATCACTCCTTCCTTCTAGATGATGATGAGGAGCCTCTTCTGAATCCTTTTCTGCTTTTCTGGAGCAATCGATCGAAGGATTTGACCAGAAGAGCTATTTCTTCTTCAACGTTCACGTCAGAGTACTCTGACTCTTCTGTATCATCATCCTGTTGTATGCTGAGACATTCCGTAGCTTTGAAAGCTAGCCCCTTTTCTTTTTGAGGTATTTTCTCATCTCGGTCAGTGTATTTGAACCAGACCTCATGAGTCCGTAGCTCTCCGTATAGTTCCTCAAGGGGAACATACTTCCAGTTCTTGTCAGCTTGCATCTGGAGTTGCTTGGAGTAGTAGCGATCCGGCAGAGAGCAGAAAAGCTTGTCATTGACTTGAAATTGAGTGTGGTGCTCATTAACAGTTTTCAGCTCCAGAATGAGCTTGCCGAATCTCTAATAGATACACTCCAGGGATTCGCTAGGTGTATGATTGAAGTTCTCAAGGTTCTGCCTGAGAGCACAGATGGCGTTTTGCATTTGGGACTGACTTCCCTCATAGAGGATTGTCAGTTTATCCCAGATGGCTTTCATTGTCGTACAACCCTTGACGTCCATGAAAGCTTCGGAGTCGAAAGACGATGTTACGTATGGCAGAGCCTTTTCACTAGCACACTGCCAGGCTCTTTCATCATTGGTGAGTTCAGCATTCGTCTTTGGCCTTCTAACTCCATGTTCTCTGATAGTCATCGGAATAGGTAGCTCCTGATGAAGACATGGCCACATGAGATGATCATGACATACCATGAACATTCTCATGCGAGCTTTCCACTAGGAGAAAAGCTCAGGTGTGAACTTTGGCGGTTTGGTCAGAGTAAAACCAGAACTCCATGGTTGAGGGGCAGCAGTAGCAGCAGGTTGAGGTGGTTCGATATTTTCATTGCTGCTTCGATTGAGGAGGGGCTCTTATGCACCTTCGGAGTTAAGGCGAGTGTTGAACAACATGCTGCTTTCTTTAGCCATTTGTTAAGTGAGAGAAAGAGTAGGATCTCTACTTTGAGTAGGTAAAACTCACTCTGATTCCACTTGTCGGTCCCTAGAAGCCTAGAGGGGGGGGGGTGAATAGGCTTTTATTGAAACTCTTTTCTAACTCTGGTACAACACTAATGCTGGTTAAGAAATAAGATCAACGCGGAAGATAACCAGATAGTGGAAGTACTTTGTTTTATTATCAAATGATAATTACAACAAAATAGAGTAGATTGAAGCTTGTAAAGCTTTTCGATCTATTGAACAAACTCTCTAACACTCTGTTTACAAGTCACTCACACACTAGCCAATATCTCTGTTCTAGCTCTTGTACATGTACACACGTATGTGTCTTCTATTAGACTTCATGCACTTAAAATCAACACTATCAAAATATACAAGGTCTAATATATATATATATATATAGCCATCCATTGAGAACATGCTTGGAACTTATTCATCCGAGCAACGTGCAACATTGACTGTTCCTCGATAACTTCTCTGCCTTGATTGCTGTGGATGTGGAGCTCAAGATCTTGGGTTTGTAAAGCATAAGTGTCTTTGTGAGTTCCCAAGTGTAGTTAAAGTTATGTCCACATATCCGTGTGATCCACGTGTAAGATGCTTTAGGTTCTCAATGAGTTTGTCTTACATCGGGACGTAGCGAGCTGACTACTTTGAATGCGAAGAGATAAGTTGAAGCAACGTCTTCTTAATCCGTTGTAAAGTTCCTTACTCTGTGTTAATGAAGCTAAGATCCTTACTCCATATCATTGATTGCTTACTCCGTGTCAGTTTGATACTGGAATCCTTATTCCATGTCAACACTTCCTTACTCCGTATGAAAGAGAAGTCCGGAGAGCTTACTCCGTATCAGCGCTTCCTTACTCCACACGAGTTCCTTACTCCGCATGAGAGAAAAGGTCAGATGTCTTACTCCGTATCAACGCATCCTTACTCCGTATGAGTAAAATGTTAGGATTCCTTACTCCGTATCTATTTTCCTTACTCCGTGCAAATAAGGACTTGGGTCCTTATTCCGCACAAGTCGTTCCTTACTCCGTATGTATGGAAAAGTCGGATTCCTTACTCTGCATGTATGGAAAACTCGGATTCCTTACTCCGTGTCTTCTTTTCCTTAGTCCGCTTGAGTGGAAGACTTAGCTTTTTATTCCGCAATGACTTTCTCTTACTCCATGCGAGTTGTATACTAAGATTCTTATTCCGCATCTATTTGACTTAGACATTTAAAACTCTAAGACATAGATTCCTTAGTCCGTAGCTTTAAGTGTTTGGTCCACACGAATGATCCTTATTCCGTATAAAGTGTAGACTTGGTTATTTACCAATTGTTTGACGACACTCACTCTTGTCCGGATCAGAATTATGTATCATGTCCTTAGCTTTGCTCTTACGAGTGAAGGTCCAGATTGAGATCATATCTTCTGCAACAACTTAAGATAAAACATGCAATGTCTCAAATCAAATTATATAGGGTTTTATCCGCATCATCCAAATTCTGGGTTTGATCCAACAGAGAGTGTCTATCTTTGATGGGACAAATTATAAGATATGGAGAGCTAGGATGGAGATTGTATTTATGCCCATGGATATGGACATTGATTTGGTAATCATAGATGGATATATAGAACCAGCTCACAACAGAGAACCCACTGAATCTGAGAGGAGAACCTATGAGTAGAATGGCAGAGCTCTAAGTATCATCACATTAGCACTCAAAGACTTTGAATATGCAAGGGTTATGGACTGTAGAGTGGCAAAGGATCTATGGGATAGACTAGAAAGTGTTTATCAAGGGGATGGTCGATTAAAAGAATCTAGGCTGCAACTGTATACCAAAAAATATGAAGCTCTCAAAATGAAGGAGCATGAGAGTATACAGGAGTTCTTCATACAGCTAACTAAGATTGTCAATGACATGAGAAGTCATGGCAAGAATAAAAAGAACTTTGCACTTGTAAAGAAGGTACTGAGAATTCTCCCTAAACGATTCATTCCAAGGGTGGAAGTTCTTGAAAACGGACGAGACTTGGAGACCATGACATTGCAGGAGTTATTGTAAAGACCCGTGTTTTGCGGCATGTAAGAAGTTAACCACAGATGCCTTGTGAGTGGAAATTGTTGGGTTTTAGGGAGTTTCCTTCCTACACACTTTAGCTACACCTTGAATGTTGATGCACAAGTTTGAGGTAAGAGATGAGCCCAAGAGGGGATTTTTTGGGAGGTGCACGTGACAAGTGATAACGTGCATTTATGCCCTAAGAAGATGCTATTTGCATATACAGGCGCTTTTAGGCTGTTTTGTCAGGTTTTGGAGATTTATTGTGACCAAGTAGATGGCCTCAAATTAATTGGCATGCAGAACTAAAGTTTCTCAGAATGATGTCCTCTACCTTCCACAAAAGTTTCAGAGCCAAAGGCCTTGAACGCCAATTAGACCAATTGGCGTGCAAGCATATTACTGCATACCAGCCTTCTACATGATGCAAGGAAGCTTGGGGTAGAATTTCAGGATATTTGGACTTGCACGCCAATTGGAGATATGGCGTGCATTATGGCGTGCAGCCATATTTTTGTACCGTCACCTTGGTTTTGTTATTCTAATCATTTTTTCCCAAAGGACCATGTTGGAATTGTGGATATTTTGTCGTGTGTGGATGCGGAAAGGTTGCAACTTGTGTGATCAAAACTGCGTCGTTTTGATGCTGGGATTCATTTAATCAAAACTATGTCGTTTTGACATTGGTGTGCCTATATAAGAGGTGAAGGACTCTTAGGTTTAGGGTTTTTCTTTTTGGCTAGCCTTTGCAGCCGTCGCAGAGAGAGAGAGAGAGAGAGAGAGAGAGAGAGAGCTAGAGAGAGGGAAAGAAGGAGAGCTGCTTGTTGCTGCCGGAGCGTCTTGCGTGGGGAGGACAACGTCTAGCGTGGAAGCAAGAGCAGGAGGACGTTTTCAAGGTAGGGGTTCTGTCTTCTTGTACCTGATCCGGGGTTAGGCCCTGTAGTGAATGAACCGTTGGATATCGTCCTTGTTATCATACTATTTATATGTAAATTCATATAGGTGTGATCTCCTATATGAATGTTGGCCTTCAATGGCGTTTTGGTGTGATTCTGACATTGAGTAGGCAGTGCATGTTAAATATTCGATAAAATGCATGTGTGAATCTGTTTGTGTGACAATGCCCAGTATGTGTTTGATCATATGCCAGTAAGGCTAGAATTGTGAGTTGGTAAAGGTGTGCATGCCAAGTATTTGTTTTTATGCCTGAATGGCTGGGATTGTACACTTGTGAATGTGTGCCTGCTAAGTGTTTGGTTTTATGCCTGGGTGGCTGTGTGTATTGTTTTGTGAAACCCAGTGGCTGTGGAAGCCTGGGACTGTTTTGTGAAACCCAGTGGCTGTGGAAGCCCGGGACTGTTTTGTGAAACCCGGTGGCTATGGAAGCCCGGGACTGCTCTTTGAAACTTGGTGGCTGTGGAAGCCCGGGACTGCTCATGTGTCACTACAAAAAAACATGGCTTTAGCGGCGGTTTATTTGGCCTTTAGTGGCGGTTTTTAACCCCCACTAACTGAATTAATGGCGGTTTCAAAACCGCCGGAAAAGTAAGCGCCATAACGATAATAGTGGCGGTTTTTGACTAACCGCCGGAATAACCGCCGCTAAGTACTTTTGGATTTAGTGGCGGTTCAATTTGGATTTAGTGGCGGTTTGTAACCCCCACTAAATCCTTCAAAAATTTAAAAAAAAACCTTAGTGGCGATTAGAAACCGCCACTAAATACTTTTTTTGAAAAAAAAAATTCAAAAAAACAAAAGCAGCAAGCTCATACATAACAAAAAGACTCTACTAATAATGCAAGCAGAACCAAAAAAAAACATAATCTAGCAAAAAATTGCTAGCCCAGAATCCTATAACATATCATAACATTTTCAAGATAAAGGACAAAAAGTAGAAGCTATAATAAAGACAAGAAAGGAAAATGAAGAAAGAAAGAAAGAACAGAGGAAAAAAAGAAAGAAAGAGAGAGACCAACCTCGAGAAAACCTAAGCTCAAAATGAAGAAGGCCAAGGTCTAGCTGTTGAATTGATAAAGAAAGACCCAAACGGGCCATTTTGGACCATATAATTTAATTCCATCTAGCTACGTACGTCTATAAAAAATCAATGATTCATTGCATAATGAGTATGTATATGCGTATGAGATGGGGGAATTAGGAAACAGCAGTGCCCCTTCCACCCAAACACCCAAAGTTGGCCACTGAAGATAGTTTTTCCCATGTTTAGGGAGGGACAAGGCCGGACCGAAGGTGGTGAGTGGTTTTCGGGATCACCATTCTCCATGCATATATGCCTTAATCCCACCACATATGGTAAAACATTCATCAACTAATATATTAACCACAACTAAATGATTCTAACTAATGAACAAGGCAGATTTGAAAGACCCATTTCCTTAGTTGTCAACCAAAGACAATACATCCATTCATAACTTTAATGTGCCCCGAACACCAAAAATGGCCGTGCAGATATATATACCTTCCACCTAAAAACTAAATGCCACACACACACATTTACAATGCAAAACAAAAAAGATGATACATAAACTTAATTATTTGGTTATGCTGTTCCTTTCATGGTTAATGCACTGAAGTAGATGTGTCTTGTATTGCTATATCCATATGTTACCTGCATGTAAATCTTCAAATCATTTTAAAAAAAAAATAACTTTGCTTTTTTTTTTTTGGTGGTTGTTGAGGCCATATGTTTGTTTTCTCAACATCTTCATTATCATGTTATTATTATTATTATAAAGAAATTTTAATCCCAGGTAGAAATATTTTTCAAAAACAAAGGGAAGAAGAAAAAAGGGGACTGTAGAAGCAGTGAAAACGTGACTATTAGATTTTTGGAAAGAGGACTATAAATACCTCTGATTCAGCTTCTAGTTCCAGCTTCTTAACAAGATACTTAATATATAGAACTGACATACTTCCATCTCTGACAAAATTTATATATAAATGAAAAGTAAAACAAAATTTGAGAACTACATTTGAATTGAGTTTGACAAGAAAGGTATATATCAAATTAACTAATGCAAGACTAATTACGGACAAACAAAGGAAGAGAGTGAAGGGTTTAAAAAAAATTACTTAATTCTGAGGTACCTCTTGGATATCTGAGGCAAGAAGGGCTCCTTATCTCTGCAACGTCCAAGCAAGTTATTAAAGTAGATGATTTGTAACAAATTAAGTAAGAGGAAACAAATAAAATAGAAGGAAGCGGAGAAGGACTATATATAGGGAATGGTGAAGCTGGTTGATCGACACTTACTGATTGGGTGAAGCTTGGAGTATACACCAAATGCTGGAATGAGGCCTCTGAGGGACATCAACAACTCTTAAATTCATGCTAAAAAAATAGGAACTTAGTGGTGGAATTATACACACAAACGCACGGAATATACTGAACAAAGTTAGGCTAGATATATATACGGCTGATAAATAAAGATGAGATAGGCAATGATCAGAGTGGGTGTGGGCCTTGATCTATCATACCGAGCCATAAAAATAAGAAATTACATTATGTGTATAATTAGTCATACCCATTTTCTACGAGATTGAAAGGCAGATGCTTTATATTCTTGGAACAACGTAAGAGCTTGTCGTCATTTTTTTTTTTTTTTTTTTGCAGAGCCCATCAAAGAATGTTAAATAGATGCTTTGTAATATCCAAACACAAAAAAAAATGAATCTATATAGACTACATACCCAGCCTCGTCAGTCGCCACTTTGTTCCGCCGTCAGCCTATGAAGGTTATTGGGGTACCCTTTCGCTACCACATCTAATGCTTCGTCCTCCTTCTCGGCTCACACGAACAAGTCTTCTGAATCCAACAACACACGCCACTGAGGTGATTTGAAACTCAAACATGAATCCTTGAGACTGAAACCAAGATAGTTCTGTGATTGAGTAAAGCCCTAAGCGAGTGCTAGGGATTTGGGGATTCAGATAGGTGTGGACGATTTCAACGTGAGTGAGGTTAGGGATTTTGGATACAAGGTGAGTGAGGTTGGGTATTTCGCACTTAGTTTCACGAATAGGAAATGGGAGGCAAGGGTGGATTAGCGAAAAAAAGACGCGCGCGCGAACAAATATTTTTGCGCGCAAATTTTTTTAGGTGGCGGCGGTTTTAAAACGCCACAAAGGCAAATTATGTCTAAATTTGCAAAATATTTAGTGGCGGTCAAGGAACCGCCACTAATGTCTTGACTTTGTGGCGGTTTATTTAAACCGCAACTAAGTAACCGCCACTATATTTAAAATTTTTTGTAGTGTGTTAGCTTGTGCGGTTGTTTGAAATATTTGTTTTTGCTGATGGCTTACCGTTATATTGGTTAAAATAATTGTATCACGATACTGCACTTGTACACACGGCATGTAGATGCTAGGAGCATGGGATGGGTTGGGGAGACATGATCCCTACTGAGCTGTGGTTGCTCACCCCTCCTACTGTGTTTGTTTTCTTCATAGGGACCTACAGGCATTAGGTGGGAACACCAAGGTGGAAGACTTTCTGCCTTGTGGCTTTACTCCTTTTGTTATTTGAGTGTTGTGTCAAATGTTATGTTGAGACTATTGTAACTCCAATTGGAGATGATGTAATGAATTTTGGAACTTAATAAAGATAAGTGGTTTGCCTTTTTGCTATTTATTGTGGATTATAATGAATGTGTTGGATTTTGTACATCTATTCCTTACCCACCGGGTGGGTAAAGGGGAGTCACGAACCGGTTTCCTCGAGTTGGAAATCCGGGGCGTGACAATATGGTATCAAAGCATGGTCTAGTTGGCCTAAGGTTGTGGGCGGGTCTGGTTATCTTGAGTCCTTTGGAGGAACCTGGAGGGACGTGCCTGATCAACACGGTCCTCTTGGAGCCTCTAAGGTGTACTTGGGGGTAGTCCAGACCTGAGGTAGGATTTGCATGCATTGGTATTAGGGCACTAGTTGCATTAGTTGTTGTATGTGAAGGTGTGGATAACTGTTAAAATTGTAATTTTGATAAAAGAAAAATGTGAATAATGTGATAAGGTGTGAACTGTGCAACTCTGATTTTTCTTCAAGTACCTTGAGCATGACTACAAGGAAAGGTTTTTGTTTATTTGAGCTGTGTGCACTGTGAATTGAATGGTGTGCGATGTTGATTGGTGCAATGTGTAAAATGTGTGTGATGCCATGTACTACTTGACTTGATAATGGGGTAGAGGTAGTGAAACTTGATAGTAGTCGAACGCGTTCTGACGTTTGTGCTTCTTACTTCATGTAGTAAGAATGCCACCGAGGAGAGTGACACGTGCGTCCGGGGCAGTGGCTGATGAGTCATCTGCCCATGAGGGCCCGGGTGCGGGGTAGTCCGTTGGAGGACATGCAATGTTGCTGGCGCAGCTGCGAGAAGGCATCTGACTGGAAGTCCAAGAGCTGAGGGAGGGTATCCGGCAAGAAGTCCGGGAGGAGGTGCGCTGTGAGATGGCGGCACAGCAGGTGGTGCCACCACCAGTAGGGGAGTTACCAAGGGAGCGTGAGGGTTCGCTGAGTGGCATACCGACTCGTGCAGAGGATGACGTGGTGACACGGTTCCGAAAGGAACAACCTCCGCGATTCAAAGGGGAGGAGGACCCAGTGTTAGCTGAGCACTGGCTGAGGCAGATCGAGCATGTGTTTTCCTTTCTCCTACCCCGGGAGGAGGATAAGGTGAGACTGGCCATTCGGCAGCTGGAGGGGAATGCTCTGGAGTGGTGGTTGAGTGTCGCGGGGAGTCGTGCGGTGTAGTTCATGCTATGGGAGGAGTTCTTACAGCTATTCCATGACGAGTTCTTCCCAGAGTCTTTGAGGTGGCAGAAGAGGGAGGAGTTTGGCAGCTTGAGGCAAGGATCAAGGCAGGCTAGCCAGGCCGGATCGAACCAGACCTGACCCCAGGGAAGGCCGGAGCGACAGCAAACTGAAGCTGGAGGCAGCCATGGCAGGAAGCGCCCAGTGAGTGAGCCGACCAGTGGCACAGGCCAAGGGAGGGTGTTTGCGTTGGAGGCGACGTACAAGGAGGAGGTTGAGTTACCACCCCCACCGGCGGAGGGTGGAGCAGGACCATCGGTGGTTAGAGGTACCCTTTTGATCTCCCGTGCGTTAGCTTCTGTTCTTTTCGATATGGGTGCATCGTGTTCTTTTGTTGCTGAGCTTGTAATAGATAGCTTGGGGTTAGTTTGTGTGGAGGCAGCGAGGCCCCTAGTTGTTGAGTCTCCAGTGGGGGGTATGATTGAGGTGCGGCGTGTTTGCCGTGACTGTGT
Organism: Taxillus chinensis; assembly: GCA_023512835.1. Taxonomy (NCBI): domain Eukaryota; kingdom Viridiplantae; phylum Streptophyta; class Magnoliopsida; order Santalales; family Loranthaceae; genus Taxillus; species Taxillus chinensis. The sequence continues at coordinate 49,528,523 of CM042085.1, forward strand.
GTAACCATAGGAAGTGTGGAGCTGAGCTTCGACCTGCATGTATTGCCCTTACGTGCTTTTGACCTTATCTTGGGTATGGATTGGCTTATGGCTTTCCAGGCCAAGATAGACTGTTATCGGCAGCGTGTATCCTTCGTTACACCTGTAGGGATCTCTTGCACCCTGCAGGGGGAGTGGGACTGTGAGGCGAGTCAGGCGGGACCAGTGTTGGACCAGTGGAGTGCCATTACCCACAGGTTGGCAGCCCTGACCTTTGCTGAGGAAGGGAAGGTGGAAAAGAGAGTGTGGCCAGTAGTTGTTGACCAATTTCAGGATGTCTTCCCTGACCAGTTGAGGAGTTTACCTCCTAAGAGGAGTGTGGATTTCACCAATGAGTTGGTACGGGGACTAGTCTAATCTCCCAAGTAGGGGCGGGGCCAGTGTTGGACCAGTGGGGTGCCATTACCCACAGGTTGGCAGCCCTGACCTTTGCTGAGGAAAGGAAGGTGGAAAAGAGAGTGTGGCCAGCAGTAGTTGACCAATTTCAGGATGTCTTCCCTGACCAGTTGAGGAGTTTACTTCCTAAGAGGAGTGTAGAGTTCACCATTGAGTTGGTACCGGGGACTGGTCCAATCTCCCAAGTAGGGGCGGGGCCAGTGTTGGACCAGTGGGGTGCCATTACCCACAGGTTGGCAGCCCTGACCTTTGCTGAGGAAGGGAAGGTGGAAAAGAGAGTGTGGCCAGCAGTTGTTGACCAATTTCAGGATGTCTTCCCTGACCAGTTGAGGAGTTTACCTCCTAAGAGGAGTGTAGAGTGTCATCACTGGTTTTCGTCCGGGCCCTTTTGGGGTGAGCTCAAACTAAACCAATGGTGAGAAATTTTAGAGTCGCCACCAACTGTTTTTGGGGTACAGTTGGATACCCTCTACTTTGAGTAGTTTTAAATGTATGGTCTGCGTTATCAGAGATGGGTTCGGGAGTTGGTTACGTGTAGGGAAGGATAAAGTCATGGTTAAAATGGATTTATCCTAAATTTCTAAAGGGAATCCTAAAGGTTTTGGATTTTTGAAGTGGATAATGAGATCCTAGGAATTGGTTTGTTTTTTGGTTTTGCTCTTGGAAATTGAAATCCTAAATTCTTTTTTTCTTTTTTTTTTGGTTTTTTTTGGTTTTTTTTTTTGGTTTTTTTTGTGTTTTTTTTGTTTCTTTTTTTGTTTGTTTTTTTTTTTGGGTTAGAAAACATACATTTTTTGGTTTTTATGTTTTGTAAAACGTTTTGTTTTGGTTTTGCTTTGTTTTTTTTGCTTTTGGAAATTGAAGTACTAATTTTGGTTTTTTTTGTTCTGGTTTGAAAACATGAAAACGTTTTTTGTTTGTTTTTCTTTTTTTGTTTTTTTTTTTTTTTTTTGGAAACCTTTCTCTCTCTTTTTTTTTTTGAAAACTTTTAATTATTTTTGTTTTGAAAACTCAAAGTCACACTTGTTACAAATACATATGAAAGTAATGAGCACATAAAATAAACGTGGAGTGTGTGATTATGACATCCATAAATAAGCAAAAATAAAGCCACTATTTCTTTTCCTTTCTTTTTTTCATCTCTTCTTTTTGTTTTGCCCTCCTTTTTTTTCCTAGCTTTTCTCTCTCCTTTTTTTTTTACTGCTTTTACATATTACAACATAAACGGTATATACAACATATATCTACAACTTCAGGGGGGAAAAAATAGCAAACAATCAAACAAATAAATAATACAAGAAACATACGCCCTATACCCAACAGCAAAAAAAAAACACATTACATTAAATATGAATATACATAAGTAAAAGAAGTAAAATATGGAACTGACTTTGGGGCTTCCACCGGACGTCTGTTTGGGATCCTTGTCTGCACCGACAGTTACCGAGCTCCAATCTCGCAGATGGCAAAAATTAGTTGGGAGATTGCAACGATGTGTGGAGATGAGAGAAGATGAGAAAAGAAAATCTCTGGGTTCTGAGTAAAACGTGGGAAAGGAGGATGATGTGTATTTTTGGGATTAAGATTTTTTTTTGTGGCTGGAATTGAGGGGAAGGGGTATAAGGTGTAAGGAATAGGAAATGAAGAAACGATTGTTTTTGTTTTGATGGAAACGTAGGAAGAGAAAAAAAAAAGAGCGGAACTAGAATTGTGTTTGTTTTTTTTTTTTTTTGTAAAAAGAGCGTAACGAGGTGTCAGGGAAAAGGAACTGGAAAGACTTGGGGCTGAACTCTTTTCCCTCTCTCTGCCGAACCTCTTCCTTTTCTCGTATCTTTTTTCCCTCAACTCTCTTGTTTTTCTTTTTTTCTTTTCTTTCTCTGTTTGTGCTGGAATGAGGAATGGTAACAGGTTTTTTCCAACGATGAGGGGTCTCTTCGTGTTTTTTCAACTCTCTATTTTTTCTTTTCTCTCTCTGTCTGCACCGGGATGAAGGAAGGATGTGAATGATAGCGAGGTTTCAACGATAAGGGGGCTCTCTGTTTTTTCTTTCTTTCTTTTTTCCGACCGGAATGATGGAGGGTTTCCTCTTCCTCTTTTTTTGATGGCTCTCTTCAACGAAAACCCAACCTCTCTTTTTTTTTTTTAGCGTAGGGATGGATGACTGCATCTTAAGGGCTGCAGAAACTTTTTTGGCTGGATTCATTAATTGCAGCATTTAATACTGCATTATTGCTTTCTTCATTTTCATCTAGGTCTTGTGCAATCTGTCGGGTGCAATATTATTTCCAGCTCTATTAATTTGCAGATCGATTGTCCTGGTCGGGTGGTCAGTGTGTGCGGGAAAAGGGGAACTCGTGATTTGCCTTTTTGAATTTGTAGTTTAGCAGGACATGTGACCGACAGGTATTCAAAATAATGTTTTATCAGATGGCCAGCACATAAAACAAGCCCCGTGAACGACCAGCGAGAGGAAAAAAGGAAACCCGTGAGAAAAAGCCGGCGCGAACAGCCAGCGAGAAAAAATCAGCGAAGGCAAAAAAAGGGTCGGAGGTTTGAAGTGTCGGAAGGTCGGAGCGTCGGCAGGTCGAAGTGTCGGCAGCGAGGCTTCGAGGGTCGAAGGGTCGGAGGTGGAAGGCGTACGGGTGCCGCGGGTCGAAGGCGTCGTAGCGAGACTTCGAGGGTCGTGGGCGTCGTAAGTCACGGGTCGAAGTGTCGGCAGCGAGGCTTTGAGGGTTGAAGGGTCGAAGGTTAGAAATCAGCAGGTCAACGGGGCTTCGAGGCTTCGAGGCTTCGAGGCTTCGGGGCTTCGAGGCTTCGAGCTTCGGGCTTCGATCTTCGGGGCTTCGAGCTTCGGGCTTCGAGGCTTCGGGGCTTCGAGGCTTCAAGGTTCGGGACTTCGGGGCTTCGAGCTTCGGGGCTTCGAGGCTTCGAGCTTCGGGGTCAATGGGTCAAAGTGTCGGCAGGTCAACGGTCAACAGTCAACCCCTTTTTTTTAATTACCTTTTTACCCCCACCAAAAATGCAAAAATGGATAACCTTCCAAGAATTGTTTGGGGAGATCTGTATTCGCCTACATAGGCATTTTGAAGAGTTTCGCATGATGAGGTTACTGGCGATTCCGTCAACATTTGCCATTGAGACGGTCGGTGGAACATAGGCTTGGCTCAGAACTTTCAGCAGTGCTTCCTGGTGAGGTTGGGAATCCATCATTAATGAGAGCAAGGAGATGCGAGCCGGTTGTTAGCTTAGCTGATCCACAATATTATACTCGCTCTGTTTCATGAATTTTAGGAATTCCAATGTCTCTTTTTCAGTGACCGGTGCTTCTTTCTTTGTTGCCTCCAGCGTTGGCTCAATGTCTAGTTCTACAACTTTTTCCTTCCTTGCTTTGTCAGCCATATCAGGGGCATAAGCCTTACCACTCCTAGTTATCTTCTCTGCTACGGTGGCTCCCTGGACTACTTCACAACTGTAATTCCATGGGACTGCTTTATCAGTTTTATAGGGGAAAGGAGCAGGAACACCTATGGTGAGGGGTGCAATTCCATGCGGTAGTTGTGGGATTTCGGTCCTTTCCCCCTTGTCTGGCACGAGACTTGAGGCATGGATAGTGAGAGGCTTGATTCCATGTGGCAGTAACGGGTTCTCCGGAGCCTTAACAGTTAAGACAAGGGGTGTTGGCACCCATGGCGATTTGTGTGAATGATCTTCTTGGATCATGTGGCTTTGGTTGTCCATTCCTCCGCTTGAGAATTCTATCATCCTTTGGTCCATGAGTTTTTGCACCACCTCGAAAAACTCAGTGCATTCTGTGATGTCATGTCCCCGTGACATCTTGTGATAAGGGCATTGTTTTTCCCCATCTATTCCTTTTCCTGCCCTTGGCGTGTCTTTAGCAAGTATATAGCCTTGTTCCTGTAACGAGTAAACAAATGTGTTTTCTCCATTTGTACTTGGGAGACCCTTTCCAGCCGTGTTTCATTTTCGATACTAGCAACATTATTGGAGTGTTCTGGGAGAGGATTGTTGTTCACATTTGGTGTCCTAGACAGGCATGGAGAAATCCAGCCATTTTGCATCCTTTAATGCCTGAACCATCCTTTTGAATGTTACACAATTCTCGATATCATGTCCAGCTCCACCTACATGATACTCACATCTAGCATCTGGCTTATACCAAGCCGGGGGAGGAGTCTTTATTTCTCCCAAGGGTATAGGAGTTACCATCCTTGCTTCTAAAAGCTTGGGATATAATTTGGCATATGTCATTGGGATCGGGTCGGACTCCTGTCGTGGTGGGCGAGAAGCCTGATTCGCTCCTGCTTGCTGAGTCTGGGCCTTCGGTTGCCCCTGTCCTTGGAATGAGGCTCCCGGTCCTTCCTGACTTGCTGGCCTTGGTTGCTCTACGTAAGGTGCTCTTGGTTGAAATGGATTAGGTGTCATGGGATATGGAAATGGAACCCCTCCCTGTGGCAAGTATGGCATAAATGGGGGAGGTGGTGCAGGTGCAGCGTAGGCGGCCACAGGTGACCCTCTATAGCACCCTGGTGCTTGGTAGAATGTTGGTTGTATCGGCAGGTGCGATGGGTATACCAGGTTGGTTTCATTTTCTTTCCTTTTTGCTGGTGGTTGAAACTGTTTTGATGCCTCAGCTGCATCTCCCTTCAGCTTTCCTCCTTTAATTCCACTTTCTACACGTTCACCGGATGCGACCAAGTCTGCAAAGCTGTTGGAGACGTTACTGATCAACTTCTCATAGTAGACACCTTTTAGTGTGTTGATAAAAAGGGTAGTGAGTTCTCTTTCGGTAAGGGGAGGTTGGACCTCCATAGCTGCCTCTCTCCATCTTCGTGCATAATCTTTGAAATTCTCTTCGGATCCCTTCTCCATAGACTGCAGGGTTAGTCGATCCAGTGCCAGCTCGGTGACATGTTTGTACTGTGCCAAGAAGGAAGTAGTTAATTCCTTCCATGTCTTAATGCGGTTTCCATTCAGTTGAAAATACCAGCGAAGGGATGCCCCATTTAGGCTTTCCTAGAAACAATGCATGAGGAGCTTGTCTTCACCAGCATAAGCGGTCATCTTTTGACAATACATGGCCAGATGTGTCTTCGGACATCGTGTCCCGTTGAACTTTTCAAAATCTGGCATTTTGAATTTTGGCGGTAGCACCACTCCAGGGACTAAGCATAAGTCTTGTGGGCTGGTCATACCATAGCTGTCAATGCCTTCTACGGCCTTCAATCTTTCCTCGAGTCGGCGTAGAGCGAGCGACTCAATATTTTCCTGAGGAGCTGGGGAACCCAACGCTTCCATTACATTTCCTGGTGCGGGCATAGTGAAATGATTTGATTTGGGGTAGTAGGTTGTGCCATAGTAGGATGGTATGTGGGTGCCTGGCTTGGAGCCAGGTTGGGTGACTGAACAACCTCCTGTCCCTGCTCTTGATGGTGATTGGTAGTTCCCCCGGTCGGAATTCTCCCTCTTTCTTCAGTCAATTTTGTGAGCATTTCCATCATTGCAGACATTTGCCCTTGTAGGGTTTGTTGTGACTGTTCCAACCCCATGAGTCTGTTCTTTGTTTCTTCTGCCATTGGCTGCGGTTGAGGTATTTGATTGCGCCGGGATCTGAGATTGTAAGAGTGCGCAATCCTGGAGGGAGGCTGTTACCCACCTGGGTACAAGGGAACTTTTATTTGATTTTTCATTTGATATGCATGTATGCATGAATGTCTATGCAGAGGGTTAAAGAAACAAACAACTTTATTGCAAAAAACAAAAAAACACTCAGTACAAACGTACAATGCTGAAATGCCATGTAAAATGAAAGCTATCACTACGTGATCTTAAGGCATTCTTCCAGTCATCTCCTAAGGAGCACGATGCCTCTTTCTCTGGGGTGGTCGTTTACCTGCTTCCTCCCTCTGCTTCATTATCATCTCGATCTGTTTTTCCCTCAACTCAGCCCTTTGAAGAGCTCCTTCTAGAGATGCTTCTAGCCTCTGGATCTGCTGCCTTAAAGTTTGATTCTCCTGGAGGATAGCCTTCATGTCTGAAGTTAGCTGTGGCTTGTGTTGTGCCCTCCAAGATATGTATGCTGGGAAAACACCAGGTTTTGGACTGTTGGGTTGAATCTTGTGTGGTGTGGACCATGCTTAATACATCTTCTTGCCTTCTTTTGTGAGCATGGTTCTGCTGTAAGTGAAGTCACATTCTTCCATGCCAAAGAGCACTGGAATAATCTGATGACGCCCCACTTGTCTTCCCACCTGCAGTGGTGCGTATGCAGTTCCTCCCCAAGGACCTAAAAGTGGAACCCAATTGTAGTCCCCGCAGCTATATGTCATGGAGACCACCGGCATCCAAGGAGCAGTCCAGGTAATGTCAGCTTCTGTGAGGTTCCCCAACTTCTTTTTCCAGCTTTCAAAGTCTTTTGGTAGGCTCCACTTGCTGAGCAGAATATCTAGTAGTGTTATGGCTGGTACTTGATAAACAGCAGGGAAACGATGAACACTACAGGGGAAATGACCTTGCAACCAAGTACATAGGAGAGGGAAGCACCCCATGAACTGTCCCGAGCCTTTACTCCTTAGGTAAGTAAGAGATCGGATGGTTTCAGCCAAGATAGCAGGAGTAGGGTCACATCCTTTGAGCACCTGCTGGACCAAATCTACAATTGCCCCATCAATGTGGGCCGGTATCCTCGGGAAAATGACTAGCCCATATATAGCTAGTGTAAGCAATTTGTGTACCTCCGCTTCCGTTGAAGTTTGTATTATTTCTTTGATTGTTGCCCATGGAAGATATTCGCGCCCACCGTAAATTGTGACCGCCGGTGAGTCCCATACTGGCTTTCCCATAATCTCAAGCAAGGCCCTTCGGCATGACCTTCCTGGGCTCGCAGATAGATTTTCATTTTGTTTTCCACAGGGATATCTAGTAATCTTCTGTATTCTTCTATTGTGGGAACAAGATCTAGGCTGTTGAAGTTGAAGCACCGCCATCGAGGTTCCCAGAAATAAATGGCTGCCCCCAGCATATCCGTATCGGCCAGTAGCTCAGTTACATGGAGCAAATCCCCAAACTGTTGTATGTATATGCTTTTCCTTTCGTCTAACCACTGCTTCCATATTGTCTGTACCTCCTTAGTGTAGTCCAGCTGATCTTCTATGACAACATGTTCTACCTTGTAGGCCTCTCCAGGCAGGAAATCTCCAAGGCGAAGTTGAATGTCTCCTGATGCTTGGGCCACTACTGTGACAGTCTCCTTGTCCTAAAGGCCTTTTAGGAGATGACTGAAAGTTGCCATGCCTATATGAATGATGAATGTCATGTTATGCATGATGATAGGTTAGGATGACAAGTCAGGATAAAGAATAAACCAATAGTAAAGACAGTCAAATGTGCAGGGGATGACTTAAGGATTACCCTACAAAACAAAGGTTAGCATGGCATGGAATGAGCAAACAAAATGTGGGTCAATACCCCTGATGGGCTTCTATTGCTACCCCTATCTTATTCGTTGGTTCCCAAACTTCCTCAATAGAGGGCTCCGTACACCATGGGATTTACCGGAGGGGGATCTTAAAAGGACGTGCCTTAAAAGAACCTCAAGCTTGAGTGAGGAGTCGGAGGCCCCATTGCAGATAATGATCGACGCGCTGGGGACCGTACTGAACCTCGCTAACCTAAATTGTGCTAAACCCGGGTATAGGGTTATGCATGTATGCAACAAGTATGGAAAGCAGTAAATCACCACTATCATGGTAGTTAAAGCGTATAAATAAATCACAGTAAATATGAGCAACAATCAAACAATTTAGCACAAAAGTTAAATATATACAACAGTATAATTAAAATAACCTCCTAATCCTTAGTTCTAGACCTAACTCTCTAAAGTGTTCATTTTCCCCAGCAGAGTCGCCAGCTGTCATCACTGGTTTTCATCCGGGCCCTTTTGGGGTGAGCTCAAACTAAACCAATGGTGAGAAATTTTGGAGTCGCCACCAACTGTTTTTGGGGTACAGTTGGATACCCTCTACTTTGAGTAGTTTTAAATGTATGGTCTGCGTTATCAGAGATGGGTTTGGGAGTTGGTTACGTGTAGGGAATGATTAGCACCCCTACAGCGCCCTTTCGGTATCTAATTTAGGAGGAGGAGGTTTTATTTTATTTATACTGCCATGACTGGGCTAAGTTAAAAAGTTTATTTGGCTAAGTTATTAATTAAAGTCATGGTTAAAATGGATTTATCCTAAATTTCTAAAGGGAATCCTAAAGGTTTTGGATTTTTGAAGTGGATAATGAGATCCTAGGAATTGGTTTGTTTTTTGGTTTTGCTCTTCGAAATTGAAATCCTAAAAATTTTTTTTTTTCTTTTTTTGGTTTTTTTTGGTTTTTTTTGTGTGTTTTTTTGTTTGTTTTTTTTTTGGGTTAGAAAACATACATTTTTTGGTTTTTATGTTTTGTAAAACGTTTTGTTTTGGTTTTGCTTTGTTTTTTTTTTGCTTTTGGAAATTAAAGTACTAATTTTGTTTTTTTTTGTTCTGGTTTGAAAACATGAAAACGTTTTTTGTTTGTTTTTGTTTTTTTTTGTTTTTTTGTTTTTTTTTGTTTTTGGAAACCTTTCTCTCTTTTTTTTTTTTGAAAACTTTTAATTATTTTTGTTTTGAAAACTCAAAGTCACACTTGTTACAAATACATATGAAAGTAATGAGCACATAATATAAACGTGGAGTGTGTGATTATGACATCCATAAATAAGCAAAAATAAAGCCACTCTTTCTTTTCCTTTCTTTTTTTCATCTCTTCTTTTTGTTTTGCCCTCCTTTTTTTTCTAGCTTTTCTCTCTCCTTTTTTTTTTACTGCTCTTTACATATTACAACATAAACAGTATATACAACATATATCTACAACTTCAGGGGGGAAAAATAGCAAACAAACAAACAAATAAATAATACAAGAAACATACGCCCTATACCCAACAGCAAAAAAAAAACACATTACATTAAATATGAATATACATAAGTAAAAGAAGTAAAATATGGAACTGACTTTGGGGCTTCCACCGGACTTCTGTTTGGGATCCTTGTCTGCACCGACAGTTACCGAGCTCCAATCTCGCAAATGGCAAAAATTAGTTGGGAGATTGCAACGATGTGTGGAGATGAGAGAAGATGAGAAAAGAAAATCTCTGCGTTCTGAGTAAAACGTGGGAAAGGAGGATGATGTGTATTTTTGGGATTAAGATTTTTTTTTGTGGCTGGAATTGAGGGGAAGGGGTATAAGGTGTAAGGAATAGGAAATGAAGAAATGATTGTTTTTGTTTTGATGGAAACGTAGGAAGAGAAAAAAAAAGAGACGGAACTAGAATTGTGTTTGTTTTTTTGTATTTTTTTTTTGGGGTAAAAGAGCTGTAATGAGGTGTCAGGGAAAAGGAACTGGAAAGACTTGGGGCTGAACTCTTTTCCCTCTCTCTGCCGAACCTCTTCCTTTTCTGTATCTTTTTTCCCTCAACTCTCTATTTTTCTTTTTTTCTTTTCTTTCTCTGTTTGTGCTGGAATGAGGAATGGTAGCAGGTTTTTTCCAACGATGAGGGGTCTCTTCTGTGTTTTTTCAACTCTCTGTTTTTTCTTTTCTCTCTCTGTCTGCACTGGGATGAAGGAAGGACGTGAATGATAGCAGGGTTTCAACGATAAGGGGGCTCTCTGTTTTTTCTTTCTTTCTTTTTCCGCACTGGAATGATGGAGGGTTTCCTCTTCCTCTTTTTTTGATGGCTCTCTTCAACGAAAACCCAACCTCTCTTTTTTTTTTTTAGCGCAGGGATGGATGACTGCATCTTAAGGGTTGCAGAAACGTTTTTGGCTGGATTCATTAATTGCAGCATTTAATGCTGCATTATTGCTTTCTTCATTTTCATCCAGGTCTTGTGCAATCTGTCGGGTGCATTATTATTTCCAGCTCTATTAATTTGCAGATCAGTGTCTGGTCGGGTGGTCAGTGTGTGCGGGAAAAGGGGAACTCGTGATTTGCCTTTTTGAATTTGTAGTTTAGCAGCACATGTGACCGACAGGTATTCAAAATAATGTTTTGTCAGATGGCCAGCGCATAAAATAAGCCCCGTGAACGACCAGCGAGAGGAAAAAAGGAAACCCGTGAGAAAAAGCCGGCGCGAACAGCCAGCGAGAAAAAATCAGCGAAGGCAAAAAAAGGGTCGGAGGTTCGAAGTGTCGGCAGGTCGAAGTGTCGGCAGCGAGGCTTCGAGGGTCGAAGGGTCGAAGGTGGAAGGCGTACGGGTGCCGCGGGTCGAAGGCGTCGTAGCGAGACTTCGAGGGTCGTGGGCGTCGTAAGTCGCGGGTCGAAGTGTCGGCAGCGAGGCTTCGAGGGTCGAAGGGTCGAAGGTTAGAAATCAGCAGGTCAACGGGGCTTCGAGGCTTCGAGGCTTCGAGGCTTCGGGGCTTCGAGGCTTCGGGGTTTCGAGCTTCGGGACTTCGGGGCTTTGAGCTTCGGGGCTTCGAGCTTCGGGCTTCGATCTTCGGGACTTCGGGGTTTCGAGCTTCGGGCTTCGAGGCTTCGGGGCTTCGAGGCTTCGAGCTTCGGGGTCAATGGGTCGAAGTGTCGGCAGCTCAACGGTCAACGGTCAACCCCCCTTTTTTTTAATTACCTTTTTACCCCCACCAAAAATGCAAAACTGGATAACCTTCCAGGAATTGTTTGGGGAGATCCGTATTCGCCTACATAGGCATTTTGAAGAGTTTTGCATGATCACTTTTGCGGGCAGTTTGACCAGGGGCATTGACCGTCTTTTGGCAAGTTTGACTTTTTCCAACGAAAGTTGTTTTGGCCATAACTTCTTCATTTTAAGTCCGATTTGAGCTCGGTCAAGTGCGTTGGTCTCGAATTTTCATCCTCCATCACCTGGTGTTGGTCTTGGGGCGCTTCAAGGACTTGTAACAAAAGTCATTAATTTTGAACTCCCCCATCCGTGTCAATTGTATCCATCTCGTGCAGATTGGGGTAGACCATTCCTTGGAAGTATGGGATCATTGTGGACCTGTTCAATAAGGTATATGGCATGGGCAGAAAGGTATATCAAATGGGGTTAGTATGTCCAACCCGGACAAAATAGGGTCCTACATAGAGTTCACCATTGAGTTGGTACCAGGGACTGGTCCAATCTCCCAAGTAGGGGCGGGGCCAGTGTTGGACCAGTGGGGTGCCATTATGCACAGGTTGGCAGCTCTGACCTTTGCTGAGGAAGGGGAGGTGAAAAAGAGAGTGTGGCCAGCAGTTGACCAATTTCAGGATGTCTTCCCTGACTAGTTGAGGAGTTTACCGCGTAAGAGGAGTGTAGAGTTCACCATTGAGTTGGTACCGGGGATTGGTCCAATCTCCCAAGTAGCATATCGTATGGGGCCAGCCGAGCTGAGGGAGCTGCAGCGACAGATAGAGGAGTTGGTGGACCAGGGGTATATCAGACCGAGTACCTCACCTTGGGGTGCTCCAGTGCTCTTTGCAAAGAAGGCAGATGGCACGCTAAGCCTTTGCATCGACTATAGGAAGCTGAATTCGGTGACTGTGAAGAACAAGTATCTGTTGCCTCAGATCGATGACCTGTTTGACCAGTTGAGTGGAGCCCGGTGGTTTTCCAAGATAGATCTACGGTCGGGGTATCATCATGTCACGCCCCAATTTCCTTATACTTGGAAATGAGTAGTGACTGCCCATGCCCGCACCCGAAGGGACAAGGGGTTGGTGCAAGCACCTTAAAAGGACTTCTGGCACGGGTGCTGTCCCAAACCTGCACAACCAGGCTAACATGCCAAGGGGCATGCTCCTGCTCCCAAACCATGCACACAAACACAAATTGAATAACAACATCTCATTTTATTTCATTTCAAAGACCAAATGTTTATTACAACCCAGTCGGGGAAAAACCCCTATGAAGCCACAAATAAAAACCAAACCAAATTCCAAACACATAAAACCAGAGGACAACAAAGGAAATAACGTAAAACCCCCAGCCTCAAGGGCCTAGCTCCTCAGCCTTCACCTACCGCCTGCTAAACCCTGCAAAAGAACAGTTTATAGGAGGGGTGAGCAAACCATAGCTCAGTAGGGATCCAGTCTCCCCAGACCCGTCCCGCTCTACAACATGCATGATATGTGTATGCTTGTGCTCGTGTCGTGCCTAAGGCTAAAGCAGCAAACATCACCCAGTAAACACTCTTTACCTGAGCCCGCACTGGAGGGCAGAGGACACTCCGCCACCACGGCGACATGACATACCACATCCAGGCGAATGTTGCATGGACACCAATGCAACATTTTCCACCCGAGTCAGATATGGTCAACCACCTCCTCGGGCGCCATACCTACCCTTAGGAATGGGTGTAGACTTAGCCCACCGTCGTGAGTGCTACACCGAGACTCAGGACCACGTCCTGGCCAAATCTCAAAGGGGTCCAGCTATTGTGCCTGGCCCATATCTCAGCTTCGCTCTCAAACAGGATCAACGAACGGCATAGCATTACATCTCAACATGTAACTCGGCCGACAAGATTTACACTTTATCTCAGAAGGACCAACATGGTCAGATACAAGCCACACACATCAGCCTCATAGGCTCAAAATCAAATACAAATCAAACGCAGTACACACCAGTCACGTAGGTATATCATCAAACCCCCATTTATAAGGTCTCACAGGCATTATATTGAATACATGGCATCCAGGCCTCACAGACATTTTATCAAATACATAGTGTGCAGGCCTCACAGACATTTCATCAAACACATGGTGGGCATAAACAAACCCAGAAAATCCTCAGGCCAAATTCAACATCAAAATCAACAGAACATGCCACCGAAGGCCAACATCCATATAGGAGATCACACTTATATGGATTTACATATATATATATATAGGTGAATATCCTAAAACAGAGGAGAGTTAGGAAGAACATGAATCCCTACCTCAGACTTTTGTCCTAACCTCCACGCTAGACAGCTCCCAACGACACGAACCACCACGGCAACTGCCCGGAGATCCTCTCTCTCTCTCTCTCTCTCTCTGGCAGCAGCTGCAGCAAAGAAGAAAACAGGAACCCTAAACTCAAACTCAAGCCCTTATTATATAGACACTACCCACATCAAAACGACGTAGTTTTGATTAAGTAAACCCAGGATCAAAACGACGTAGTTTTGATCACACAAGTTAGCACCTTTCCGCACCCATATAGGCCAAAATACTCAGAATTTCGACATGGTCCTTTGGAGAAAGATCATTAGAATGTCAAAACCAAGGGAACCATGCAAAAATATGGTTGCACGCCAATTTGCACGTGAATTCCCGAATTCACGTGCAACTCCATATGCACTCCAAATGCGCTCAAACTTCACCCCTAGCCTCCTTGCATCATTTAGAAGACAAACATACTTGCACGTGAATTGGACCCATTTCACGTGCACCTCACATACACGTCCGTTTGGCCTAAAACTTCTGTGGTAGATAGAGGACATCATTCTAAGCATCTTTCCTTTTGCACGTGAATTCATTTGAGCCCATTCACTAGGTCAAAATCTAGGAAAACTCTACTCAGAAGGCAAAACTGTGACTAACTCAAGGTACGGGTCCTTACATCCTCTCCCCCTTAAGACTTTTCGTCCTCGAAAAGAAAAGGTAGAATGAAAGAAAACAATCACAACCAATGCATAGGCCTCTAACACCCTCTAGCACAAATTAATACACAACAAATCACAAATTATTTCACACATTTATACACTCCACATGGTCATAACTAGTTGGGCCATAACTAGTTGAGCAAGTACCTGATTATGTTGAAGTTTGATGCTTGCCCTCCTCCCCTCCTTCAGAGTTGTTCGTCCTCGAACAGATCAGGATAATGAGCACGCATCTCAGTCTCACGTTCCCAGGTCTCTTCCTCCAGCCCTCGGTGTTGCCACAACACCCGAACCAACGGAATAGTCTTACCTCGCAGCTGCTTCTCGTGCCTATCTACAATACGGATGGGTGCCTCGACAACAGACACATCCTCTCCAAGATCCAGGGTACCCCAATCTAGCACGTGTGTGGGATATGGATGATATTTCCGAATCGGGATACATGGAAAACATTATGAACTCTGCTCAAACTAGGTGGTAATGCCAACCTATAAGCAACAGGTCCAACTCTGCTCAAAATCTCGAACGGTCCAATGTACCGAGGGGACAACTTGGACCCAGTCCCAAATCTCTTATGCCCTCTCCGTGGAGAAACACGAAGGAATACGTGGTCTCCTACCAAAAACTCCAACGGTCGGCGTCGGCGATCTGCATAAGACTTCTGTCTGCTCTGAGCTGTAAGAAGGCGTTGCCGAATCAGCTGAACTTTTGCCGTAGCCTCCTGGACCAATTGAGGTCCTAACATAGCTGCCTCTCCAACTTCTGCCCAACGTAATGGAGACCGACACGGTCGGCCATACAATGCCTCAAACGGGGCCATCCCAATCGAAGACTGGTAACTGTTATTATAGGCAAACTTCACCAGAGGAAGGTGGGAAGCCCATGATCCTCCAAAATCAAGTACACAAGCCCTCAACAAGTCTTCCAATGTTTGAATGGTCCTCTCGGACTGACCATCAGTCTCAGGATGGAATGCGGTACTCAAATTAAGTTGGGTTCCTAATGCTTCCTGTAGACCTCCCCAAAACCGGGATGTAAACCGCGCATCCCTATCCAAAACAATAGACAAGGGCACTCCGTGCAAGCGGACAATCTCATCAACATACAACTGGCTTAGCGTGCCGATAGAGTCGCGCTCTCGAATTGCCAAGAAATGGGCTGATTTAGTTAAGCGGTCCACTATGACCCAAATCATGTCCTTTCTCCCAGAAGTGGTAGGAAGTCCCGTCACGAAGTCCATGGTAATATGCTCCCACTTCCACTCAGCTACAGGTAAAGGCTGCAATTGACCAGCGGGTCGTTGGTGTTCTGCCTTCACTTGCCGACAGGTAAGGCACCTGGAAACAAACTCTGCTACACTCCGTTTCAGCCCCACCACCAGGACCGTGCGCGAACGGCATGATACATCTTAGTTCCTCCTGGATGTACAGCCAAACGGGAATGATGAAATTCCCTCGCAACATCCTCACGCAAGGGAGGTGGTACTATCAGACGCCCCCAAAATTTCAGCTCATGCTCAACTCCTTCATCCCGGTCCTCGACAGCTCTCCGGCCTCTATCCTGGGCTCGGATCACCTCACGATCCACGTCGCCTAACTGTCCCTCCCGGACACGCTGATACAACTCTGGTATCACGGTGAGAGGACACAGGATAGCTCCCTCATCGCTGAAAGCAGGTTGCACCTGAAGCACCGCCAACTACTCCATCATTTTCCATTCTCTCATGGAAACCTCAGCTTTCCCCTTTCTACTTAGCGCGTCGGCTACTAAATTTCCCTTCCCAGGCGTGTAGGAGAGCGTGAAGTCAAACATTTGCAGGTACTCTACCCACCTCCGTTGTCGCAAATTTAGGTCTCTCTGGGTGAAGATATATCGTAGGCTTTTGTGGTCGAGTATATACCACAAATTTCTCTCCCAACAGGTAATGCCGCCAAGACTTCAGGGCAAAAATAACGCTGCTAACTCCAGGTCGTGTGTTGGGTAGTTTTGCTCATGGGACTTCACTGTCGCGAGCCATATGCTATGACTTGGCGTTCTTGCATCAGAACACACCCCAGTCCAACGCGAGACGCATCACAATACACCTCGAATGGCACTCCCTCCTGCGGTAGACTCAACACCGGTGCAGTAGTCAGGCGAGTCTTCAACTCCTCGAATGCCTGCGGCACTTGTCCGTCCACTCAAATTTGGCTCCCTTCCGTGTAAGAGCTGTCATGGGCGCCGCCAACCGAGAAAATCCTTCCACAAAACGCCGGTAATACCCCCCGGACCCAAGAAACTCCGGATCTCAAAAACATTTGTGGGCCTCGTCCAAGATGCTACGGACTCAATCTTGGTTGGGTCCACTCTAACTCCTTCGGCAGATACTACATGCCCAAGAAAATGCACCTCTTGCATCCAGAAGTCACACTTGCTAAATTTAGCATACAAGTGATGATCTCGTAGTGCCTGCAGCACCACAGCCAGGTGCTCCCCATGCTCAGCTTGGGTTTTGGAGTACACAAGGATGTCGTCAATAAATACCACCACGAAGGAATCCAGGTATGGGGCAAATACCTGATTTATTAGATGCATGAACACAGCAAGTGCGTTCGTGAGCCCAAAAGGCATCACTAACCATTCATAGTGTCCGTATCTGCACCTGAACACCGTCTTAGGGATGTCTTCGCTCCTAACCCTCAATTGATGATATCCCGAACGCAGATCGATTTTTGAGAACCACCGTGCTCCACTCAGCTGGTCGAATAAGTCATCAATCCGCGGCAAAGGGTACTTGTTCTTTACCGTTACTTGATTCAGCTTCCGATAATCAATGCAAAGTCCAACGAACCATCTGCCTTCTTAGCAAACAAGACCGGTGCACCCCAAGGTGAGGTACTAGGACGGATAAAACCTTTATCTCCCAGTTCCTTTATTTGCTTATGAAGCTCCCGTAACTCAGCAGGTCCCATCCGGTATGCTACTTGTGAGATGGGTCCCACCCCTGGCAACAGTTCAATCGTGAACTCGATACTTCTGTGTGGAGGCAACTCCAACAACTCCCCAGGAAAGACATCCTGGAAATTCTCGACAACATCTGGCCACACCCTTTTCTCTAAGTTACCTTCCTCCTCAAAGGTTAGGGTGGCAAGCCTATGGGTAATATTGCCCCATAGCTCCCTCGTCGGTCAAGCTCTCCCAGCATTCCTATCCCATTCACCCACTAGGGTACAGGAAGATCCTGTGGGTGTAGTAAATGATACCCGTCGCCTATAGCAGTCAATCTTAGCCTGAAAGGCCATCAACCAGTCTATCCCCAGAATCAAACTAAAAGTCCTCATGGGCATTATGTACAAATCAAATGAGAGGTCAACCTCTCCTATCGTAAGCGCACACTCTCGACACATTTGGTGGATTAACTCCACTCCTCCCATTGGGGACTCGTCCCTCAGGTCTATCGGCCTCCACACAATCAAGTCCAAGGCTCTCCACCAAGGACTTAGCAATCGAGGAGCACGAAGCTCCGGTATCAAACAATGCAGCAACAACAGTGCAAGATATTAGAATAGTACCTCGAACCACCGAAGGTCCAGCTCCACCTTCCTCGGAGGGTGATGGTAACTCCTCCATTTCAGCTGGTGCTGAGGTAAGCGCGAACACTCTACCTTGGCTTGCCCCACCGCTAGCCTCACTTGCCTTCCCTTTTGTTCCTGCCTGAAGTCCACTGGGACGCCCCTCCGATCCTCCTTGTGGTTGCCTCTCCCCCCGTGGCCTAGTGTGACCGGAACCGCCTGACCGGCCTGCCACGAATGTGCGGGCTTAGGGGCTGGGGCCTGAAATTGGGTTCCACCCCTGCTCCCTTGTGCTAAGCTTCCAGCTCCCCGGCCGTTCCCCTTGCCGAAACACACCTTGCTGATGTGTCCCACCTTCCCACGGCTATGACACGTCAAGTCTTGCTTGGGGCACTCACGTTTGACGTGCCCCGACACGCCACAACGGGTACACCCGCTTGGGAAGTTCCCGGCAGCACTCCCTGTCCTCTAAAGTAACGGGATCCGGGCGGAGCCATTGAAGCTTGGCCCCCATCCTTGGGAAAAGTCCCACTCCCGGGCTCAACCTTCGCCTCTTGGTTTCACCGTGCTTGTCGCATGCGCTCTGCCCCATCCGCTCCTGGTGAGCCTGTCTTCCCTCCTCTAATCCTCTCTCAACAATCTTGGCGGTGTCCACGACTTCAAGATAGGTCTTCGATCGCAGCATCTCCACCCTTTGCTTCAGGGCAGGTTTGAGACCTATGGTAAACTTATGGGCCTTCAGGTCCTCCCTTGATATTGCTTCGGAGCAAACCGACTCAGCCCCGGAAATCTCGCTCATACTCTGCTCGAGCGCGATCCCTGCTTCAGCCGAACTCCTCCCGCTTCGCCACCGCAATGACTCTGGAAAGAACTCCTCATGGAACAGTGGAGGAACTCATTCCAGGCCATGGTCTCCATGTCCCGGCTTCTGAGATGCTAAGCCACCATTCCAAGGCTTCCTCCTCCAACTGCCGGACTGCTAGTCTCACTTTGTCTTCCTCCCGGGGTCGAAGAAAGGAGAACACATGCTCGATCTACCGCAGCCAGTGCTCTGCTCCTAAAGGTTCAGCTCCTCCCTTGAACCTTGGTGGATGTTCCTTTCGGAACTGCGTCAACACGTCTCCCTCTTCCCGCCTCACCGGCACTTCCTGCCTACACGGAGGTTCCGCCTCACGGGGTGGAGGGGGTGGCACTTCTGTCGTGCCATCATCTCTTGACGCACCTCGTTTAGGATCTCTCCCCTGAGGTCCTCACGCATGCCTTGCACGTTCTCACTTAGGGCCCGGACTTGGGCCATGATCCGCTCCAGGGGATCATCGCCCTCTACACGCTGTCCTCTTCCCTCTCCCAGGCATGGGCGAAGATTCATCTTCTACAGCTGGAGTAGCTCGGGTTATTCTCCTAGGAGGCATAGTCTACATAATTTAAACCAAACTAGGATCAGCTTCTCTCAAGCTCTACACACCCTCATCCCCATGGGCCATGACGTACTCAAGCAACGTTTTACATTTAAACACATAGGTAAATCACGAAGTACACAGCAGCAATTCATAGCAACAAGTCTCACGAGAAAATCACCGAATTTCACAAAGAACAAAATTTTGTTTTTAGCAACAAGTTTTCAACAGACACGGCATATACTCATACGAAATTAAACTAGTGCCCTAATGCCAATGCATGTATGCACCCTCAACCCAAATGCAAATGCCCTACTCCTTGGTCTACCTACCCCCGAGTACACCCCGGAAGACCAGATAGGACCACGATGATCGGGCGTGTCTTATCTCGCCTCCTAAGAGTCTCGAAGCGGCCAAGCCTCCCCACTATCCTAGGTCCACCAGACCATGAACTATCGCTCCGATACCATATTGTCACGCCCCAATTTCCTTACACTTGGAAATGAGTAGTTCCTTGCCCATGCCCGCACCCGAAGGGACAAGGGGTTGGTGCAAGCACCTTAAAAGGACTTCTGGCACGGTGCTGTCCCAAACCTGCACAACCAGTGCTAACATGCCAAGGGGCATGCTCCTGCTCCCAAACCATGCACACAAACACAAATTGAATAACAACATCTCATTTTATTTTATTTCAAAGACCAAATGTTTATTATAACCCGATCGGGGAAAAACCCCTATGAAGCCACAAATAAAAACCAAACCAAATTCCAAACACATAAAACCAGGAGTACAACAAAGGAAATAACATAAAACCCCCAGCCTCAGGGGCCTAGCTCCTCGGCCTTCACCTACCGCCTGCTAAACCCCGCAAAAGAACGAGTTTATAGGAGGGGTGAGCAAACCATAGCTCGGTAGGGATCCGGTCTCCCCGGACCCGTCCGCTTTCTACAACATGCATGATATGTGTATGCTTGTGCTCGTGTCGTGCCTAAGGCTAAAGCAAAGAACATCACCCAGGAAACACTCTTTACCTGAGCCCGCACTGGAGGGCAGACGACACCCGCCACCACGGCGACATGACATACCACATCCAGGCGAATGTTGCATGGACACCAATGCAACATTTTCCACCCGAGTCGATATGGTCAACCACCTCCTCGGGCGCCATACCTACCCTCAGGAATGGGTGTAGACTTAGCCCACCGTCGTGAGTGCTACACCGAGACTCAGGACCATGTCCTGGCCAAATCTCAAAGGGGTCCAGCTATTGTGCCTGGCCCATATCTCAGCTCGGTCTCAAGCGAGATCAACGAACGGCATAGCATTACATCTCAACATGTAACTCGGACACGGCATTTACACTTTATCTCGGAAGGACCAACATGGTCGGATACAAGCCACACACATCAGCCTCATAGGCTCAAAATCAAATACAAATCAAACGCAGGACACACCGATCACGTAGGTATATCATCAAACACCCATTTATAAGGTCTCACAGGCATTATATTGAATACATGGCATGCGGGCCTCACCAGACATTTTATCAAATACATAGTGTGTAGGCCTCACAGACATTTCATCAAACACATGGTGGGCATAAACAAACCCCAGAAAATCCTCAGGCCGGATTCAATATCAAAATCAACAGAACATGCCACTTGAAGGCCAACATCCATATAGGAGATCACACCTATATGGATTTACATATATATATATAGGTGAATATCCTAAAACAGAGGAGAGTTAGGAAGAACATGAATCCCTACCTCGGACTTTTGTCCTAACCTCCACGCTAGACGACTCCCAACGACACGAACCACCATGGCAACCGCCCTGGAGATCCTCTCTCTCTCTCTCTCTCTCTCTCAGGGTCCAGCAAAGAAAGAAGAACACAGGAACCCTAAACTCAAACTCAAGCCCTCATTATATAGACACTACCCACATCAAAATGACGTAGTTTTGATTAAGTAAACCCAGGATCAAAACGACGTAGTTTTGATCACACAAGTTAGCACCTTTCCGCACCCATATAGGCCAAAATACTCGGAATTTCAACATGGTCCTTTGGAGAAAGATCATTAGAATGTCAAAACCAAGGGAACCATGCAAAAATATGGTCGCACGCCAATTTGCACGTGAATTTCCCAATTCACGTGCAACTCCATATGCACTCCAAATGCGCTCAAACTTCACCCCTAGCCTCCTTGCATCATTTAGAAGACAAACACACTTGCACGTGAATTGGACCCATTTCACGTGCACCTCACATACACGTCCGTTTGGCCTGAAACTTCTGTGGTAGATAGAGGACATCATTCTAAGCATCTTTCCTTTTGCACGTGAATTCATTTGAGCCCATTCACTAGGTCAAAATCTAGGAAAACTCTACTCAGAAGGCAAAACTGTGACTAACTCAAGGTACGGGTCCTTACACATCAGTTGAGGGTTAGGGAGGAGGACATCCCTAGGACTGCTTTTCGGTGCAGGTATGGGCACTATGAGTAGGTAGTGATGCCTTTCGGGCTCATTAATGCACCAGGTAGTGTTCATGCATTTAATGAACCAGTGCTTTGCTCCATATTTGGATTCCTTTGTTGTGGTGTTTATAGATGATATATTGGTATATTCTAAGACAGAAAGGGAGAATGTGGAGCATTTGGCAACTGTGTTGCAAACCAGGTGAGGATCGGCGGTTGTTTGCTAAGTTTAGCAAATGCGAGTTTTGGATGCGGGAGGTCCATTTTCTTGGCCACGTAGTGTCGGTGAAGGGGTTAGAGTGGACCTAGCCAAGATTGAGGCGGTGTCATCATGGGAGAGGCCAACCAATGTTTTCGAGATTCGTAGTTTTCTTGGCTTGCAAGGCTATTACCGTCGTTTTGTAAAGGGATTCTCCCGCTTGGCGATTACTATGATGGCGTTGACTCGGAAGGGAGTTAAGTTTGAGTGGACCGACAAGTGTCGCCAGGCGTTTGAGGCTCTCAAAACCCGTTTGACCACTTTGCACCGGTGTTGAGGTTACCTCGGGAGGATATCCCATATGAGGTATACTATGATGCGTCCAGGGGTTGGTTTGGGGTGTGTGCTTATGCAGGAGCACGGTGTGGTAGCTTATGGGTCGAGGTAGCTGAAGCCTCATGAGCGAGTTACCCTACTCAAGATCTTGAGTGGCGGCTGTCATCTTTGCCTTGAAGAGTTGGCAACATTACCTTTTGGGGGGAGAAGTTCGTAGTGTTTTCTGATCACAAGAGCCTTTAGTATATCTTTACTCGAAGGACTTGAATTTGAGGCGAGAGGAGATAGGTGGAGTATTTGCAGACCTTTGACTTTACTCTTGCCTATACCCCGGGCAAGGACAATGTTGTGGGCGACGCGTTGAGCGAAAAAGGGAAAGCCGAGGTGGCCGTGAGAGAGTGGAAGCCGATGGAGCGATTAGTGATGTTGAAGCTGCGGCTTTGTTCGTGATGGTGGGACAGTCCCTGAGTCCTTTGGTGGTTGTGCCTGAGTTGTACCAGCGCGTCCGGGAGGGACAGTTGGGTGACATTGAGTGTGAGGTTCTCCGTGCCCGTATTGAGGCTGGTGAGGTATCCGAGGACTGGACAGAGGGTCCAGAGCATGAGTTGTCTTTTCAGGGGCGGTTAGTAGTGGCTTCTTCTCTCAGGGATGAGGTGATGAGGGAGTTTCACCAGTCTAGAGTTGCTGTGCATCCAGGGGGTACAAAGATGTACCATGCACTTCGGGGACATTTTTGGTGTCCTGGTATGAAACGCGATGTGGCTGCCTTTGTTTCGCGGTGCCTCACGTGTTAGCGGTGAAGGCCGAGCATCGGCCGGGGCGGGCATGTTACGACCATTGCCCATAGCGGAGTGGAAGTGGGACCACATAGCGATGGATTTTGTGACGGGTCTTCCACCCACCATAGGGAGGAAAGATATGATTTGGGAGATTGTGGATCGACTCACAAAGTCGGCCCATTTCCCGGCTGTTCGCCAGTGGGACTCTATTGGGACCTTGAGTCATCTATACATGAACAAGATTGTGAGACTGCATGGAGTACCATCATCGGTTGTCTCTGACCGGGATTCGAGGTTCACTTCCCGTTTTTGGGCAGGTTTGCAGGAGGCTATGGGGACCAAACTTCACTTGAGTACAGCCTTTCACCCCGAGACCGACGGCGACGAGAGAGGACGAATTAGACTTTGGAGGACATGTTACGGACCTGTGTGTTATATTTTGGGGGTTCGTGGGCAACTCACCTTCCTTTGGTGGAGTTTGCCTACAACAACGGTTATCAGGGCATCCATTGGGATGGCTCCTTTTGAGGCGTTGTATGGGGGGCCGTGTTGATCACCTTTGTGTTGGACCGAGGTAGGGGAGACAACTCTCTTGGGACCACAGTTGGTTCAAGAGGCTACCGAGAAGGTTAAGTTGATTCGTCGGCGGTTGTTATCGGCTCGAGTCGGCAAATCTTATGCGGATCAGCGGCGGCGACCTTTGGAGTTTTCCGTGGGCGATCATGTGTTTCTCCGTGTCTCTCCACGACGTGGACATTGGCGCTTTGGGAGAGGTTCCAAACTCTCTCCCGGTTCATTGGTCCATTTGAGGTTATAGCTCGTGTAGGGCTGTAGCTTACCGATTAGCATTGCCACCGCGATTGAGTCGGGTGCACAATGTGTTCCACGTGTCCCAGTTGAGGAAGTATCATCCTGACCCCACTCATGTGATCGATTGGGGGACATTGGACATTGAGGATGACATGTCCGTTGTTGAGGCCCCTATCCGTATCCTCGATCGGCGGGAGAAGCTTTTGCGTGGTCGTCTATTCCTTTGGTTCACGTCTTGTGGCGGCACCGTGGCATTGAGGAGGCGACATGGGAACGTGAGTCCGTGATGCGTGAGCAGCACCCAGAGTTGTTCGAGGACGAACAATCTTAAGGGGGGAGGTGGATGTAGTGATCTGGTTTCTTGTGGTTCATGCTTTGGTGTATTTGTATTTCTACTTGTAAATTGGTATTTTTATTGAGATGTGTTTTGAGATTGCAAAATGTGTTTGAGATGTCCTGTTATGTTGTGTGATCCATCTGGGCGTTGTGGCTCGCTGTCTTGCAAATGGGCCGTATGTGTTTGTTTTCCTTGCATGTTGTTTCTTTTCGAGGACGAAAAGTCTTAAGGGGGAGAGGATGTAATGACCCGTGTTTTGCGGCATGTAAGAAGTTAACCACAGATGCCTTGTGAGTGGAAATTGTTGGGTTTTAGGGAGTTTCCTTCCCACACACTTTAGCTACACCTTGAATGTTGATGCACAAGTTTGAGGTAAGAGATGAGCCCAAGAGGGGATTTTTTGGGAGGTGCACATGACAAGTGATAACGTGCATTTATGCCCTAGGAAGATGCTATTTGCATATACGGGCGCTTTTAGGCTGTTTTGTCGGCTTTTGGAGATTTATTGTGACCAAGTAGATGGCCTCAAATTAATTGGCGTGCGAAGCGAAGTTTCTCGGAATGATGTCCGCTACCTTCCACAAAGTTTGAGCCAACGGCCTTGAACGCCAATTGGACCAATTGGCGTGCAAGCATATTCCGCGTACTAGCCTTCTACATGATGCAAGGAAGCTTGGGGTAGAATTTCGGGGTATTTGGACCGCACGCCAATTGGGGATATGGCGTGCATTATGGCGTGCAGCAATATTTTTGTACCGTCACCTTGGTTTTGTTATTCTAATCATTTTTTCCCAAAGGACCATGCTGGAATTGTGGATATTTTGTCGTGTGTGGATGCGGAAAGGTCGCAACTTGTGTGATCAAAACTACGTCGTTTTGATGGTTTGGATTCATTTAATCAAAACTACGTCGTTTTGATGTTGGTGTGCCTATATAAGAGGTGAAGGACTCTTAGGTTTAGGGTTCTTCTTTTTGGCTAGCCTTTGCGGCCGTCGCGAGAGAGAGAGAGCTAGAGAGAGGGAAAGAAGGAGAGCGCTTGTTCTTTGCAGGAGCGTCTTGCGTGGGGAGGACAACGTCTAGCGTGGTAGCAAGAGCAGGAGGACGTTTTCAAGGTAGGGGTTCGTCTTCTTGTACCTGATCCAGGGTTAGGCCCTGTGGTGAATGAACCGTTGGATATCGTCCTTGTTATCATACTATTTATATGTAAATTCATATAGGTGTGATCTCCTATATGAATGTTGGCCTTTAATGGCGTTTTGGTGTGATTCGACATTAAGTAGGCGGTGCATGTTAAATGTTCGATAAAATGCATGTGTGAATCTGTTTGTGTGACAATGCCCGTATGTGCTTGATCATATGCCAGGTAAGGCTAGAATTGTGAGTTGGTAAAGGTGTGCATGCCAA